>JANIJI010000007.1:3957500-4390000 GCA_024500535.1 Leptonema lineaticorne
ATAAATGAACAAATTTACGCGAAAAAAATAAAGGTTTTTTTTCGGGTCGATATTTAAATAAAAAATTCATTGCATTAATTTGTGATCCCTTTTGGTTTGTATTTTTATTTAATATAATATACAATAAGTTTAAAATGATTACAGAAATCAATAAATATGCAAAAAAGAAAAATCATGACCATTATTAATTCAAGATTAATATGAAAATTTAAAACATTTTTAATCAAAAAATCTATTCAAATTTCAAGCATATTTTGGAAGAATTCACAAGACCAATACTTTTAATTTCACTTTTATTTCTAAACGTTCGTACGTAATTACATATAATAATATATAGACTTGATTGATTTTAGAAAAAATAAAAAATTGATTCAACGACAAAATATTACTATATATATATATATATATATATATATATATATATATATATATATATATATATATACGATTAAGTATTAAATCTATATAATCACTTTTGATCCTTGATATTATTGTATACATTAAAACAATTATGTGTTATTATTTTTTTTATTTTCAACCGCTCTAGAGGTGAATTTAATTAAATAGTTGCGGTTTAGCATCAACAGGTGCAACCGGTCGTTTTTCACTTTTCCCTACGAACCGCGGCTTATTAAGAAGGATGCGCGAAGGTGGCCGATCTTGTGGCATTTTCCGCGTTAATTTATGACGTGACAGGATCCTTGTTCGTTGCCAGTTTTTGTGCCAGGAAACATTGCCACCGCCGTTGGCTTGCAGGAGCTCTATGAGAAATTCCACATAGTCACCTTAACAAGCGTCATTGCCAACACCGACTCTATACACCGGCGTTGCTTTAAAAATAATAATTAATTAATTATTACAATAATAATAAAAATCTTGATAAATTATATTGCATAAATTAATTATTATAATACGATGACAATATGGATTTGTACTCTCGTATTCTGATTATCTCAATGTATATTAATTAATTTTTCCACTCATAAATATGTATATTTCCATATCATAAATATGTGTAGTATAAAGATCATTATTTGAAACTCGATTTTTCGATACAATATTTAAGTATATTTCCGTTCAATTCTTTAAATATTATCAATCATTTACTAAATTTATTTCATAGTAGAGTATTTTTTTTTAATAAACGAAAAAAATTTTTTATACTATAGT
Organism: Leptonema lineaticorne; assembly: GCA_024500535.1. Classification (NCBI taxonomy): domain Eukaryota; kingdom Metazoa; phylum Arthropoda; class Insecta; order Trichoptera; family Hydropsychidae; genus Leptonema; species Leptonema lineaticorne. The sequence continues at coordinate 3,958,671 of JANIJI010000007.1, forward strand.
ATTCACTTCAGATTTATAAATTAAAAATTCATTGAAAAAAAAACTTTTGTATCATTTAATTATTGATGTTTATCTTGAGATAAAAAATATTTATTTTTATAATAAATTTTAATTATCAGTTTAGTAATTGATATCATTTGTGTCAGAACGATAATGACTAAATTTCAATGTAAAATTTTATATAATTTTATTTTAAATTAAACTTGTGATTATATATTCAAAATTTCAAAGCCGTACTTTTCGATGTTGAAACGAAAATGTCTAGTATGCGTTTTCGGTTCGGTGAATACTTCCTACCGCGATACAACCCTCATTTCCTTCCTGTTCATCCTTTGCACAGGCCAGTATCCCAGGATTCTGCATCCTGGCACCTGAGGTGCATCAGATAATCCGAAATAGTGTCTTCGGCATCATCAAACACCGCAAAGAGACATTTCACACGACCACCTATCAGATTCTATCTCATTACGCGCACATTAAAATTATATTAAAATTTTAAATCCAGGATCGATATTGGAACGATCAAAAGTTTAATCCTCGTGTAATTAATATTTGTGCGTCGGTTCAAGGTTCTTCGATAATATTAATACGCACCGCAGAGTACTTACATCAATTTCCCATTATCGTCCCGGCGATTAGTTGATTTAAAGGGGTTTTCCTATGGGAACCTTAATGCGAAATGGAATTTTATCTCAACTATACACACACTTACATATGTATGTGTACTTTGGTGTGGAATTTTGCTAATATTATCTAATCGCTTCCTTTAGATACCATACTTAAATGTTTATTATTAACACCCATTGTTTCGATCCGGCCATATATAAATATGTTTATATATAATTTCACTCCCGTTTTAATTAATACATCTAAATTGATGACACACACACACAGAGAGAGAGAGAGAGAGGGAGAAAAAAAATTGATAAATTGACGCCGTACCAGAAGTGAATATTTCGCTAGAATTACAACTCCACATTTTAAACCCGACGGTTATTATTACCCTTGTTTGCCCGCTAATTAGCCAACTAACGACTTTTGAGCTTAGACAGATATGTTCAAACCGGGCATAAGCAACTTTCAACTTTGACCAAGTACTCGTCCATTCTCGAATAAACTCTAACCGGTGCTGAATTCATTAATTCATACAAAAAATGATCCAAAAATCTTAAATCTAATTTAAAAAAAATAATTAAATGTGACGATAAAGAGCTGATCCTTAAATACCCACGAAATTACAGATATTTTTTTTAATTTTAAATTACAATAAATATTTAACCGTAATTGAATTATATATATATATTAATTAATATGGTTTTCGATGGTCATTTTTAAAGTACTATGCCTTCTTTGTTTCCCCGTGTCCACGAATGCCACGTTTCCGCCAAAAATAGCAAGAATGTTCCACCGGCCAAAAACCGATCCCTTTTTCGCAATTCACGTTGTCAGTCACAAGCCTGACGCTGTTTCCATCCACATTTACCGCCCCGTGTTAATTACTAATTAATTGTTCAAGTGTTTGACTTTTAAATGGGAAAGTTAAACTGGCCTTACTCCATGAGCTGGGCGGGCAAACGAAGGCGGGTTTTTGGCACCGGTCAACCTCCCCCTCCAGCTTTTCGTACTCCTAATTGTTTCCGTTATTAAATTCTGCTAACCCCAAAAACCAACCACCCTACAGTTATTTTGTACTATGGAACATCAACCTCCCATAGGTCCACCTTCTCAGCTTATTGCACGCGAATTGTCTAATTGTCGACCATGTTTAAAACGTCTCTCGCGTGACCCATACCACGGAGAAAAATTGATTTTCAGAAATACAGGTGAGCATCCAGGTGTATGTTACATGTATTTAACCCACGGTTCAGACCGAAGAACATGCATGTTACGTTCATAATGAACACGAGTTATTAAACTTTGCTCTCGTTGCGAACATAACCATCTTTTTCTCTAAGTATATGTATCGAATGAAAATTGCATATTCACCTAAAAACGTTGTATAACAATTTCTACTATTCACTATATTTTCCTAGTATTGAAAATATCAAAAATTTAATAGTCTTTTCAACATCGTTAAACTGTAAACAAGAATAGTTTAAATATAATTTATAATAGAGCAAGTCTTCAATATTTTTATATCTAAGAGCATATAATTGAATATCAATTTTATGAAATGAATGTAATTAATAAAAAATATTAAATAATACATACAAAAATTATATATTTTTAAAATTATATCAATAAAAATTTATTTCAAAATTATTCAACATTCAAAATATGCATGAATAACTTTAAAATTTCTTCATTAGATCAATAAAAAAATACAATTTAAAATATTATGTAAAAAATCATAATACTTCTATCAAAAACTAAAGCAATTTTTAAATTTTTGAACATTAATATACTTAAAACGTAATACAAAAAATAAAAATACATATTATTATTAAATATAATTTAAACTATATAGTTTATGATAAATATATATATATATATATATATATATATATATATATATATATATATTAAGGGTTTCGGATTCAATAAGAAATTTAGAAAAAATAGAAACAAAATTTTTGTATAAAAAACGAATTTTAATAACATTTTTAAAATAAATAAATCACAATATATAGATTAAAGTGCGCGTAATAAAATCCGAAAATACCAAAAAAAAATCAAACTATTGAGCAGGTTCGATTCGGTCGCTCGAAATTGTGACAAAAGCGCCCGGTTTTCGGGATTCGAAACCGGTCCCGCGGTGTCCTTTTGTCGCATCTTCTTAATTAAACCGAGTCCTCGTTGCCGGGGAGACGAGATCCTGCATTTTCTGGACTCGTATAATAACCGACCGACATATTTTCATATAGACCACGACATGTCCCCGAGGACGGGATCCCGTTTGACCGCATGCGACCGTGTTCCTTGTACAGAACCACAAAATATTACATACAACACGAAATTCCTCTTTTGCATATATATATATATATATATATATATATATATATATATATATATATATATATATATCATCAAAGTTCGTAATTCTACTTTTCAGACGATGTATGAATTATATTATATAAGTGTTTCATGAATTTTTTTAATTTGAATTTGGTATTCAATTTTTTATATATAATATATTTGAATAAAATTAATTGTTTAATTAAAAAATAAAAATGACGATTCAAATGTGCAGTGCAATTTTTTTCTTGAATACTCCTGCACGAATATATTCTATGAGGTATATAAATGAATTGTTTTCTAGATTTGTCTATAAATTTTTTTTCTAAATATTAATAACTCTTTATTTTTATATGATTCTCAATTTTTCTATATGCGATTAAGAATTTCTCCATTATCAAATTTTCTATAGTAATATAAATAAAGAAAATAGATTAGATAGTTGATAAATTTATATTTAATATTGAATCAAAGTTTTACTATCACTCAATATAATAAACGTGTTTTCTGATTATATGAATTATAAGCTCTAGATTATGATATGAACGAAAGAAAGTTATTAAAAAAAATACATTTTTAATTGAATTCTATAATATCAAAATATTTTTTTAACATTTTTTATTTTAAAAAAGTATTTTTAAATATTTTTAATAAAGTAGATTTGTCTATTATTACGCAAATCTTAAATTCGATTACAGTATAACATTTACCTCAATTAACATTTCAAGTATAATATCGTTTAAGTATCAAAAAGCCGCTTTAGATCCTTTTGAAGACTAATCTTCACAATCGTCCGACAATAAGGCGTTTTTTTTTTCTTTTAGAAAATAAAAGATCTTAAAAAAGAATACGATGCTCCCTTATAAAAATTCGCGATGAAAAGGGTGTCGTGTTTGTGTACTTGACGCCTTGTTCCCTCGCGGTTTTTTCCTCGTACCGAGGGTGTCATAGAGCTAGAATCCGTTGAGAATGGCGTAAAAATCGTTTCCCAGTCGACTTTTCGACCTTCGACAAGTGCGACCCCCTTCGCAATAAGAAAGGAAAGAAAAAAAAAGATTATTTTTCTTTCGCCAGCGACCTAATTGCTCGTCGACTTGGACCATCCGAGCTTTTCTTTATTTGTGACAGATGCAAATGAATGACAGCTCGTACAGTTTCACTTTAATTAAGTCCCGATTCAACCCTTCGTATTTTCAAAAATAAATATAAAACTACACTTTATATTAATTTGGACCTCATAATTAATTAATTTCATCTTTATATAAAAATGCTATACCATATACATACAACACTCAACCATATTTTACAATATTTTTTTTTTGCAATTTATTTACACACCAAATACTGAATTTTTATATATAATGTAATGATTTCAATTTAACTGCATCAAAATTATTCGATTCGTTGAATTGGAAAAATAAGTGAATTATCGCTGAAAATATGCATTTTCAATATTTTATATATTTTTATTTATTTTCTCTTACAATTCACAGCCTTGTTAAAAAAAATATATATATATATATTAAAATTCTAATATATGTATTTGCAATTTAATTTAAAATTTCAATGATAATTATTTTTTTTATAAAATAAAATTTTCAACTATATATTCAATTTTTTTATATTCATTTTAATCATATAATTTATAATTAAATAAACTAAGTTATTATTATAAATATGAATGTTCATTACATCTGTAATAAAATTTCTTCATTTTATCGTGCACGAATTTCATTCATCTGGACCGCTTATATTATTGTGTAAAAGTGTAAATTTTATTTTAATAATGACAAATATTATTATTATTTGAGTATGATAAATTTCACACTAGTCACTTTTAAAATACCCTGTGTTATATAATATAATGTATATTTATTGGACGCATATATTCGCGTGTGTCGTATCTCGAGACGTTGCGTCGACCCTTAAGCGAGAGCGACGGCTCTTATAAACTTTGAATTACCCGTTGGCAGGCTCTGAGACGCATTCACCAAGAACGGATTATGCTCCCAGACGGGGTTCAAATGTACCCCACCGACAGTCTAGGGTTCCCTTCTTAAGAAAAAAAAATTGTCCCTAATTTATTCTGAAGCAAAAAAATAATAATAATAATAAATCTAATCTATCTAATAATGAAAATATTTTATTTTTTTATTATAAATATTTATCTAAATCTCTATTGGATAAGATCATTGAGATGATATAAAAAAAATCCTGCTGGACTTACGCACGTTCGTGTTCTGAAACGATCCTCGTATGAATTAGTTTTAATTAAAATTCCCGTCGTATAGTCTGGCTCATCAGCGAGGCCCATCACATAGGGGATGTTGGGCCAAGAACAAAACACGGATCAATCAGGGCACGGGAAAAGACTGAAATACTTAAACAGTGAAACCAAGGAGAGACCTCCTGATGAAAGGGAATTCCTCGCAGTCAGGGTGCCGTGAACGCGAAATGCGCCCTGTCGAATTAATCCATTAATACACGGCGAAAATCTCACCACCCTCTTTTTCATATATGTATATATATATATATATATATATATATATATATATACACTCATATAATGAGCTTTCAGAATAGATATATTGTGTGTGTGTGCACAATATAAACGAAGAGTGTAAGGCGTCAAGTGAACGAGCTTTACATACGAAATAACCTCTTGTTATTATTATTGTGCAGATTTTAGTCGTAATTAATATTTTGACGGGTCGTCTAAATTAAGCTGTATCGCGATATTAGTATCATGTAAAGTGTTTTCTTATTATTTATTAAAATACGCCATATAATACATAGATAACAATAAATGAATCGATTTTGAGATTTTTTTAAAATGTTTACAAAATTACATTTAGTATAAATCTAAAACGGAATCGATATTCGGAATTTTGCCATATAGTTTCACATACTTTACAGTATTACAAAATTTTCATTATGCTCCCGTTTTTGAAGCAATTTCTTCAGCTTGGATGTGATCGATACATTTTCACCCTCTTGTCGACCCCTTGTCCTATGCCTGCTTCGTTTTTCTCCAGATCCACTACCACCATGCAACATTTCTAACCCACCCGAGCCTTAATTAGGACTCGGAATCTGCGGCGGACACACTCGCAACAACCCTCATCCCAAAAAGAGCATACAGGAACACACGACGTACCCAAAAACCCGACCGACCACCCATTCTTATCCCCAGCGTTATATTTCTAAATACTAACGCAGAAATGTAACGTTTTGTCTTCATCACTTAAAAGTACTGCTTCAGTAGTCTACTTCCATAAATTCCGCACTGGATCTAAGAAGATTTATATACTGCCCAAACGAACTACCCATCCAACAGGTATGCCTTTAATTAAATTCAATTGAAATTTATAAAAAAATATATAAACTAGATTTTTCTATCAAAATTGGGTACCTTTAAAGAAAACAAGATTAACAGTTTGGGGTTGGGTGCGGTAACTTTTCGGCAGACTCCTTGGCAGCTTAATACAGTGCCCACATGCATCGGCTCATGACAACCCTTATTCTGAGGATGAGAGGGTGGCAACGGACTTGTCCAAACACATACACGTACTACAACTTCGCATAGGTGGGGTAAAATATACCCAGCAAATTTCTCGACGGCCCGGTTAACCCTTGTTTAAGGGTGCCTTTTCGGAATGCCCGGGAATGTAGGTGCAAACACTGCATTACTCCGTATTTGTTTACTTTAAACCATTTATCTCTATATTCCTTCATAATGCTTTAATATGAGATTCCTTCTACGCAGGTATGTTCAAATGAAGGTTTATTGTTTTGCACTCTGTGCGCGCGTTGCGCTTTTTATCGTGCATTTGATCCCTTCGGCGAATTTAGATTTAATGCATATATATTTAAAATATATAAAACTATAAAAAAATGAACGCTTCTGGTGCTTGAAAGGCACAATATGCCTTGTAATGTTTCTTATCTACGAATTTCCCCTATTTGATAGGATTATTAATGATATTATAACCCTCCCATGAAATGATGTAGGTCAAAATCATCCCTTAATTTTATGAAAAAAATGAGCGTGCTTTTTTATATTTATATATAGTACATATTTGCAATTCACTTATTATCTATTAAAATTATTTCTAAACAACTGTAATTATATCAACTTAAAAAATAAATATTATTCAATACATTAAAATCAAAATAAATATATTATTTAAAAATATTTTATATATGAATAATTCGAAAACCATTTCGCGGTGCCACGTGTGAGTCGTCCTTCCGTCGATTGTCGAACTTTTTCGACGGGGGCCGACGCCCCGCAACGCGAATCCGATTATTTCGACTGCGAACCGAGGGTCGACTTTTCTCCAATCTACCCCCCCCTGACCCTCCCTCCTTTGACCCCTCCTCCCCTTTGTTCCGGACGACCGCAAAATTTGCAATTTAAAATAGACCGAGTCCGCATCCTTAACGCGACATCTGCCGACAAATTGGCGACCGTCGACGGATAACCCGCGACTTTTCAGGTGACTCACGACGGCAAACTGTCAGTTTAACCCGATTTCCGTTAGAAAGTGTTTTTCGGTTAAAACGTGTCGATTGTTAATACGCGATTCCATTTTATATATACCGTATATAATGAATCGTTTATTGTAAACTGTATTCCTCATCATTCGTATTAGCAATATATATCAGAATAAATTGACGCGTGTGCAATTAATTATATTAGGCTTCACTAATTTTACTTATAATCTCTATTTTAATTTTATATGTTTATTGTTGTAACTTGTTAAAAAAACTACACTTTATATATATAAAATTAATACAGATTTTCAATAAAAAAAATAATGTAAATTATTTTTTTAATATTTATTAAAAAATATATTTTTTTTGTTATATATTCAGACGTAATTCATCCCTTAAGATTACTGTAAAACCATATATTCTTTTTATCTTACTCCAGCCTAATCCCCTTCGCGACCAGAAAACCCGACAAGAATTCAAATCAACGAATAATGAACGTCAACAAATAAAACTGAAGCGTTACTAATTACTGCCTCTCCTGGTTCTCCTTAATATAAAATGTTTGAGTTGAAGTCAATGGCGTTAATTTTAAACTTCCCACCGGTTGAAAAGCGAAGATTTGGACGGCGAGGGGGGAGGGTAGGAGTAGAGACCTCAATTTTTCGACCCCTAGTTGCAAACGAGCGGTTCGCGAGCCATTCGCAAATTTACAAAATTACGCAAAGATGCAACTAATACTTTTCTATTAGTTTCGACGTAGATTTTCATTCATTAATTTAAAAGAGAACTACCCTCATTTTAATATTTCAGAGTCGGAATTCCGATTTTGCAGAATTGTAAATCGAAAGCACTCGAGTGTTTTAATTTCAAAGGACTAATTCGGTTGTGTGTTCCGTGCAGCTGGCTGCAGTTAATGAATGAAGAAATCCACCGCCTTGCAACCCCCGATTTCGTTCTCCAATCTGAAACGTTATTGGAAAATGTTCACCAACAATACTGGCTACACAACGGGCGTCACCAACCCACCTACCTCACTGTTTTTCCCGAGATTTCCCATAAACATACATCTTTATGCATCAGTTCTTTTCATTTTTTTTTCATTTCACAATATTTAAAATTCAAATGAATCCGTAAAAAATATATTCAGTTCAATATTTTTAATATTACGACAGATTTATATGAACAATATCAAAGTGGACTAATTTTATTAAATCGTACAAAATCTATTTACATAACATTTGATTTAGTTAAAAAATTATATATATATATATATATATATATATATATATATATATATATATATATATTATCATTTATTCCATATTTTTAATTTAATTTTTTTTTATATTTTTGTATAATTTTATATAAATAAAAAACAATTTGAAATTTTGATTCTTTGTACATGAATTTTACTTATAAATCATTGCAATATTTTTTTTCTGTGTAACTAAACTCGTCAATTTACTATGTAAAACTTAAAATAACAATCTAACCTGAAAATTCAAAACAATAATTAATATCCGAATAGAAAGAGTTTAATTGCTATATTTAACGCATTAAATTCAAAATATAAATTATGAAATTTTTCATATACATTTGTTTTATTCTCAGCCTACGTAAAAAAAATAACGTTTTTAATTAATTAGAAAAAGGCATCGTATCACAAAAGGGCATTCGATACCGTTGAATAACTCTGGAATCGCAATATACACACAACGGGTCCTTTCACAAGTGCTATGCCAGCCTCCTTCCTTCCTTCCTTTTTGTTCCATTTCCCTTCTATCCCCCCCCTCCACTCCCTCTTCTAGGGACCCCTTCGTCAATTTTCACAAACCCTAGGCTTTTCTTGCAGTCCACCCGACATCCTAAAATCCGATCGATGATAATTAATTATTTTTGACATTATCGCTGTAAAATCCGTCTGTTTTCTTTCGCCATTTCACGGCCCACCCAGTTCTATGGATACATTATTATTATTTGTATTTTACAAAATAAATCCATGAAAATCTCGGTCGGAAGGAAATAAACGCGGTATGAGAGGGTGTATGTGTGTGGGGGGGGTGTGTCAAAAAAAAAGTTTAAGTTGCATTTGCATTGAAGACATTTTTTATCCGCGTCCCACGACCCAACTTTATACTTTTCTCATTTTCGTCGACCAAGCTAGCCTTTTCAGACGCCCTCTCCCCCATTTTCTTTTTTCCACAAACGTTTCGTTTTTCCATTCTTTTTTTTTCTTTTAATTAAGGACATTTTAGAATGACGATGGAAGGGGGGCGAGGAAAAGGAGCGATCGGGTGATGCGGCTGATTTTTCATCGATACTCTTATAACGCCTTATTAGCTGAACCGTTTAAAAAATTTAGAAGGGAGATATTGAGAACGTGATTTTTTTTTTGAATTTTCTCATTTTTTTCTTCATATTAAATATTATAAATTAAATAATCTATGATTGATTTTATTGTTCAATGTTTTTTTTCTATATATATATATATATATATATATATATATATATATATATATATATATATATACAACATAGAAAGATTTCTATCAATTTATTTGCAATGTACTTAGAGAAAAACGATGCACAGTCAATAATTGAGGAATGACTGTAGCATGAGGAAGAAAGTCAATTAATTTCACTTTAGTTTACCGATACATTGCACAACCCTCTGGGACGCAAAAACGATAGTCTGCCAAAAAGAAAAATTGTGCAACAGTGTCTTGGGGGAATTTTTTTATACATATAACAATATATAAGTCCACAGTTGGACCACAGCTTGTCTTTTTCATAGAGGAAAAATTTCTTATTTACTCTTCAATAATTAATTATGCATTAACGATTCCAGTTTTTATGGTTTTTTTATATTTTAATATTATATTTTTATATATTAACATTAAAAATCTATATATATATACATATATATATATATATATATATATATATATATATATATATATATATATATATATATATATATATATATAATTTTCTATTTTTATATATAATATATTTAAATTTTATTCATAAAAAGTAGATACACTTATTAAAATGAATATTTATGCAGAATACTCAAAAAAATCTATCGTTATTTTTACTCATATATATTTGAAACATTAATTCAAAACGTCTACAAAGAATTTTCTAATTTTTATATATATTTAAATTTTATCCCTAATACAGATTGTTGCAAAAAAAAAGTAGATACACTTATTAAAATGAATATTTATGCAGAATATTAAAAAAATATTATTCTTATGATAAATAAATTCTAAATATTTACAAAATCAACTTTTTATAAAAATATTTACAGTTCGAAATTATAAAAATAATATTCACATATAAAATTCATCCATTAATTGATTAAATGTGATATTTTATTATTTATATATAACAGTTGAATATATTCATAATACAATACAAATATTTATGATATTAAAAAAAATCATTATATTGTATTTTTATATTAATAATTTCACTCTAAAGTAACGATTCCACTGGGACATTTTTTTTTCTCGTTTACGCTAATATCCATCTGAAACGCAGGTGCGTTTGCGGCACTATTCACCACGAAAACGCGCCATTATAAATATTGAATTAGAATCGTGCATCGTCTTGGAGATTTTCACTAGACGAGCCGATTGCGGTAATATGGAACCAACGTTTTCCAGATAATGGTGCATTTTGCCGTTCGCATTATAACGTACCGTCGCCGCTTTGAAATCCTCAAGGTAAACAAATTAATACCGTAGTAAGGCTGGCGTTGTACCGAAGGGCTAATCACTTGTAATAGCCCACCGAGGGATGCCCGGGACCGATAAACCACCCTTAACCGTAGCATCCCTCTGTTTTGCAGGCAATCCGTTCCTGATTGCTATGTAAAATATCACAATATCCACTGTGCGATAAATAGAGAGAAAAAAAGATGCTTTATTAAAGTATTACAAAAAAAAAATAAATCTTCATATTATTAATATATTGCTGTAATATTATGGACTTATACACTATTTATTCTATTATATATAGGGTGTTTTTTTTTTAAATTTTATATGTACACGATTTTGGAAGTCATAGTCATGTATTGATAAACATCTGAATATATCTACTATAAATTGTATAATTTTTTTATGATAATCATAATTCAGTACAATGGCACTCTTCATACATTTTACGGTCGACATAATCGTCCATCAGAGCAATTAATTCGAATAATTTTATTGATTTTACTCTAAAGGATAACATGCATCGTTTGAGATGTCATGTAATACGAACCAAAGAATTTATTACTATCGTGGAGCATAGTATTGAGGAAAACCCAAATGGGACTTACAAATTTTTATCTTGTGCAAGAATCATTTGTATCACATTTGGTGTATAGGTCCAAAACAAAGTTTGTGGTGAAAATGGACCTGGTGAATTATTTTTTTTTTTGAGACTATATAAAATCTCTGGGCTACGCCGATAAGGTATGATTACCACTGATATACGACCCCAATTGCTGCAAAAAGTGATCAAAAATTGGACTTACGAGTCAACCGACGTAGCCACATGTTGGAAATCATATTCGAGTATAAATTGCATACAAGTATCTATTTATCTATATTTTATTTTAATTTAAAATAATATATACTTATTAAAAACACCCTATATAAATATAAAGATATGACTGTATATATTTTTTTTTTCATTTTGTTACAGAGTCTTCCTATGTTGTCAGAGAACCAGAGACTGGAATGTCAAAGGTGAGTTTAATTAAAAGTTGTGTCATTTGAAATGACGTCACGGAATTAATTACGCAACTGATTAAAAATTATTTGTATCATGTGAAACGCTTAGAATGTTGCTAATTTTATAAATGACTGTTTTCTTCTATTTGTACAAGAAATACATACAATATACCATACATATATATATATATATATATATATATATATATATATATATATATATATATATATATATATATAACAAGTAACTTGTGCTGCAGTCTATTAAACGACTTGTTAAGTAATGCAGCGATTATCAATCTTTTTTTGCAAGTATATTTTTTTTATTTTATTGTCATCCAAAATAATGACAAAATCAAACAAAAAAATCAAACTTGAAAATTATAAACAAATAAATTTAATTAAAACAATATAATAATATATCTAAACAGTTAAATATACATGTAACTAAACGTTACGTAAAATTAATCAATAAAAATCTAAAAATATCAAGATTTATCAGATTACTTTGATTATCATACTTTTCAGAAAAAACTAAAAAAATAAGCTGACTTTTCCAAATCAGATTAAATTATTTAGAATTAATCTCTTAATAAATTATATTTGATGACCGAAAATAATTAAGAGCCACTGATTTAAAATATAACATGGACAAAAGTCCACTTAAACAATATTTTATAATTTAATTATTCAATATGCAGTAAGTTATAGATTTCTACCCCAATGTATCATTTTAAAAATATTTTTTCAGATAAAAATTTCAATATAAATGAATACATGAATATTAAATATAATGTTAATGACTTTTTTGTTTAAAAAAATAACAAAATTCATCGTTTTATATAATATATATATATATATATATATATATATATATATATATATAATATAATTTGACTAGAAAATTACATATAATTTTCGATTGAGTTTTTTCATCCACATCTATATATAATATATCGATAAATATAAAAGAGCAAACGTATAAAGAAAGCTTTCTACGTAGTATATTTATTCGTAAAAAGCTGCTCGCGTTGACTTTTTAAAACTTTTAATGACAAGCTTTACATTTTCACATGAACGTTTTCCACTCTCGCTCTTTCTCTCTCTCTCTCCCTCTCTAGTTTTTCTCTTCTCTTCAGAGCGTAAATTTCGTTCCCGTTTTTATTTTCTCTCTCATTTGAGACATTTTTATTTGTTCCCGTTTTTTTTTTCGAAATAATTATGGGGCCTTCGTTGCCGGACGCCGAAATAAATTTAAGAGGATTTCCCTTTTTATAGGATCGACTGTTTGCAAAAATTGGGTCGCTCGTTTTCGCAAAGAGCTTTAGAACTTCATATATATAAACGTACTTAAAGTTCAATGATTATTTTAATTTATCGATGTATTTAAATCGGAAACTTCAATATCTTTTATCATAAATAACCTCAATAATTTAGGTTCATTCCAAAAATCAAAAAAATATCATTTATTATTTTTTCTGAAAGAAAAATAATTTAATACTATCGTCTGTTGTATTACATAATATTACCAATATTTATCTATTTTTTATTGATCAACTTATTTTTAATGCTTGAAACTAATTCTCTCATTATTAATTAAAAGATATAAAAGAAAAAGTGGTTTCAAACATTTACGACTCATTCAATATTTACTTGAATTTAAATAATACAATATTTGCTACAGTATGATATCATCTAATACAAAAATTAACTAATATTATAAATTAATTAATACAACCTTTAATCATCAATAATTCTTATAATATTTATATATATATATATATATATATATATATATGTGTGTGTGTGTGTGTGTGAATTTAGTTTAAAGAATAACGAACTAAAATACTTAAACTGATAATAATTACAATGTATAATATTATATATGTTTATTATAGTTTTTTTTTCGTAAAATAAATCGGAATCACCGCAGTGTGTTATAATGATCGGACAAAAGAAGCATATGAAAGAAAAAAAAAGGGGAGAAACTGAGGCGCGTCATATCGATTAAACATGCGGCCCGCGGTCTGGAGACGGTCCGGTCACGCGAGGCCGCGAGTGTCACCGAAACCGTAAAACCGTTCGCGTCACAATGCGGCCCGCGACGCAATAATACCACTATAATGCGGGCCCCCGAGGCTCTAATGCGACCATCGCGTGTCTTATTATAACGAAAAATACACGCGTTTCTAGGGATAAAAAAAAAAGGAAAAATGGGGACGAAGGTGGGAAGATTTGCAATACCGACTGGCGCCACCTTCGTTTTTCTCGGTCGAGGGAGGGGGGAATTTCTCGCGCGTGATTCGATGTTTGTTAATTTGCCAAAATGCGTTACTATACTAAATTTGATGACAAACATACGTTTAGAAAATCAAGTTTGCTTTGATCCTGTTTTTTTTTTAATATTTAACGAATTATCATCAAAACTTATTTTAAAAAATCAAATAATTTCAAATCATTAATTTTTCTATTTCATAAAAATAATATTTTAAGATATTCATGTATTTCGTAGATAAAATGTAATTATTACTACAATCTATAACTGTGTTCAGCCACAGTGATCCCTCACTTATCGCGGAAGTCACGTTTCAGAATCACGCGCAATAAGCGAAAATTTGCAAATTAAGAACGCTATATTTATTTTAATATATTATTTAGTAATTTTACACTATTTTCAGTATTTATAATACTCATTTATACACTATAAAATTCTTTACCATTCTCTTAATAATCTTTCCTACACTGTTTTGTGTATGTACTGTGTTAGTTTCTTAATTTTCATATATTTAATAAAAATATTATATATACTAAAAATATGTTAAACATTTAAACCTAAATGTATAATTTTAAAAGTTTGATATAGATACTTACCAAAACTTGAAAGATAGTAAATCCGCGATAAACGAACCGTAGAGTTGCAATATACTACTCTTTTGACTTTCTAAACTGAAAATTGATTTAATTAACTGACAATACTGATTTTCAACAATAAATATAGCATAAAATTTAAAGCTGCTTTAATTATAAACATATAGCTGAGCGTCCTTCAAACGTAATTAGCCTTCCGCATTTATACGTATACACGCATGCAAAAGATGGCTACTCATCTGAGGGTGGGTCTTTCTAATTCTAAAGCAGTGTTGGTGTGTACGTGACGCGAAATTCGCCCTCCGCGACACGCAGCAGTCCTATAACGCAATCAGGCAAGTTGGGGCCAGAGGGGACCGCAGAAATGGGAAGGTAGACGGAAAATCTTATGGGAAAACCGCATTTCCATACAAATCCTCTATTATTTCCGAATAAAGTAGAGAACTAGACAGGCCAGTGTAACGGTTGTTGTGTGTTGCCACTTGCAACATGAACACATTGTCGCATATGTGCAACTGGCAACACACGTTTTAACATATTACACAATAAATTCTAAATATACTTTTTAAGTTTTACATGATTTGTAAATAAATTTTTAATATTTTTCTTTGTTCTTAGATCACTGTTTAATAATTATGCAAAGGAAATAATATTTTTTTTTCTTAATGTATAATCTTTCAATCTGCTTGAAAAAGTTTCTGCCATTATATCAAAATTTATCAATAGCCTGTACCAAAATAACGCAAAACAAAACTTTTTTTTTCTAATAATATACCTTCGTAATTTTGATGCAGCTCATCTTTTGTACCCCTCACTCATCTAAATATTCCAATGAGACAAGTCTGGAACCCATACCAAAGACGAAAAAGGGAGTTAAAAACATCGAATATATAAGGATGGGAACGGCAAGGAGTGAACTTAATTGATTCCGTAATACGAATAAAAATAATATTATTTGCATTGGTTGCACGTAGAGACATTTTGAGGCGGGCAAAGAAACCCTCATCTCCTTTCAGATTTCAGCCACTCTTCCCCATCGTTCTCGCCATCTTTCACCTCGACGACGATGACAACGCCGAAAAAAAAAAACTTCGCCTTGGTATTTTTCATTTTGCTCGACCATAAATTGGCCGAACCCATGTTTATAAAGCAGCCCGGCCTTTGAACAGCCCTGATTAACTCGGTTATCGTGCTTTTGCTTCGCGGGTGAGTCGCAAATGCTGTTTTATGTTAATTTTAGGTGATACAATAAAACACTCTCCGTATTAACATAACACCTCAATTCTGATTTAATTTAATATTTTCATTAACAATTAGAGAAATGATATATTATTATTGGATCAATAATTTAATAAATTTATTATATTCTTGAAAATAGTAAATTTTATATATTATTTTTAAATTAATATTTATAGTAAATACCATTAGATAGATGTTTAATGATTCATTATCATTGAACATAGGCAATAATGGGAACTCCTAACTAATATATTATTAAAGAAACCTTCCAAAAGATAAAAAATAAATGAAACATCCTATTAAAATAGATCAAGTATAACATCAAATTGATTAGAATGTAAACTAATTAAAAATAATTTCAAACAAATATTGATGATTCTTATGAATTTTCGTATTATTATATATTAGATCTTCTCAACGAAAATACTAAACTTTAAAATAAATAAAAAAATATATTAATTACGTTTGTGACCATATAAATGTATATAAGTATATATTGTATTATCACTACTTCGCATACATCCCAAAACTGCTCCAAGTAAACTGCACGTCGTCCAGTTGGTACACATATCAAAAGTTTAGTTAGAAAGGGGAGAAGGGTGCAAATTTGCTCCTCGAAACCACCCCATCTAGTGCATAGCCTTGGGGCGCGACAGAATCGTATCCAAAACACCACGGACCAAGTAGGGTGACCTGCCACGAACGCATCCCCATTCCCTCAGCCTTATCTACATATGTTCCATCGTCAGCTGCGCTTTGTTTCTTCGAGGAGAGACCTGGTGGGGTGACAGGGCGGAAAGGCGGCTTATTACAAATGCAAAATTTCCTATTCATATTCAAAATTTTATATCCCGCCGCTCTGTGTGTCGGAGAACACTAATTTATTCAGCCGCGCGGATCGATGGTCTCCCATCTCAGGCGGGAATGAGGAACGCAGCACCGGTTCCTCAGAGTCCTAGATATGAGGAAGGTGGCGGTACACCCTCTGATGTCAATTAGCGGAGACCCCCAAGACCAACGTCTCCGCAAAATCCCATTCCATCAATACGGGAGTCCTCCATCGCCCAACCCTCGGGTAAGGACAGCTGTTGACTTGAAGTCCTAATGCAATGACCGACATCCAATGCACGTCGACTTGTGCTTCAATTTGTAACCAGTGAATCGAATCAAAGCTAATAATTAAGTTTGTTAATTGAGATTCTAATATAATGGTACCTTTTTATACATATATATATATATATATATATATATATATATATATATATATATATATATATATATATGTTAGATAATACGAAAAATTTTCAACAAAATGAATAAGATTTATTCCTATATATCCTTATATTATATAACATTTTTTTAATATATAAGCAAATTTCTTTATTTACTTGTATGTATTATAACAAATTTATAAATATATTATTTTCAGTAAAATAATTATTTTATTTTAAATATCATAAATATGCCCATTTTCTATATACATGATAACAAACTATATCTATAATAAAAACCACTTTTGAGTCAAATAATATTTTTAATATTAATCATATTAAATTAAATTAAATGATTTATATATAAAAATATAAAAAATATATTATAACGATTACAACCCGCGACCTGTTGTATTTTAAATTATTTTTTTTTTATTATACGATATAATATTAATTTATATATTTATTTTATATACGTGTACGCGTTGCTTAGCTTCGTTTATTATCATCGATAAATAATCGTATCAAACGTATAAAATAAAACACAAATTTTCCCACGATTCGACGTCAATAAACACAATATTGACAAACGACCCGCTCTCGGTCAATATGACCCAACATCAATACGGTTCCCGTTATTGATGGCGTCGATTTTTCACCGTAACAGAACGATCCCCGGAAAAGCCGGATTTCCGCCGATTTTCCGCCGTTTGTTGACCATTCACACACACACATATACATATATATATATATATATATATATACATACAAACAAATACGGTAGCAAAATCGACCATATTTGTCACGATGAAACGAGCTTTATCGTAACGCCGTGAGACCGTTATGAAAATCAATCATAGCCTAAAGGGTCGTTCGTTTTACATACACACAAAACATACGTCATGTCGGACACGTGAAAGGCGACGGTTTTGACGCGAAATAATTGAGTCGTGTGTATGTACGTAGTTTTGATTTCCGGTCCGAAATGTGTATCACGAATGGTCTTTATGAATCATCTATTTCATATATTTAACTGTGTATAAATCGTTTTAAATATAAAAATTCATATAATTTACTGCTTTATATAAAATATTGTATTATAATATGAATTTAAGGAATTTATATGTAACTATATTTCATTTATTCCTTTACCATTTGAATCAATGCAAAAATTTGGCAAATACTATTAATGTTAATTTCTTTGCAATCAATTTTAATACTTTCTGTATAATATTTTCAAATGAAAAATGATATCCTTTCAAATAAAAATAAAATTTTCTTATCTAAAATTAGTCTGCAATCACGTAATCACAAACTGGACTGAATTTTTAGTATTAAAATTTATTTTTTTCTAGATCAAACTTGATAATCATGGCAAAAAGATTTTTAAACAAGAAACGATAAAATGATTATATAGATTAATATATTTCAATATATTGTTTATTTTAAAGAAAATTTCTAAAATGGTGACAAAAACTTTTTTTTTTGTATATCAAATTTTTAGATCAAAAAAATATGTAAAAATGTAAAGTTAATGACTCATTTTTATATTATTATTTTTTAATATAACATTAAAAAAATACTGAATGATAACGTATTAAAACTAACAAATCTGATAAATATTGTGAATTATAAAATACTTTTTTACAATTTTACACTCTTAACTAACCGCAAAGGACACATTTTACTACGTTAACAGATAATTGTACACTTTTTAGTGCACAATTTTCTCATTTTTTTTTTGACTGAAAATTCACCAAAACCACTTTCTAGAACGTGCGCCGTTGATATTTGGAGACTTTTTTTTTAGTGCGCGATTTTTTTCATTTTCGGATGAAAATTCACCGCAATCGCCCACTAGAACGTCCAATGTTGATATTATGACACGGCCCTGGGAACATTGTCGTTGTAAATTCGTTATAATTTATTTATATTCTCGTCAGTGAAAGGGCGTACCGGTGAAAAGTTTCAAACCTTAATCGCCCCCGATCGAAACGGTCGCCCCATTATCCGGGTTAATGAATGTCGTTCGGTTATAACGAGTGTGTCTACTTTAACAAATTCGTATAATTCGCGTAAAAGGGAATATAAATTATATATATTTTCGTGTCAGGGGGTTGAAATTTTCCATTCTCACACTACTAGCGCCTAAAAACCATACCGGTTAAAAGAAAGACTGCGTATTATTAATGGTGTGACAAAAGAAAGATCGACGTGATATTTCGATGAAAATTCATATTTTTATATATTAATATAAATAATAATAAAACATAACACTGTAATCAAAAAGTAAGGTAAATTTGTTTATGAAATATAAATTATTTTATTTATTCTTCCAAAACAATTTCATCACCTTCAAAAGTAATCCCCATTCGATAGAACGCAATTTTGCCATCGCTTTTTCCAGTCCACAAAACAGTCGGAATAGTCTTTTTTCCGGTATAGTCTTCAAGACCTTTTCCGATTCGGTTTTTATCCTTTCAATCGTGTTAAAACGGCATCCTCGCATTAGACTTTTGAGTTTGCAGAATAGGCAAAAGTTTCACGGCGCCAAATCAGGCGAATACGGTGGTTACGGAATGATACGAGTCGAGTTTTTGGCAAAAAAGTCACGAGGAACCAATGCAGTATGACATGATGCATTATCGTGATGAAGGAACCAAGAATTGTAAAAACACGTGTACCTCGGAAATAATTAAACCTTTTGACAAACAGACGCTTAGTAAATGTTATAGATAGTCCTATCAATCTAAGAAAAAAAAATACAATTTACCTGCCTTCCTTAATACAAGCGAATTTTAAATAACAATTTCACCTTACTTTTTGATCACATTAGTATATACAATGCATTTTATTAATCTGTGGTAATATTATTGAAATTAAGCTTTCGTCAATTATTTTATTAGCGTAATGGCCGCCAAGGGAAAGGGATATAGCGGTCTACCGAAAGGGTAGAAGAAATAGAGAGAGAATTGAAGCTTGCCCGTAAACATTTTGTCTGATAAACCCTTCGGTGGCCGCGAGGCGTAAGAAATGTTAATTAACGGATCTATTGTTCAAGATGGTGCCAGAAATCAGCGATCGTCCAACGACGGTGCTCGAATCATTGGAAAAAACGTAATCAGCTTAAAAAAAATTCACGTTATATATATATCAAATCATATTATTTATAATAGAATATTGAAGTATTTCACATATAAAAAACATGTTACAGAATTTGAGCCTAAATAATATGCTTAAAATTTTCATTATCAATCTATTTCAAGTATCTATCTATAGAAAATATAAATTCAATTGTATTTAACGTTAAAAAAATTATAATAAATATTTAAAAAAATAATCATTTTCAAGATTTACATTATAATATTTAATAGAATCATATATATATATATATATATATATATATATATATATATATATATATATATATATATATATATACATATATGTAATACTAGTACCATTACGAAATATGATATGCGGTGGTATAGCATTTTTTATTCATTAAATGCAACTTTATTTTTACAATTTAATCTTAAATTATCTTAACACATCAAAATAAAAATCCTTACCACATCGAATTTTAATATATTACCATATAATTTCATACAAAATATTTTAGCATTTAACGATCTAATTTTGCTTTAATTTCCTTCGATTTTGACGTCCTTTAATGTGTTAATAGTTTTCATCACCATAAATATAATATATATATATATATATATATATATATATATATATATATATATATGTGTGTGTGTGTGTGTACTTTTAATGATGTAACACACACACGTATACGAATTCGATGAACACGTATACGAATTCGTACACGGGTCCACTTGTCGATTATAAAATTAAAATCAATACATAATCGAACCACCCATTAATTATAAGTGTTGTATTTAAAATATTCATTAATTTCTGAACGAGCGTAAAAAGGTTTTTAACCCTTTCGAGTGGATTAGCAGACGTCGCTCCATTTCTAAAAAGGCTCCCTTGATTTTTATAAAACCCTCCCCAAAACCGCCCGTCCCGCCCACTCCGCAAAACGTATTAATAAGATTTTATTCATCATTGTACAGTAATACTTATTAATACTAGACCGTGGCAAAAAAGGGAACGTAGGACTGCAGCCGAGGAAATTTATTAAGCGAAACGAGTCCCGAACCAATTGTTCATGGCCAGGCGTTTCGCGTAACATCTGACAGAATTCTAGGGAAAGTTTCAAAATAAACCTCGTTCTGCCGGTTTGTACCCTTCTAACCACCTCGCAACCCTTTTCTTGATTTTCATATTTTTCCGCAATAAACACAATCGTCAAATTAAGAACGGATTCTTAATTAAAATTATAATCGATTTTATACAATATCATTAGATAATGGTTTTTAAAGTATTTAAAATAATATCTACTCTAATTACTATTATTATTTACGAATTTTTCATGAGAAAATCATACAATTCAACGTTTTAAATACTTATAACTTTGCCGAAATCTCTTTTATTATTATATTATATCAGCTAAAACTTCTCATGTAATGTGCCACTTTAATAAGAATACTGTTTATTCGACCTTATTTTTAATAAAATTCATCATTTTCATTTAAAAAAAATATTTACAAAATATTAATTTTTAAAATCGCATTTAATATTTTTTGTGAGCCAATATATTATTTATAATTATTTACTTTAATATTGTATATCAATGATAAAAATACACATACTATATGTAATTATATGATTTTTTTCTGAAAATTATTCGATATTATTTTCTATAATACTATTCAATAATTTCGTAGTACAATATCATATTTTACAAAGTTTTAGCCTATATTGACCTGCAAATGACAGACGCAGCTTTCAACGTCGCAATTCTTCAGTGCGGAATTTTCTTCGAATTTTGCAATACCCACCACCTGTAATTAATTGATTGGCGAACGAACCCACAAAATAGGGGTTCCGAACAATTTTAGCCGTCATTGGACTATGGCAACACGCAGATTGATTTATTCGCACCGCCCTACCCGATTTTCTAAGAAGACTGAAAACGAAAGTCTATAGTTGTGTGTTCACGACTATAAGGAGAAAATAATAGCCTTTCACGCTTAAAAGAAAAGCTCCATCAAAACCTGCGGTGGCTTCGGTCTTCTGCATCAGACCCACACCTTAGGAAACTGGAGCCACCCGTTTCTTCCACTTGCGGCAGCCAGGCTAAAGAATGTCAATTAATTATTCAGGCGGTTGGGTGATTAGCATACCGAGGTGGAATGAAATCACCCTCTCAACCCACAAAGACTGTGGATGGACGGGTGGCGGAGGGTTAAAGTCACCGAAGACACCCATCCTCGGTTTTCTCCGCAAATCTAACCTGGAAAGTGCAACTAATTCGATGACACGTGTTCTTAGCGTCTACGACTTTTGAACGGCCATTTTAGAACTATTTCTATTACCGAGTTCTAAATTTGTGTCAAATTCACACACTATATATTATATTAAAATATTATATATATATATATATATATATATATATATATATATATATATATTCAATTGTGCTGGTAAAAAAATGTGTATCGGAACGATCCAGTTTAACTCATTAAAATGTGCATAAGTCTAATTTCAGATGCATTTTTTGTTAATAAAGATGGCAAACATAACTAGTAAATTCGAATTTTTCATAAAATAGCATATATTCGTCTCATTAAATAGTGTATATTTGTAAAAAGATTTTTTTTTATTTGTGCGTTTATTAATACCACAAAATATATTTAATTTTTTAATTACCGTCAGATCAACTCTTATGAAAACATTTTTTTTAATCTGATATAATCTATATAAAATATAATAAAAGATTATTGTATTAAAGATATTGTTTTTAATTTATATTATTATGATTCTCTTGTAAAATTTACCTGTTTTGAGATATTCGTCTGTAAAATCACGAAAAAATTATTGGCCACTAGACTAATATCATACATGATTTCTGATATGTTTTATGATAAATTGATGAAAATTACTCAAATTATTAATACAACATTTTTTATGTAGAATTTTATGAGGAATATATTACTAGTTGATATATTTTTGATTTGAATAATAGTTTTGTAGAATAAATCGAAAAACTGTAAAAGGGTATACAACGTGAATACTACATCATTGACGATTCTGCAACAAAATTATTACGACGCGCGTACGTAATTAAATATAATTAAAATTACACTAATATAATTAATTTATAAAAGTTTAATTCGATTTTCATTTAAATGCATACCGATAAATAATTAGATCGACCTCTACAAACCGCGAACACGAATCGATCGTATGCGGGTTGCCATCGCGATTTAAATTGGTTTCACTAGATAAATATAAAAGCCATCAATTCGACGAGACATAAAAATTATGACGACCATCCCCCGAAGCAGCCATCCCTCAAACGTTCACCCGTCAAGCTGACGATCCCCGGATTGTTTTGAAATCCCCGACGAGATATCATAATAACTCGTGGCGCGAGGGTGGAAAAGAGGAAAACTGCTGCAAGAATAAGATGAGACGATTGAAAAATGGAGAAGCCCCTCGAGGATGATTGATGCCGACCCTCCTCATCCCTCTTTTTAAGACAACGACTTTAAAGCCCGACACTGAAAATTGAGACGATTGTTGTGATTCTATTTGGGCTAATGTCTGCGGACTGATTGCCTTTGGGGTAACGCCAATTACATCAACTCAAATATCCAACCACCATTCCCTTTCCCTTATATATATATATATATATATATATATATATATATATACATTTTTTTGCAATTTTACGTACCAAATTGAACGATGATCGAGCGAGACTTCAATCAAAATTATGCAATCAACGTCAATTTTGAACATTCGTAATATTCTACAATTATATCAGTAATATCGCATATATTTTATTACATATAAAATTGTTTAAAAATTAAAATATTAATTATATATTACTAATATTAATTTTATGTGACAACAAAATATCACATTTCGATTTTATGCATTGATTTATTCTTTAAGAAATCTAGTATAACCTTAAAAAAATACATGTTTATAGTATGCATTTTTTTTATATTTAAAATTAAAATACAAACATTTTGTTTGTCATAATAATTAAATTATTATAATATTTTATTAAATAATATAAACAACAATTCAGATTTAAATTCTCATATCGCAAACGTTCATATATCATTAATATGACGAACTTTTTTAAAAACGAATATTTATGAAAGACATATATATATATATATATATATATATATATATATATATGTAATTGTTCAATCTTCAAATATTATTCTATATTTAAAAATATATTATATTATAAAAATATATATATTTTTACAATTTAAAAATCGTCGTAAAACGCGATCTTTTCTCGTAATAGTTGTGCGATAATTTCGTGAAGCGAAAGCCATTTTCTCACCCGTTGAGTGCCGGCGCTCGAGATTCGGGCCACCGCATAACGTATGAGACCAATTTGTCTGAGGCCTCTCCACCCCACCCCACCCCCTCCTCTGCCATAGTGAGAAAGCGGGGCCCTTGCGATTTGTCGACTGCACCACGGCAATAAACAACGTGTTGACAACGCCATTTAATCACACCCGCGATGAAGCTAATTGCGAATATGTTTCCAGACCGCCGTCGACATTTGCGAAGGAAAACCGAGTCTTTGCACGTCGCCATTTCACATATTCATAGAAGGATAAATAAATAAAACACTCGGTATTGTATCATAATTACTATATAAACACGGTCATCTCTTCTAGTTTTTTTTTTTTAATATAGTATGTAATAAATCTACCGTTTGGAATAATATGGTATATAACACTGTGATCAAAAAGTAAGATGAATTTGTTTATAAAAATGTAAATTATTTTTATAATCTTCCAAATCAATTTCATACTCTTCAAAGTAATTCCCGTCTGATAAAACGCACTTTTGCCATCGCTTTTTCCAGTTCTCAAAACTTTTTCCGGTGTAGCTTTCAAGACCGGTTTTTATCTCCTCAATCGTGTCAAAACAGGGTTCTCGCATTGGCCTTTTGAGTTTGCTGAATAGCCAGAAGTCGCACGGATTCAAATCAGGCGAATACGGTGGTTGTGAAACGATATGAGTCGAGTTTTTGACAAAAATCTCGCGAAGAAGCAATGCAGTATGACATGGTGTATTATCGTGATGAAGAAACCAAGAATTGTAAAAACACGTGTAACTCAAGATAAACAGACGCTTGGCAAATGTTATAAACAGCCTAGGAAAACCAACCTAGGAGAAAAAAATACAATTTACCTGCCTTCCTAATGCCCGAGAGTTTTAAATTTTACCTTACTTTTGATCACAATAGTATATAAAGATCAAAAATAAAAAAATATCATAAAACTTGAAGAGAAGTAACTCATACATAATAAAATATTAGATGCAATTTATCCCAAAACTAAGATAGTTATAGGAAATGTCATAACCAATTATGCATTATCAAATGCATCTTTTTAGCAAAGTTATCAACAGAAGAGTGTACGACAATGTATGAAAACGAATAAAAGTGGACCTTATAGCGGTTAATTTTATATCAAATTATACAATTAGCACAAATTTTATATTGAATCTTGACGAGACGAATTATTAAAATTGCAAGTTTTTCAAAAAAAATACTAGCGATTTAATAGTAAATGAAAATGTATGAATATTAATAAAAAAAATACGATATTAGTGATTTTGAGATTTTTTTCTAGAGTTTTATATAATCTTTCGAAAATTTTAAAATCTATCTTTTCTTTTCATACATCCACACACACACACATACATTTCTTTTTCTCTAGCGCATCGATAAATTAAGCGATTCGTTTAATTAAATTTTGTCGTGTTTGAATTATATATATAAAGCGACGCATTTCTCTCCGTTCGGCGACAAATACCCCCAAAAACAACCCCAACGCATACGAAATTCGCCATCCATATATTTTAGCTACGAGCGGTTCTACGACGACTACGGCTACGACTACGACAACATCTTGAGCTATCAAATTCAAAAGCCATTTAGCGACGCAACTCGCGCCAGTTTTGCATAATTTCGACACAGGGGGTTCTATACAACCCCGCATAACCGATTTTGACACGTTGCACCGTCGATTTCTTTTTCTACCCTTACACAGTCATAATATTATATCACGGCGTTATTCGCTTACTTAAAAATCACTTCTAAGGTCATACGTTTTATTTTAAGTTCATATTACAATTAAATTGAAATATTTAAAAAAAATTGAAATGATAATAGTAAAATCACATGGTTAATTAATTTAATTATTCGTACCAAAGTGTGATAAAATTAATTTATAATATAAAAAAAAATAAAATATTTTCACTCGAGAGATGGCGTTTGGTCAAAATTTGTATTAATTCAATGCGAGGCAATGATTATTTTTATTAATTACTTATACAATAAATTCATATATTCTATTTACGAAATAGTAGAAATATATAAAATGCAAAAAATATTAATTTTATGTTTTGAGTAAAAAAAAATGTCAAAAACACTGAAACGTCTCCGAATGCAAAGAGCTAATCCACAATTGCATCAAATTTATAAAGATTGCAACCCCAATTTAATACTTCAAATTGACGTACGCGAACAAAAATTCAATATTCGCGCGTACAGAAAAAAAATCGCATCATTCAAAAAAAAAGTAGAAATTGATAAGTCTTCCCGTTATCCCGCGAAAATTTCGACTCGAACCCGTAGGGTGTAAAAAAAAAAAGGAGAGGTTACAATGTCGACATTTAGCCACGGTCATATTATTCGGCACACGTATGCGATAAAACACGCCGATTTCCATTTTCATTTTTCTTTCATCGAGTGCGACGATATAAGAATATTTTTCCTGGATTTTTCCTTTTGCGCTCTCCTGCGGGAAAAATCGACGCTTTGATACCGTGCAACGTGTAGGGAGAGAAAATTCAATTTACCGTCAATAACTCACTATGAACAAATATATTGAATATAAATCCTAGACGTGCATTCTTGTATAATAAGACATTTTATAATTTATTTAAATTGTATTTTCTCAACATACTTATATTTAATTTTATTCATATAACTACCATATGTTGAGAAACGTTGATTTATCAAAAATATTTAAATATTAATTATGTATATATACAATATATATATATATATATATATATATATATATATATATATATATAGACTTAATTTTACTATCAATAAATATAAAATATCATAAAAATTTCATCTAAAATTCAATAACAAATATCCAGTAAATTAATTGCAAGTTTGCTTTATTTTTTTCATATAAATTTAGCCCTTTGAAAAACTCCACAATAAAATTGGAATAAAAATCATCACATCGTCATTTGTTTTTTCTTATTAATAAAATAGTATTTTTATTTGAATTTATTAACCGTGCAAGAATTTTATTAAAAAGGTCAACTTACAAAATGAAATATTCTTTAATAGAATAAAATGCTTTAATGACTCTAAAATATTAAATATATTGAAATTATAACAGCTATATATATATATATATATATATATATATATATATATATATATATATATATATATATATATCAACTAAAAATTTTGCATTGTAAAAAAAATATTTATATATAAAATAGTAAAATTATTAGATATGCAAACTGAAAAAATCCCTCTTTTACCATATACTCTTCACGTTTTTATATTTGAACAGGAAAAAAAATAAAAGAAAAACGCCAAACGGGAAGCAGGAAAAAAAAGGTGGAAATATTGAGAACTAAACATTATTTATAGACGAGGCCCCTGAACAATATCCGAGGCCATTAATCACGGTTTTCCCGCGACTTCGTCTCTGGATACTGGCCGGAATATGCGCCGTTCAGACCTACCGCCCGTCCTCGGTAATTTACCCCGCGTGTATCTTCGCATAAATAATGATGCATGGTCGCGATACGCAACTTTTCGACCAAAAACGTCAAAACGCCTCATCCCTTTCCCCTCTCTCTTTTCAATCTTCTTCTATGTTTTCCCCTAATATCATTTTTTTTTGTTTCTGTACATATTTATTAAATATTAAAATATTTTTTAATATATATTTTTAATTCGTTATCATTTGAATGAAGTACGTCACGAAATCAGTATTAAAAAATCGTAAAAAAAATATCTTACTAAATTTTATTCGCACACAAATAACACGTCAAAAATATGTAATAATTTTATATGTCGATAATTCACACTATAAAACGGTTCCGAGACATCCCGAATTTAACAATCATGGGGAGGGGCAAACATCGAATCGCGAGAGGGGGGTTTTTTTGGAGCAAAAGGGTGGCGTGAATCGTAAATCCGAGTATTTTATTGCCGATTCATAAAATTCATTCGAAATAAGGGGACGACCTCCGAAAATAGAAGGGGGCACACAGGAGTTTCCCTTCGGATGTTTCCAAGGCAGAAACAGAACCTTCAACCGACCCCGTCCCCCCCCCATAGTCAGCGATATATGCAACATCCAGCATGCATTATTCAAATCGACTAGTGTGTATGTAAAGCCTTCGCGGCGGGGAAAACTCGGGAAAATTCACTTTGAAACGCGTCAAAAATACGTTTCAATTCGTCGTTAAATATCCGAGGAAGCGATCACGTGACCTTTCTGTTTCAATTTTATTTCTTATTTGACAGAGGGTAAAGTTGTCGATTCAAAACCAATATTACTCGTATACGAATAAATATCTATATTATTGTTAATGCAATATTTTTTCAATTTCTATTATATATGTTATATTATACATATAAAATTAATAGTTAACAAATTCCAAATTTTACATTCTAAACCTTTTCACTTTACTGAAAATATAATGAATAGAAATAGAAATGATATAATAATTATAATTTGAAAATAAAATTTTTAAACACATCTAAAGGTAAAGACTACCCTTAAAACACCCTCAATTATTCTGAATGCGCAGTAAATACAGTATAATTCGTATCGCTCATATAGAAGCAAACCATAATCGAATTTAGATCTGAATAATTAATCGACACTCGTTTAAGGGTAAAATTTAACTGCGTCCAAATTACACACACTACACTTCAATGGGGGGATTATATATAAATTGAAATTACAACACTTCCGTTTCAACTACTATCATTTTCTGTCATTTTTTTATTTTTTTTTCTTCTGTCTATAAAATTCTAAATGTTAAAATCGATCACGTCTGGACACAAAAATAACCCCCTTAATAAATATAGTGATAATAATATTCGTCAGAGACGGCATTCAGGGGGAGGGGGGGTACGAGAATGGAGTCGGTGTTAAATTTCGAAAATTAAACATCGAAGACAAACAAACATTTAGCGGTTGTAAAATTTGCCGCCGGGTTAAATTGGCTCGTTTTTAACAAACGATCGAAATTAAATTTTAGAAACTTTTTACGTTCTATTATCGATGTTTGCATTCCGAATGCCGTTTCGACTTCATATCGACGGTTATGGTCGATTTTATTACTGTTGTTTTTTTTTCATTTTTTTTTTAATGCACCGAATAATAAATATCTGCGATGGCGCAGTGGTTAAATCGATTTATTAACGTATAAACAACAGTGAGCGGAAAATGTTTGATTTGTAATAATATTTGCATATTTATTCAGTTAATTTAAAATAAAAATATTTCTATATTGATCTGAGACAATATTTCAAATATTATATTTAAAAGAAATTGATATTTAATCAGAAATTGAATAAATAAATTTGTTTAAAAAAATCTTTAATTCTAAACGACATTCTGTTTATATAAATTAATTATTTAAATTTTAACTCTTAGCTTATCAGATATGAAACATCTGAATTTGTATTGTAAATATATTTTAATTGGTCCATATTTAGAATCATACTGAGATTTTATACATTATTTTCAATATATTAAATATTAATTTAAACATAATCGAGTATTTAATTATAAATTACGTCGAATTGAACGACGAAAGTAAACATTGCACGTATATATAATATATAATATGTCGATATGAATTTGAATGCAACGTCCGTCGCACATCATATAATAACAATTTTACTGCTTTGCATGCATATTTGATGAACCCATCATCTTGCATTAGAATTCGCGTTTTGGACGAAATGCGATGCAAGTCTAGAAGCGTATCTTTTACGACATAATGACCGTCAGATTCGACATATCGAAGCTCACTAGTAACTAGATAAACATACGATGATACTATTATATAATACTACTTCTATTTGAGGAGCTTTACGATCAGTTTGAATATTACGATGGATCGTAAGCGAACGGCGCGTTCAAAAAGTTATGGGACCGTTTTTTTTTTAGTTTGGCGTGACATTTCATTGTTTTTACTAACGAACAGTTTGATTTCATTTTAATATAAAAAATATATATATTGCATGAATCAAAATATAAAAATGATAACATTTCATCAAATCTCACACAACCGCTACGTTCGCCAAACATTTTCACCATACAATTTTCTACAAATGAATATTAATAATATTATTAAAATTTTAAGTATAATTTTTTAAAGTAAAATAATCTGATTTCATATTAATAAATTTTCAATTACGCTTTTCATAAGTGGTTTTTCGTAAAAATTAAAACGATTTTCCATCTGTTTGTTTCAGACTGATGAACGGATCGAGAGGAGACTGTTCGAGCCGTCGATTTTGCTGAATTTCAAAGGTCAAAAGTAAGCATTTTATTCGTAGTGTTTGTTTGCTTTCGAGTTCTCATCATACATTCAGCTCATTTACAGCATCATTATGTAGAAGCTTTTTTAATAATAATAATAATAAAATTAAAGAGCTTACGTAGAAATCACGCAAATTTATAATTTATTGCAAATATCTATATTTATTCATAATTAAAAAATAATTTAAATATTTATTTTGTCCAGTATTTATTAGTAAGTAGATCCAGTGCACGACAGTCGTGCATTGTTCGTTGAACAAATATTTTAAATTAATTTGTAAATATTTTTTCTACTATGTTTATGTTTATTATTCGATATGATATGTTGATAGCTAAAATTATAATTGGAGCTGCACTGATTTTCAAATATTTCTGAAGAAAATTACGAACGCACTTTTCGTACATTTTTCCGGCATCGTTGTTTTGACGAAAGACGGAAAATTTTTCGCGCTTAATTATTCATTTCCCTTTGCTCGCGTTAACGACCACGACCGCATAAATTGTAACGTTTTCCGCGATGAAACTTTAAAAAAGGAAAAATCGTAAACCTCAAGTGTCCCAGAAGCAATGAGGGTCGCTCCCTCAAAAAAAAAATAACACAAAAAGAGAAAAAAGAAAACGAAGAGACAACAACCTGTTCCGATATCTTAGATGGTGCGGTGAACGTCGCATATTTATTTTTCATGGAGCAATTTGACGGCTAATTTTCGACGGTCGAAAGACACCCGGTAAAAAAGGGACGACATCTTCACCGAAAAAAAGGGGATGAGGGTGGAGTTTTCTTTTTTTTTTTTTTTTGGGAGAGCGAGTCCACGATGGAAAATTTTCAACGGCGATAAAGCGGTTTTCACCTGGGAACATCCCTTCCAGAATGAAAGTGCTCATCAAGCCGAGTGCATCCAAAATATGTACAACGCTGATAATAATAATAAGTCTTCCCTTATATTAGCCGCGTTCGCTTTCTAAAAGTTTAGCGTTGAACCTGTAAAAACGAACGGTTTATCCGTTTTCACCCTTAAGCAGGTGGATGTAAGAAGTTTGTGACAAAAATAAGATGAGAAATTTACGATTTCGAATCTAAAAGTTTATACTTATATTAAACGAGCGCACTGAAATTCTATCGTTATATATAAATCAAAATTTTTAAACCTTTACACCCGATAAATGCCGTTTGGTCATTATTTGTTTTAATGCGAAAACATAATTCGCAAAAATCACTATTTATA
Organism: Leptonema lineaticorne; assembly: GCA_024500535.1. Classification (NCBI taxonomy): domain Eukaryota; kingdom Metazoa; phylum Arthropoda; class Insecta; order Trichoptera; family Hydropsychidae; genus Leptonema; species Leptonema lineaticorne. The sequence goes on from JANIJI010000007.1 coordinate 3,991,118, forward strand.
TTAATTACTTTGTAACAAATTCTCAAAATTTTTCTATATCATATTATTTAATTGTAAAATGACACTTTTTTTAAACAGAGATAAGATTTTTTTATCTTAAATTATTCTGTATCCATATAATCATAAATCAAAATGCATTTTTGACATTGAAACTTTTTTTAATTCAAACTAGAGTATCTTTCCAAAGAAAAATAAAGTTAAAATTTTTAATCCTTATAAACACAGAATAATAAAAAAAATATGTAGATCAATATATCTCAATATAGTGTTTTTAAGAAAATTTTTGAAATGGTGACAAAACTATTTTTTTTTTTTTTTGATTAAAAAAATTATTCAATAAATTTATATATTTATACAAAAAGTTAAATATCATATCGCATATGTTGTAGTATTTTTAATAAATTTATAACTCGTTTTCGATTCTAAAAAAATAAGCGAAAAGCAAAACAAAAAATAAATATGAATATGGAATCAATTTATTATGCACGAACATAGAACCAATTGCAATCGTTAAATAAGCCATGCGATTTATGCATTAAACACTGCATCTGTAACAATTCATCGCAATAATAAGTACGTGCTGTATCTAATACGATAATAATTCATACGGTAATTACGGTAGTTTTACCGATCACGTATTTACTGCATTAATACAGTACACTTACTGCATATTGCATAGCGCATATTTAACGTGGTAAATTGCAAATAAATATAATTTTACGTTATAGCAAATAAATTATTTCGATCAAAATTAAAAATATACGTTTAACTCGTTAACCCTATTATGATCAAAAAAAAAATTTTTTTTTTAATTTTAAAAATGTATATGAAAGTCGAATTTTAAAGGTTTATAATGTCATAAATTATTATTTATAATAAGTTATATTATAATATAAAGCGATAAAACGGATTTAAATTCTTGCCATCTGAATAGCTCAATGTATGTAAGTGAAATTCATCTTTCATCTATTCAATTTATTTAGTGTTAAACTGATTTTTTCATTCTAATATTAAACATAACATTTGTGTAATATATTTTTAAAAATGTGGATCTAAATAAATATATATATATATATATATATATTAATAAATGTTATGAATTTTGATTTCTGTTATTAAATGGCAAACTTTGGGTTTCTATTAATAAATAGTACATTAATTTAATTGAAACGTAGCCGTATAAATATTTGATCCGTTGTATGAAAATTTAATCACGTGACCGATGACCACGTGGCTCGATATTTTTCCATTATGACCTCAGAGATCCGGAAAGCGTTTTGTTTACAAACAAACAACAAACAGTCGAACAAACGAAAAGTCATCAGACGTGGAAAGTTATCAGACAGTCGAGAAAGGGGAGAACGACTACTGAATACGGGGAGGTGAGTTCACCAAAGTTACATGGAAAATAAACGAGAATTGAAGTTTTTCCGAGCGGCATGAAGGACGAGAGGGGGTCCCGCTGAATTTCAGTGGCGTAGCCCCTTCGATTACGCCGGCGCCCTCCACCCCCCCTCTCTAAGCGACGGTGCGAAACTTTCCCGGGGAAAAAGTCCCGACGCGAATTTGATTAAGATCTATAAACCGGGGAAAACCCGAGATCGGCGAAACGGGCGGGAAGAGCGGAGAAAGGGCGGGGACGGAGAGCGAGGGCGGCGGCGCGGTAACTTCGGGAGCTTCGGTTCAACTTTCACTATTAAAAGTAGTTAGTTGTTTTATAAAGGAATTTGTAAATTGTCGGCCGAGTTCGCGAACTCAACCTTGAAAACGGGGGCGAAGAAGTAAGTAAGTGAGTAAGTCCTGTAAAACAAAGTTTGCGGGCGGCCGCAGTTCAAGGATTGCCGTCGTCTGCTCTTGGCCCCCAACTTCGCCGATTAAAGGCTCAACTGCTTCGGCGAAGTCATTTTAAAAGTTTATCTCGGATGCAAGGGCCGGGCCCTTGTCGTGCGAAGCGCAGCGGACACTTTTGGGACCCACTTTTGACGCGACCAATCGATATATGTTATATAAGCGCTCACCTTGTTTACGAAGTTGATTCGGACGTGAAATTAAACTATGTGATTCTATGGATGTATCAAAATAACCGTTACTACAATTCAAATTTTAATTTTCAAGTTTTTATTATTTATTTTAATATCAAAAATAATAAAATAGTATTTATTAATGATTTAAACAAATAATATAATATTTTATACATTGCTTAAATGACGACTATAGGTATCTAAATACATAAATCTGAGGTCTTTAAAGTGAGCCATTAGTCGATAATAAATTTTTATCAATTTCTACTAGTTTTTTTTTTTAAAGTCTATAAGAAAAAAATAACCTTAACTCTCGCTAGCACGCTAACTGTAATTTGAGAGCAAAGATACTCTCTTGATGATCAAAAATTTTAATACTCCTTATATAATAAAACGAAATATAATAAAAATTATAATTTAATTTTACATATTTTACAATATCGAATATTTCGAAGACAAACAGAATTTTCTCGATTTTTCCGCCTTCGTCACGCTCGCACGATTTTCTCACTCTCGATTTCATATCACGCTCCCCCTATAAATCAATCACGCGAGCCACCGATTGAAAATCGAGACTTCTACGATGGGCTAGCCCTTCGCCTACCCACCTCTCCCCCCCCTTTCGTTCCTCGCAGACGCCCCGTGCCCCCTTCAATTTGTGTAAGTGACATTGATAGCTTTCTGGTGAACGGATACGCCGAAAAACATAACGGGCGACCTCTTTTTTTTATTTTTCCTCTATCGACCCCCCTGCATTTTCGAAACGATTTCGTCCCTTGTCCGGCTTATTTCTACGTTTTTTTTCTTTTTTAGATTTTATATATATATATGTGTGTATATATATAAAAGAGAGAAAATAAAAATCTGACGAGATACGAATAAGAGAAGTGTCGAAGAGTGCGACGGGTGAAAAAACAAAATGCCATGATTTAATCCGATCGCCCTTTTGACACTCATCCACCGCCCTTATCGAAATGTATCGAATATATGAAGGGTGTGAAATTTTTTACGAATAAACACTTCAAATTTTCGATATATATATATATATATATATATATATATATATATATTAACTATCTAATATTCATAATATTATATTAAATTATTATCAGTTTTTCTATTAAATTTTTATTTAATTAAAATATTTTTATATATGAAATATGATATATATGTATATATATATATATATATATATATATATATATATATATGTGTGTGTGTGTGTGTGTGTGTGTGTGTGTGTGTGTAAAAATATAACAATGAATCGAAATTAAAATTAACATGACAATATACAATTATATGGTCGATTAAATTATTTCATGTTTCCGTTATATTGAATTATAGACATGTTAACGATATATAAATATAATAAATAAATAAATAAAAACCTCAAATGCACTTAGCAATAGAAAATAATAAGACATTTATTGCGTGCTTAAACTTAACTTATGCGTCGAATAAACAGTATATATATATATATATATATATATATATATATATATATATATATATATATATATTCAATAAATATAAGCGAAAAAGTTTCGCATGCACAATTCGAATGAATTGTTTCATAAGACGCAAGTTTAACAATAAAAAGTACACTCTCACGACGATATAGCATAATATCATACACTATAAATATATATATATATATATATATATATATATATATATATATATATATATATATATTATAGAAAAGACAGTCTTATCGCTTTGTAACGATCAATTTTCACGCAATTTATTTTTATTTTATAATAGTGCTATAGGGTGGTATGAAAAAAACCGAATCATTATGTTCGAATGGCGATTTTTCTTTGCGCTAAATCTGAATAAAAATGTTTTCATATCGATAATTTTATTGATATTGTGTTGCAATAGTCAAAATTAATAAATATATTAATATTTTTATTTAAAATTATATATATAAATATTATATTTTCAAAATATTACAAGAGTAATAAAATGTAAATTTAGTTTTAATATCTGATGAAAACAGATAAATTATAAAATTCGTTATTAAAATAAAACTAATAAAATCAATGATTATGCAAATAATTGAATCTTGTATTACATATTAAATATTATCCGTTATATTGATTGTGTAAATATCAACATATTTGTTTCCAAAGCAATCTATGATATGTTGAACAAAATTATACAGCATATTAACAATTGATTATTTTATAAATTCATGCTTTATAATAAATTATTAATATATAATTAACGAATATTATTCAAAATAAGAGCTCAATCATTTTCCTAAAAAAAAAAAAAAAAGAGGGGAGAGGGGCGAGAAAAAAAATCAAAATTCTAATAAAAACGTCGCGTTCAAACACACACACATTATTTTTTTCTAATATTATTTTCGACTTTTTCTTTATTAAGGGCGACATTTTTGCGCCGATTTCGATCGTAAATCACGCTGCGACCTTTTGGCGAGGACTTCTTTCATTTTTTTTTTAACCCTCACCCCTCTCCCCCGTCCAACCCCGAACACCGGTCGGTCCCTATTTTTCGACTGGCAACACACAAATCATTTACTTGTCGATGCGGCATGTTGCTCGAGTCCGCCGCCAGGGTGCAGCACCGTACGGACACATGGCGCGGATTGCCGTTTTTCACGTCATCCCTTACTTTTTTTAACATCCCCATTATTTCTATTATATATATATATATATATATATATATACATTAAAACGATTATATGAGTATTATATATTAAATATAATAATACCTAAATTTTCAATCACTATTTAGAAGAAATATTTTTTATATTTATTTTATAATAGATTAATAACAGTGTCTTTATTATCACATTCATATTTTTTAATGATTACATTTTATTTATATATTTTTTAGAATAAACACAAAATATATAGAAATAATTTTAACTATAAATCAGTATTATGAAATTCGATTTCCGACTTGTGACATTATAATATAGTAGCGCATAATACATAATTATATATATATATATATATATATATATATATATATATATATATCAATTTTCATTTAATATTTTTTAAAATAAACACTAAGTAAACAGTAACACGAAACTTGTGATTTTTCTGTGGTGTGTAAGACTTTTTTCCATTATATTTTTAAAACAAATTAAATAGAAATAATGTTAACGATAAATCGGTAGTATGAAACTCGATTTTGACACTTGTAATTTTACAGTGGCGTGTAAGACTTATTAAATTATAACTTTTCAATATGTATTAATTTATATATATATATATATATATATATATATATATATATATATATATATATATATATAACACAAAGTAATTAAAATAATGTTAACGATAAACTCTATATACTTGCTATTATACAGTGGCGTGTAAAAACATAATTAAATTAATTTTTTTCCAGTATTATATATCAATTTTTATTTCATCAAAATTCATTAATAAAATTACAATAATGAATTTATCGTTATATTCGCGTACCAAACGACGAGAAAACGCGTCGGAAAAACGCCGCGAAATCGGGGGAGATGAAACGCAAGGGACGATTTTCTTTTTTGACTATATATATATATATAAATATATTTGTAAATATGTATGAGTGCGCATGGGCGGGGGTCAGGGCGGTGCCGAGGGCGGCGAAATGCGCGCGCAAACGTGTGCCGCCCACAGGCGTGCGACTAAGAACGGCGATCACTCGGGCGCGCGCTTTTGCCCGCTGCGGGAACGCGAAACGCTCTCGCATTCCGAACCCGCGACATACCGCACCCCGTACCCGTGACATACCGCATCGACGCGGTACGCAAAAAAAAATCTAGTGATATTATATATATATATATATATACATATTATAATAAACCGTCTAATGTGTGAAATTTAATTTATATATACATATATTATCACTACAACAGTGAATTTAACGGCAATAATTGATAACGCGTTTTCGTTATTTTGCTGCGAATACGATTTTTTGACAGCAATCAATCGAACTAAATATACGAATTAAAACTGAAAACAGTGATATTTATTCGATTTAAACGTGTTTTTTTTTTGAGTGATTTTTTTATTTATTTATTTTTATAAACGGACAAATATTTTTGTGACACACTGTATATATATATATTTATATATTTTTAAGTGTTTGTTGTTTTTTTTTTTTAATTATTAAAAAATGTACTCGAACAAATAGCACAATTTTAGTTCGTGATATGTCTGCAATGGTCAGACCTTTATGGTGAGTTTTCGATATCATTTTTTATATATAATTTATTTATCATAAATTATTATCAATCCCTTAAAAATATTCTTTAATATTTTTAATTTTTTTTTTTCGCATAATTTTGCGATAGTTTCATTTTAGACTAGCTTCGTTCTGAGTGAACATTTTTGCATATTATTATTTTTTTAGATATTTCCAATCAGTATTTATATTATTATTAAAAATTTTATTATTACTAAACACTTTTTCATAATCTGTAAATATAATAATACGGTATAATTTCGTTTCGTTATTTTTTTTTTATTTATCAAAAATTCTATAATTTTATCGGCTACTTTTTGCAAATTAATATTTTGCATCACACTTCTTTTTTAATTCAAAATTTATGACAACACATAGCGAAATAATAATAAATAAAACCCTTATTTTTATTACTAAAAATATATTCGTATATTTGTATATAAATTTACCGATGTATAATATAAATATTTACATTTTATATTTAATAATAAATAAATTTAAATACGAAATATTTTACATCATATCTATATACATCTGTACTTCGTGAAAATTATTCATTTCAATACAATTTTTTTCAATTGAATATACTTCATAATCTAATTATTTTTTATAAATTAATCGTAAATTTCAATTGACATCCTTAGATTCTATCTCGATTCTAATTAATCAGACCATCATAATAATATCTTTTAATATATACATATATATATATATATATATATATATATATATATATATATATATATATATATATATCATAAACAAAATATATTCATTATAATTAACACGTAAGCGTAATAATGCAACTGACGCCTGCTATTAGTTAAAAGGGGGAAGCGTAGTAATACGTTTTGAGTTATCTGATAATAAATGGTGGTAATATAGTAATGCGATTAAATTTTACATAAAATTATGATGTCATCTGTTGAATAAATATTTGTTCTATATGAAAAAAATATTAAATCGTATTTTTCGTTCTCAATTTATTCGATTTTTAATATTGACACAGTGGTTTGCGAAATGCTTACAAAATTACCCCCTTTTGCGTAGCGGACATCGACAAATTGGAGCCACCCACTTTAAAGTGTTAACATCGATAACGATTTATTATAACGAACCGCATTCCAATCAAAATTCAAATTAGAACGTTTCAAAAGTCCTAATCTGCATACGTTATTCTCGTATTCCGTCAATATTCTACCGTATAGCCGTCCACGTGGTACGCGAACGTTCACGTACAAATTTGTACACAAACACACAACGTTGAACAAATAATGTAAATGGGATTCAATCTCGTTAAGTCTTCCATTACCGGTGCCGGCAATCGCGATGTCAACCGAAACGATTCACTCATTATGAAGGCCAAGTAACCGAATAATCTAATAACATGAGCTAACCGCAACCCCTGCTTTTAAACACACGTTTATATATCAACCCTTATATTTATATATATATATATATATATATATATATATATATATATATATATGTATTATATCATATGTGTATGTGTGTGTGTGTGTGTATGTACGCTGAAGGTTGTTCAGAACGTCCCTAGGTCGTTTTATGAATGAAATATATATATATATATATACACTCTCACCTGAAACGATGGCTCGAGGGTGCTTCTGAAATAGAAACGGAACAATGTTAAGATGCTGAAAATTCACATTGAAAATCTTATTAATTTAATATAATAACATTTTATAATATATATACCATATATATATGAAACTTTTTTTTTAATTCGAAGATAACATGACTAAAAATTATACTATAAAATAATTAAAAATATATTTTAAAGTCGATATATATATATATATACATATATATATATATATATATAATATAAACAAATAGCTTTCAAAATACTACTTATTTTAATATATTTCAATAAAAATAAATCTAAAATAATACTGTATATTAAATAATATAATATATTTTAAATTTAATTAATCCGATTTGTGTACTATTAAAAATTTTAGCGATGAAATTATTTTCAATAATTTAAAAATTAAAATTTTGTTATTAAATAAAACTATAACATTTACAATTATGAACGGATTTTATTATTGCTATATAACATTTTAAAAATTAATAACTAAATAAAAAATAATAATACTGATATATTATTATATAATATATACTGATAAAAATCAGCATAACTAAAACTTTAATTAATAAACCTGAATCAATTAAATATATATATATATATATATATATATATATATATATATATATATTTATAACGATATTTATCACCGAAAATATATGAACATTTTTTTTAATAATCATATAAATATATACAATAAATAAATTATATATCGTTATATTAATAAAATAAAATATTTTACGAACTAATTAAGATGGATAGATTATTTTAACACACGCTCTGCGACAATCACTTTTAACGCTTAAAGGGGTGGGTGGGGGCAAAAAGCTAGTCGAGATTTATTCGGTACGGGGTTTTTATGCCCTTGTAAGGGCTCGTTTTCCCTAGACTGACTCTTGTCTATGTTACATACATACAAATATGTATATATATATATATATAAATTCCGGTACGTGATGTTATGCAAGGGGCACATGCATTTCATGGTCTATATAATATAGTGTAGAATTCGCAACGGACCCTAGGGAACTAGTGTCCGAACGGGGAGGTCACCCTTTTCGTCCTTAGTGCCTCGGAAAATCAACCCTTATTTTTCGACCCCTTCTTTGCCGTTTTCCCTTTGCGTCGCGATAATGCAGCGGGAAAATTAGAACGTACACTTGTTGTGCTCGATAAATTTTCAACGTTTTCATTGTAAAATCTTACAAATATAATATTCGTATAAAAAAATGTTTACAATTTTTAACTCTTATCGTATTTATCATATATATATATATATATATATATATATATTGAAAATTTAAAATTCATTACTTGAAACACGACTTTTATTTTCATAGCTATTTAAAAGTCAACGATTTCTCTATATATACATATATTTTTTTCAATAAAATCTTTTGTAGTACTCAATTTCATTTTCAAATTAAATTATATTTACTTTAATAAATACTAACGATTCTATTTATATTAGAACCCCAGGTTTGTACGTTGATTAATCATATTGCTAATTGTAGATATATTTTAATATGAATAAAATTATTAATTACTTCACTTTTCGATGAAAAAAAATGATAAAATTATAATGTTAATTCATTTTTTTTTTGTTAATAAAATTAATAATTTTATCATATATTGTGAAAAAATAACTTATATAAATATTGATATTTAATCATAAACTGCCGATTCAATTCTAAAACATAAAATAGATTTAAGAAAGTATTATTATTAATAAAATTTCAATCATTATGAATTGGAATAATTTTTATTACAACATTAACGAATAACAATATACATTTGAGTTGTTGTTTTTTTTTTTTTTGAAATATTAAAACGTCCTTTGTTTATTCATTCATAAACCTAACCGTTTTCCTTCAGTTAACTGTGCGGTTATTTCAGCATTTTCCGCATTCGCTGAAATCCTTCGTCGACATTATGTTAATCTTGACTTAAAATCCACTTGTTTACGTTGAACGAATACAGCATTTTAATAGTTAATAAAAAAACGATATCGCAAACGATAACGGCCACATTTACAACGGTGAAACGGCGCCCTTACAACATTCGGAACCGCAAAGGGTTTAACTGCCCTCGATGACCACGAGACCATAATTTCCATTTAACGTCCGCCGACAAAACAACGACGTCGCATCGCCGTTTTCGCGTCTGAAAACGTGGGGTGAGCACGGTTTTAGAGGCTAAATCCCGGATTTCGGAGTCAGATAGCGTCCTCGTTCAAATCCTCAGGTTCGGTCCCGAAGAAGTGGAGTCACTTATTCTAATCCGAGGGAGATTTCCGCACTGATTTACAGCCGAAGCGTCTGCGAAAACCTTCTATCCCCGGATTCGAACCCTTCGCGAGGGATACGAAGAAAGAAAAGTGATAATTTCTTAATCCAATCGACCCTAACGACGGACCTTTGACGTCGAATCGTGCCCCTTCGATTCTAATAAATTGAAGTGCGTGATATATTCCGATTAGAAACATTTTTCCACTTCTTTCAACACAGTGAAAAAATCGAATTGGCATATTTTATATTTAGATATCGGCCGTTTTATCACATTTACATCATATCAAAAATTTTATAAAATCGGCGATCCTACGTTCGACTTAAAATTAAAAAAAGGAACTTTTACAAAATCATTATTTAATTTTTAACTCTTGACGATCCGCATGATTTGGCATAAATTACTTGTATAAAAGATTTTATTATATAAAAAATAATATTTTCAACATTATATTTATCACCATCGAAGAAAACACAACGTTTATTTAATTTATATGTCAAAAATCCATATATCAAAAGACATCATATGTGTCAAAGGACCTACAGAACCTCACAGCTAATAATACATATATATCAGCGGACTCTATTGTGTTAATTAATATTATTTTAAATTTATTAAATAAACATATTTCTGAAAAAAAAATAAATCTTTGTTTTATTATGAAAACTGTCATTTATATACGAAATATTAAATTATAACTCGTAAAATTTAATAACGTATCTATTTGCATCTTTCGGACTTTTCATCTCGTCTATGATGAATCGTCTCGACTTTCTCCACTAAAATTTATTACCACGTATGCACCGTCGGTAAAACAATGCCATTTCTGACTTACAGAGTAACAAATATAAATTTACAACGTTATAAGTCTAAGTCGGTCTATTTGCACGTCTGTCTATCTGGCTGTCTGTCTGTCTACGATATTACGCACAAATGTGTGTGTGTGTGTGTGTGTGTGTGTGTACCGCGTTAATTTTATACTCGAGGATCTCGGTAATAAAGTCCCAGTGCTTTAAGGGCGGTTTTAGGGGTGGTTTATCTAATTTTCCCTTACGAGGAAAATGCTCTTGCTTTTCTCCTCCCCCGCCGCCTTCCGTTCCCCCCTCGTATATTTCGTTAAATGCGTCAATTATTTCCATGAACGCATCGAAGACATAAAATTACACAGATAATAATCGAATGTCTTATGTTGATCCTTTGATAATCATATATAGGTCTAATCTTTTGTCTAAATGTATAATAAAAGCTCTATCAGAATATTATATAATATAATAAAAAAATATTTATTTTTATATCATAATAATTATTTATAATCTTCTAAAAATAATTTTATGACATATTTTTAAAGTTAAAATATAAAATTGATGTTTTTGTGAAAGCTTTTATTTATATTTATTAATATAAATATAAAATAAAATGATTATTTTTTTTATTAACATCAACATTTTATTTTAAATCTCAAAAATTTATTACAATACATCGATTCCGATTATTCAAAAATTTTGGATACTGATAACAATCAACCATACAACGATTTAAACCAAGAATCTTCTGTAAATAAAAATTTATATCACCGATTAATCTACAAGTCTAATATTTATATAAAATTTAAATCAAAGATATACTCAAATATAAACCCATATATTATAATTTTATAACAATATTCCGTCGGAACATTTTTATGATCTCGATAATTGAGAAAATCAAATAAAAAAAACTTTTTATTTGATTTTTTTTTTGAAATCATTATTTATAATATATAAACATTCTAGATATAATCGGTTTATTTATAAACAGATATATATTAATACGATATGATCATAAATATTAAAATATATATTTTGGTTCACGTTCCATATCGCTAGAACGAGCTCCGTCGGTTCAATATCGCTGTTTTAGTTGAATAATATAAATACTGGACGTCTTAAGAATGGTTCTCCGACGATGAATTCTCAATGTTTCAACATCAACACCACGAGCTGACTGACGACGATGGTTCCACTGTCTCCCGAGGGTTTTGTCTGCATGGCAATTGTTCATTTGATAATTTCGAATGTTATTATAGTTCAGCGCAATTCAGAAATCGAACGTTTCTCTCCGATGAATGTTTTAATTGAAATTTAATTGTCGACGAATGCTACCCGGGATTTGTATACAAAATTAAATTTATATATAACTAAATATTATTTTAGATATTTAAAAATATATTTTAAACATTTTTTTCTTAATTATAATTATAGTGATGATAGTTGAAATTTTTATTTAAGTAGATGATAGTTGTCAGATTTTTTTTTATCGTTTTATTATTAGTGATTAGAAAAATGATTGCCTTATCAAAATTCATAATTATTCTTAGAATATTTAATTAACTTTATTTTTTATTTCAATTTCATTATATATTATTAATATTATTCCTATATATTAAATTGATTCAAATTGAAGTGAATTAAGATTTTGACAAACAAATATCAAAATTTATATTGTATTTAATTTTATTATATAAAAAAAATATTTTTGCCCATAATTAAACATATTTAAAATATAAAAAAAATAAATTTAATCAATTGTTTTTTTTTTGTTTGCTCAAAAAAACATACGACGTTTTTTTTATTAAGAAAAAAATGTATAACAGTAAGTTGATAATTTTCAATAGTTTAGATTAATATAATTGTATTATATTAGACATATTTTTTTTATTTTCATTCATATAACATATACAAAAAAATATCATTTCATATAAAATATTTCTATATTAATACAACAAGAGAGATTTTTATATAAAACCTGATGATACTATATAAAAAAAAACAAATTTACAATAATATAATATTAAAAAAAAACAATATATTTGTATTACATTGTAAATATAATAATTTATATTAAAAAAAAACAAAGCATATTTTAAATATTCATTATACACTTTACATGTTTTGTTCACATATTTAAATACATTTTACTCTTAGCTCTATTTGCTTATATCTTAAATTATCTTGAATATATTTTGAAATATTTCTTGATAATAACAATAACATTACATTTACATTAATAATTGCTATTAAACCCTCTCATAATCATTAAATGTATATGTTAATTGATAATGCAATATATATATATATATATATATATATATATATATATATATATATATATATATATATATATATATATATATATATATATATATATATATGACAAAAACGTTAATATTATATTATGAATAATAGTTATAAATATCTAAATAACATTTTTTAATCAATTTATTATATTTTTAAAATAAAATATAATTATTTCTAGAATGTATTAATATTGTTTTCAAAATATTACACGACTTTTTTTATAATGTTACAACTGTTGTTTGATATAAAAAAATCATATTATCAAATAAATAATAGCATAAATTCGTATTAAATTAATGTTCCGAGCACGTTTAATGATATATTTTATACTCACACAGAGACATCTGTTGATTTCGCACAAAATTTAACGCCGACGGCGACATTTCAATGTCGTAACGTTCCGATTTCAATCGTGCAAACGACCACTGTCTATTTAATTCGATACCCCGTTGACCGATGTCGATTAGATCGGAAAATGGCGCCCGGTCCGCCATTACGTTCATATTAGACGATAACGAGATGGCGTCGAGCCGATTTCGGACAAAGAGCCCGATCCGTTGCGGTTGCCGTTATCCAAAATGACATGTTGTGCGGTTGTCGATATGCGGTCCCAACTCTGTAGGTGAATCCTTCGGGAACGACTTCCGACGATGTGGAACCATCCCCGTGACGTAAACGGGAATCTCGGCGACGTATACATTCAACCCTCAATGCCTTATTAATAATCCGGGCACATTTAACCCCCCCCCCCTCTTTTCCTTAACACGCTTATATGATTATCTGGCGCGACCTATATGCAAAGTTTTCAAGATGGAAGATCAATTTATAGATCTCCTTTGGTTGAAGGTTTAATTATGCTACTAATATCATATTATATCTTTTTTTTTTATAAAATAGATTTACAATATTATATTATACAATAAATCATAATTTTCTAAGTATTTCAGACTTTGACTACATTGTGATAGTTTGATATCGGAAATCGCATCGCATGAATAGAACTAACGTGACGTTTCGTCACACTCGACACGCGAATCAGTAACACATCATATCATCACACGTCATTTCAACACGACTTACCAAAGGCGCACATTTTTATATTACATTGTAAAATGACATAAACTGCAATATATATGCTGCGTTATATTTATTTAGCATGCAATAAATGTCGAGTTCTAATTATAAAACGTTATAGAAAAAAAATATGTGATATCATAAACCTTTTAATTGATTAAGAATCAATCTGTTGATCATTCTGAATTTCGTTAGATTCATATCTATATGAACTGCAAAACTATATGGGAATCTTTCAATATTAATTAATCTTCTTCTTGTAATGCTTTCCCTTAATGAAATTTATATTTAAAAAAACTATATTTAATGAATTTTACGTTACATTTAGCAATTTCTTTTATTTTATTTATTTTTTACTAGCACTTCAAAAGGTAGGTAATATGTTCTGAATACGAAATCGAGTCAGCCACGACATAGCGTGGGGTGGGGGGGTGGTAGGACCTCGTGTAATTTTATCAATTTTCTCCTCTCGCAACATGAAACCGTACGTTTGATGAAACAAAGCAACATTTTTTGCATTCATAATATATTATATAAAACCCACGTGCGGCTCAACTCGAAAAGACATGCGGAGCCTATGTCGGAGCACATTTCGATATGAGCTACGTATATCTTTTTTATTGATTATATATAAACCATTACATATTTCTGTAAATGAGTTGAATTTTTATATCAATATTTTAAGAGTAATACTGTCGCATTTGAAAAATTAATAATATTAAAAAAAATAATAAAAAGACAGAATCAAAGAAACCTTTTTCACTAAAACAAAAAATGTTGCTTTTGTTCTAGGTCCACTTCGATACCCACGAGTCAAACGAATTTAATGCAATTGAAAAAGCGCAAGCTAGATACTGAAAATGAATTAGATACAAAGCCAAAGATCATGGGACCCGGGCGGGGGAGGGTTGGTGAAGAAGAAACGGACACATCTGGATCGACGATCGACGGATTAGGACTTAAACGACGTCGCAAATTCGACGAAGACGATCACGAAACGCCGAACACAGCTCCGTTACCGCAAAAGAAACGCGTTTTACCAGCAAACCTAGCTAGTCCCACTAGAAAGTGTGTTAAAGGTGCCGACGGACAACCCGAAGCGGAAGATAATGAGGTTCTCATCAGAGAAACTCAGGCAGCACTGAAAAGTCTATCTGGAAGTTGGCCGCACGATCAACGAAGTTCACTATATACTAGAGCTGAAGCAGAAGAATCACCGGCATTTGAAAACCTATTTGAGGATAAAAAACCTGACGTCAAAATGTCTCCATCGTCCGCGTCAACGGCTTCCTCATCCGGAAGCGTGGATGCGTCATGCTCTCTAAAGGACGTGATCACTCTTAGAGATCAACAAGACGATTGTAAAAACAAAATTTATGCAAAATTAGATAGTAAATCAGCAAAACAATTTAAACGTAGTGATAGAGACAGTGATTCGTCAAAGGACAAAAGTGAATCGCCCAAACCCCAAGACAAATATGCTTCCCGTTACGAACCGCCAGATTTTAACGAACTCGTAAACGATTCGTCTAATGATCTCGAAATTGACATGTCCGAACCCAGCGATGAAAGAGACGACGATGAAAGACCAGATAGCAGACTTAAGAAAAAAATAGACGATAAAAAAGAAACACATAGACTCTCATTCTATAGCTCTTACAAATCATCAGCGGGTTTGCATACATTTTCATCACAGTCAGCCTTTAGACCACCTTCGGAAATCAACAAACATCAAAGAGGCACTGGACTAGGACCTTATCCAGCAGAAGCTACATTTGTAGGATATCCTGAAGGAAGAACTCCTTCTAACCACGATATTGAACAAAATCTACAAAAATCTTCAGAAATTGACACAACAGTGAGTGCAGAAAGTGTAAGTGGCACTGGAACAATATTGTCATCGGCAGCCAGCATTGCTGGTAAACAATATACCGTACTACAACCAGCTGGAGCTGGTTCAAGAGCGACAACAGCTTTACAAGAAGCGGCCAAAGGAGCACCCAGTGTTGCGGCTGTCAGCGAATCCAGACCAGCACCAACACTCTCCCCCGCCAGTATCGGCAGAGGTGAGACAAGCGTTTATTTAGAGTGAAATATTTAATTTTGATCATATAAAATTTCAATTACAAAACTTTTCACCAATAAGAATCCGTTTTTTCAATTGTATCTTACTATTAATATAAATATAACGAAATATATGACTTCCCATTTATACTAACTTATATAAAGTAGCAGTTCATACATTTGTACCATTTATATTCGTTGCAAAGTAGACGAGTAATTTCTAAGGTACGTTCGTCTAATTACGGTCCACGAAGTTTTCAGTTTACCTTTTGAAGTCTTTTAACTAGTGCCGACAAATTTCGCTGCACAGCTATTCCTCATTTGCAAAGAGAGAAATATTTTCTTCTGAGCTCAAATAACCGTGTGCAAATATAAAAGAACCATCCCAAGCGGAAAATCTTTACTCATCATCCTTGGCTGTTGTCTTTTATTTCTTCTCTTTAACATTTTCGACGACGCAATTGTTTTTGACTATTAAAAAACGCATATATTTTATTTTTGTTGTTTTATAATCATTTTAAAATGTAACATATTTAAGCTCTGAATACAAATTTCTTTGTGTTCAGAACTTTGATATAGTAAAATTGACATATTGAATAGAAAATGTGCGACGACACTTCAGAATCGAACCTAATTCTCACTGCATGATATTCAAATATGAAAAATAGAACTATATATTTAGATTCTAGTCGGAATACGCTGAATGCATTACCACTGCAAACTGCGACGATAAAATTATACGGCGGGCTATCCTTAGGTTTTCCGCATATGTTCAACTGCATCACAAATCTTCAACTTATATATATATATATATATATATATATATATATATATATATATATATATATATATATATATATATATATATATATATCGAACGGCACTCGTGAGCATATCTCAGAAAAGACTGTTTATCTTAAATCAACACTCCTGGGAAAACCCTCGACGTCTGCGAGGCTCGTCTGCGACTATCGGATGTGAAAATATTAAACGTTTCCACAAAGACGAACAAGTAGCACACGCTATTTCCTTTCGCGAAAGACAAACATGGCACGCCGAAGAAAATAATACGAAGAAGCCTTCAGCTGAATTCAATTATAAATTTTCAGCGAGCGTCGATTGAAACGAGACTGCAGTCCGGCTTCAGCTTTTGCCGACGCCGTCGCACTTGTTTGATTTGCCACGGCAAATAGCGCACTGGCACTTCATTCTATCTTCGTTCCGGCACTTCATTTTATATTCACTTATCGTCATAATATTGCAATAGTTTCAAAATATTCACTATTTACTATGTTCAATCTTGATTTTGATCAATATAAATAATTAATCAATATTTTTAACGATTTTCATTTTGTGACGTTTGTTTTAACTATTAGCTAACAAATGGTCGTTATTTTATATTGTTTGACCGTAAAGCGTTAAACTTCAATTAATGAATGTTTATAGTTTATTTATGTTTTCAAATATTTATTTCTATCTAAATATGGTTCATTCTTTTAATACTTTTTAGATAAAAATATTTTTAATAAATAATCTAATATATATATATATATATATATATATATATATATATATAACTTATATTTTAAAGAAATAAAACTTTGATAGAATTAACAACTCAACCTCTTAAAATAATATAGTTGGAAAATTTAAGATCTAAATTCGTAAGAATTGTTGTATTATTGTTTTATTGCACAACTTTCTATCGGTGATTTAACACCAAAAACAAAATTTATAATAAAATGCCGATAATTTATTTTGACACTTTTTTGTCTCCGTCGCAAAAGAAAAGCTTAATGAATGAACGGTCGCTGAAAGTTTTCAGTTCGCATAAGTTTTCACTCGTCATCCGACCAACGAACGACATAATAATAAAAGCCATAAAATAATCCGAATAGGAAAGAAAGAAAAAAAATGTCGAAAAGTTTTCGCGGTCTTTGGACAGTCTTCTTTCTTTTCGGCCGATGAGTAGAAAAAAAATAAAAGAAGAAAAAAATAAACGCTAAAGAAAGAAAGAAAGAAAAAAATATAGAGCCTAAAAATAAATTGCCTTTCTGACCGTTCGTGATAAGTTGCAATTTTCGATTCGAATTCGGAGCTTTTTCGTTTTATTTTTATAGTTACAATGCATGCTTTTCGTTTTTTTTTTTTTTTGTTTGAGCACGTTTATCGATAACTTTTTTCATTATAATTAAATAACGCAAAAGCTCCTATAAATCTAAAACTCTAATACCAATTTTAATCAACTCATATTTATAATAAAACTAGAAATATTAATCATATTCTAGGATTCTAACTTAGAACTTGGCGCATACAAGATATTTTTTGATATCATTAAATCTATCATTCGTAATTGATTATACAATGAAATATTATGTTGAGTATATTATATATGATGAGAACAGCATGAAAAATTGGCTTTTTGCTTTTTATTTGTAGATATTGTAGCTTTTTATAGATTATATAGATTTTAATAATGACATTTTGAAAAGTTTTCTAGAAATCGTATTCCATTTTCTACATTCTATACTTTCTTAAAAATCATTAAATAGTTGTTGAAAAGTATAAAATAAGACAAGAAAAAGTGTTTTTTTTTCTAAAATTCATTTATATTTCTAGAAAACTTTTTACCACTTAGATAAATTGCCCTTTATTTTCTACTTAAAATATAAACTTTAACAAGTTTATTATTTACTTTTATTCATAAATTTGATTATAATATCAGTTTTATATTTTAATTTTCTAATATTTAGATAAATTTTAATTATAAATACACATACAATATTTCATTATAAATATTTTCTACAACATCGATATATTAGAGAAAAATAAACGATTTTTATAATATTTCTAAAAATACCTATAAAAATGCGATTATACCTTAGAATGGGCGTGTACACGGTTTATAAGAAAAACGATCGAAAAAGAAAACACTATAATATATATATATATATATATATATATATATATATATACATATATATGTTTATATATGAAAAACCGAATACAAGAGAGAGAGAGAAGGCAGGTCGGAAAAACGACCCGCCCCGCCCACAAGCGCCGCCCACCGCCCACCGGCGCTGAAGAAAAATGCGCGAGACTTCTTCTTTCGACTGCGAAAAAAGAAACCGCAGAAACGGACAGAGCAAGTGCCGCCCTGCCCGCCCACACTCGTCGGGGCACACGTGAAACGGGCGTATCCCATATACTGAAAAAGGTTTTTCGACCGGGACGCCCACACCTGAAACGGTGGGCGGGCGTAATGTAGGTATATCTTTACGTAGGCGGATTGATATATCTGCCTACTCGTCCGAAAAGGCACCTTTACCTATTTTACCGATATATATATATATATATATATATATATATATATATATATATATATATATATATGTGTGTGTATCGGAAATTTATAATACCTTTTATCTATATATAAAAACTATCTAATTACTAAAACATATATGTGTTAGTCTTATAAACTTTCCTAAATGATATTCTACTCGATTCCTATTAATCTGTATAAATAGTGTTAATTGTATATATAAAACATATCTAAATTGTTTTCATAATTCAGTGATATATAAAAATATTAGATCAAACGAATATCTATTATGTGATATAGTAAAATAAAGTGTTATATCAAAAATTGATGATAGTATGTTAAAATATATGTTTTGTTTGTGTTTTAAATGTTAGAAAACTAATATAAGTGCATTTGTAGAAATGATATCTAATTTCAAAACGCTATATAAGCTTTTATTTCAATTTCTACATTTTATAATACGTGTATTCAAAATTTAAATACTATAAAAATTATATTATATATAATATATGTTGCACATGAATAATTCATTTAATATTCTTGTTATTCATTAATTTTTACATTGTTTAAACATTACTTTAATATTCAACCATATTATATCCAAAAAATAAAATTTAGTTTTAACATATTCTTGAAATTGATTCACAATTTATTTAACCCTTTCACAACGGCAACCACAAAAATGTGACACTAATTCACAATACTCACATAGCGATCAACATATATTGACTATAAACACTTTGTTTCCGTTTTATGACTTTTTTTTAATAATAATTTCAATATTATAAACTTTCGATACTTTTTATTTCTAATTTGTTTTTTTTATAAATTATAATATTAATTTTATGATATTTTCTTCATTGCAGAAGGCAACAAGTGCCCAACTCCTGGCTGCCATGGGCAAGGTCACGTCACTGGACTATATTCACATCATAGGAGGTACGTCTTATCACGTCACACCAATCATTAATAGAGACACATTTCAAAAGTATTTATATGCATCTTTAATCATTTTCGTTGCAGCCTATCAGGATGTCCGAGGAAGGACAAAGTCACTCCAGAAAGTGAGTACACACTTTTATCACGTTATCACTTTTATCCTAATCGAGTAGTTTTGTGAGAACAAAATATGCAATTGTTTTAAATTATTGAGAAAAAAAAATATATATATATATTATTAATTAATAATTTTCAACAACCAACAACAGTAAACAATCATCGCTTTGCTTATTATTACAATTTTATATTTATTATTTGTTTATATTTTATTTTATTTTATTTTTCGTAGTCATAGTTCTTCTTTATCAAGCCTTCATTTATGCGGGGTAGAGAGCATTCGTTGCGCAATATTTCATATTTATTTTATTTTTAATCGCATGTTATTACTTTATTTATTTATAAAACATACATATATATATACTAGACGTTTCTATTTATTTTTATTTTAATACAAATATATCATTAAAATTGTTTATTATATATTATACCGACAAAAATAAATAATAATAAAAATATATATTTATACACACGTAGTGTGACATTTATGTACACTGATTTTATACCCTTATTTTTTTTATTTTTCAATTATTATTATTATTATTATTTTATATATATATTCAAACCCAACCTGCATACAATTCCATCCTCGCGCTATATATGTATATGAAAGCTCACAATTTGTGCGTGTGCGTGTCTGTGTGTGTGTGTATGAGCGTATGAAAGTTTATATGTCGAGTATAACCAACTGAACGAGCGAAGCAGGTAAACGCGATCGATAATATTATATTATTATTATTATTATTATTATTTATTTTTTATTTAATTTTAATATTTATTTATTTTATTTATTTTCGAGACTTTATAACGACGTTCTTTATGTGCATTCGTGGAAAATGATGAAAATTCATAGGTGAACAACAGTAAGAAAAAATATGTATATTAAAAAATAATCATTCGTATTTATTTGATGTATTTTATTGTAAAGTTTTTTTTTGTGGTTCGTATTTGTCGATAATATTTTCTTAAACTCTCTACCCGCTGTATTGATTATTGATTTACGTATTTATTATATATTTATATATATATTTTTTGTGATTTTTAAAATTGATTTTATTTTTTTTTTTTTGAGTTTTATACTTAATTTGCGTTTTTGAGTATTTTATTTTGTTTGTTTGAAGTGTTCGTGGTACTTCTTAATGATATTTTTGATATACTCGTATATTGTAATATCCTCTCTGTTTTTATGAAATTCAAAATCTTCAATATACTTATTTAATATTTAAAAAAACAATTACAATTTAATAATATTAATATTATTCTTCTATGATGTGTATTATATAAAAAAGAAATGATAGATATTTTTACAGCGTTTATTACGAATTTATTGTTTAAAACGATATAACTTTTAATTACATAATAAAAAAAATTGTATATATTAATTATTTTATTTTCATAAATGAATATTGAATAGCTTTCAATCCTTCTTCACTTATCATATAACAGTGGTAGCCAAACTGAGGCTCGCGAGCCACATACGGTACCCGAAATATCAATTATATTTTAGTTATTTTTATGATGTTAAAGAATTATCAAAGAAATAATTTTTAATATTTAGAGTCGATACACATATTTTGTACTTTTATATATATATATATATATATATATATATATATATATGTGTGTGTGTGTGTGTGTGTTTTAAATAAATATAATTTCTTTGAAAATAGTACTTTTTAATACGTATTTAATTGCGGCTCGCAAAAAACTTCAAATTTTGAAAAATGACACGGACTATCAAGGAGTTTGGCTACCCCTGTCATATAACTTAAATAAATATCTAGTTCTTTATTTATATATATATATATATATATATATATATATATATATATATATAAACTTAAAACAATATCATTATTAAAGTTCTACATAATCGATTATTTAAATCGTGTCATTTGAAACATAAATATTTTTCACTATTATGATTAAATATTTTAAACGTAACAAACGCTGTATAGTATGTAAATAATGTAAAAGAGAAGAAGTGTGAACGTATGCTGGTATGTAAATTTGTGTATACATGACAGATATACCTTAAAATTCTGACATAATACATTAAAAATATAATGAATCTCTATATGATGGACTATATATTAAATTAATACATTGTTATTGAAGGATTGAACACATAAAAAAATTAGTGTCGGAATTTTAAATTTTAATTCTGATTTTGAAAGATGTATGCGTGATTTTTACTATTTATCTATCAAAAAAAAAAAAAAAATCGGCAAAAATCGCTCGTATACGTTGTTTATACTCTATCGTTGCGTTTGTGTGTTGTCGTATTGTGGTGTGGTGATCGCGCAGTCCTGGCGATGCACGAGACGATCCTGAAGTGTCCCACGGAGGGCTGCAACGGTCGTGGTCACGTCAGCTCCAACAGGAGTACACACAGAAGCCTGTCAGGTTGTCCTCGTGCAGCAGCGAAAAAGGCGGCTGCCCGCGAACAGAGACACCACGCAGCGCGACCTCCGCAAGGTATCCATATCCATCAAATTAAAAAAAAAAAATCAAAACAAAAAAAAAGGATCCCATATTCCGGTCGATTCCTATTCCTTGAATCGTGTAAATACTTTTTTTTTTTACGTCAATAATCATAATGATGACGAACAAATCAATTTCATCCAGTTTCCGGTCCTATCGATTGCGTTGAATGTAAGTTTTACGATTACAGCGAACGTACTGATAATATGTAATAGTAGACATGTCAAACTCGTATCATATCGCGGAAAAAAATCATAAAAAACGATAATTAGAATGATTATATTGTATTTATTATTATTTTTTTTTTTTAATGGAAAGTATAAATATTCCATATAATAGTAACCAGTGTAATCAAAAAATCACTTATAATTAATTTAAACTGCACTTTATTAAACGGAACTACATTCAAATAAAAACGAAATTTACTTTTTAATATTAATTTTATATATGTTTTCGTATTGGTGGGTCACGTGCGGCCCACGGGTTTCGTGTTTGACATGCCTGATATATAGACATTATTCTTTTTCTAATTGATATTTATCTAAATAGCGATTATCAAAACGGTCATCATTAATATAATTTCTTAAAATATTCTACACAAAAATTAAATATACTAAAAATATTCTAAACAAAAATTAAATAAATAAAAGGCTAAAAGTTGTTTGGAAAAAAAAATATTGAATAACTCATACCAAAAATAGTATAATATTATGCAAAATTATTGTAATTAACGCACTACAAATTGATAATTTTAATAACACTAATTAATATTATAAAATGTTACGTTACACATTTTTTTTTGTTTTAATTACCTCATCATATAATCATGCATAATTGTTTTGTTTGTAGCATATTTTAATGTAGTAAAAAAAATATTAATTTTATTTTGCAATCATTTATGCTTATAATAACATACTAAAATCTTAAATTCTTATAAACATTCTATAATTTTAAAAATACATTATTGCTTTAAATTGATCACTTAAATAAATGACAAAATTAACAAATATAAAAGACTAAATTTTTATTAAATATTTTCAAAACAATACCCGATTAATTCACTTTTATACATCTACTCGTTCATTATTTCTTAAATTATTAAAAGTCTCCACTAAATATCATTTATATATTTTTATGTCATTTTCTGATGATATATTTAATTAGTTTCCAGCGGACAATCGGATTTTAGTCCGACGCGAGTGAGCGGAAGTCGAGAACAGTCCCAACAACAATCTCAAATACAACGTTACACACAACAATCAACAATTTCCTCACACGATCCCACGGATTCATTCTACGGTTCCGGAAAATCTTCTTCGATAAGCATTAGTAATATAAAAAGACCCAGAACTCCAGAAAGAATCAGTCCGTCAAAAATAAAAGTAGAAAATCCTTCGTCTCTTTCCAATATTGCGACGTCAAAACACGAACTGTTAACACCAAAAACGGAACAAGAAAGTCAAATTTGCAGGCTGACGCCACCGCCGCATCCTCAATCCCGTTACGAATCTTACCTAAATCAAGATTCGAACTCGTCATCAGTTTCAAGCATGGAAACCATGGCGACTAGGGGATTGTCGCTACAACAAGCTCCTCCTCCACCACCACCAGGATATGGTTCGCACGAAGCTCAACGATCTCCATATGATCATCCACCCCCACCTACCGATGATACTTATGTAAGATCCTATGCACAGATGAACGAATTAGGTAGTCTTGCAAGACCGGTTGTGAGTTATTCTTCAGATATGGCTAGTCGTGGTTATGAAAGCCACCGCCCGTATGAGAGTGGAACTGGTGCTTTCGATCGCTACGAACCTTCTAGTGGTAGTACTAGTGGCGGTGGATCAGGAGCATGTGGTCTTCAGCAAAGAACTCCATATCCTTATATGACGCCTTTGGATGATTCTGAACGTTATCAAGAACATTCACTTCCACCCGCACCTCTTCTAAAACAAGATCATTCTGAATCTGAACAAAGTACCGGACCTATTTACCCTAGGTAAAATATATACATAACAAGATCAATCATTTGATTACAAAAAAATATTCGATAATATATTTTAAATTTACAGACCTATGTATCATTATGATCCTTCGAGTGGTACCGTGCCTCCAGGATTTTCAGCAATTAATTTATCAGTCAAAATAGCGGCAGCTCAAGCTCAAGCACAGATGAAAGGAGGATCACCATCTCCACGAGAAGGACCAGTAATGGATTTGTCGACTTCAAACGTCACGTCGACTAGTCCTCAGGTATAATGAGATTTTCTGGATCAACCCTTCAAGTTTTGCAATTGAAATCGTTAATGTGTAAATTAATTCATGCCATCTTCGAATTTTACTAGGGTGCATACGCTTCCCCGCAATACGGAGCACCTCGTACACGAGGTTCTCCAGGTGGTGGTGGTGGTGCTAGTCCTCAGTCACATTTGGCGGCCAGTCCTCAAGTACCTTCACCACAGGGTCAGACCCTGGATTTGAGTGTTTCGAGATTGCCCCATGGGTACGTAATTTATTTTTAATAATATTACATTATATTTCATCGTAAAAATATTATATGCTACAATTATAAGATTTTTTAAATATGATATAAAATAAAAAAGGTACAAATGTTTCCAATTTTATAACAGTGAAGCATGGTGCAGGGCACGAGGATTCCCAGGAGCAGTTGCAGCTTACAGTCGTGAATCAACACCTGATAGTGGCGGTTCACATCCTTATTTAGATGCCTATCATCGAGATCCAGCTGGTAAGGTCTTATTTAAATATAATATAACACTTTTTAACATCATCATCAAAACTATATAAAATAATTACAAAAATTATCGACGTTAGTGTCTATTCCAATAACTATTAAGAGTTTTTGATACGCCAAACAGTAGTACTAATTCATATTGAGTTGAATACGTGCCCAGTAGATGTAGCCTTGCTGAAATATTTTTTACCCCTCTCTTCAGAAATATACATCATAGATACCAAACATACGTGACAACAATGGAGTCTACATACGTAGCCTCGAGTGTCAAACAAATAATGATGAATCTACAATGGTCGAAAAGCGCGTGTTTAGGGGTGGTGAAGAGAGTTTTCGACAGAAGAACGAGTCGGTCACCCCCACGTTCATTGTATCGAACTTATACCAGAAAAAAAGCCGACAGTTTACAAAAATAAAACCATCGAAAAAGAGCGAAATAAACGAACCGGCATCGCTGTCGACATTGAAATCGTCCAACAGGAATTCAAACTCTTACCCGTCTTTTTTTTACGAACCGCAGTCGGATGTGCAACTGTTAACTTCCGACTTTTGACCGATCCATCCGTTTTTCTCCCTTTTCTATTATTTTTTTTTTTTGTCTCTGTTGTTTGTGAATTTTATATAACGTTTAAAAACGTTATTTTTTTATTTATAGATTTTTTTAATTTTGTATAATATTAGTTGTATTAATATGATGCTATCGGAGAATGCTAAAAATATCTTGGACCGACAAAATAATAAAGAATGAGGTTTTAGAAAATGTTAGAAAAACATTAGAAATTAAGTAAAATTAAGAAAAATGCAATCAATACCTTGAAAAATGACTTCTCCATATAATTTTGGAATGAAAAATTTAGAAGAAAACACTAATAGGAAGACGTTGAAACTCATGTCTTAAAGATCTTCGTTCTTGGTTTAACTGTTCGTCAATAGAGCTTTTTCAAGTGACTATCGAAAGTATCGCTAACCGTATGAATCGTCAACATTTTGAAAAGCCAATGTATAATTATTCATTATTTTTGAAATATCTTTTTAACATAACTAAAAAGTATTTGAATAAATTTTATATAATTTATTTACCATTTATTATTAATAATATTGAGCATCGTGAAATATTTTTTATTAAAATAATAATTAAAAATATACAAAACACTTTGAAATATTAAAATATTGCATTTTATTTTTTACCGCATCGATCGTTCTGTTATGCAAAAACATCCTTTTTGGGTGTTGGGTGATTTAAGGGGTGGTGCATGCGTGCCTTTACATAATAAAAAAAAAGAAGAAAAAATATTAAAAATACCCCGTCGAAAAGGTCGGTCGCTGTAAATTATCAATATGGGCAGGTCCTTTGGGAGCCACCCCGGCTCGCGATGTGTTAAATTAAAACATCGCCAAGTATACGCATAACCGGGTTTTATACGCGCGCATAAACGTACCTAGAGTGGAGGGTTAGCTCTCAAACTCTGACATTACCCCCCTTTTGCTAATAATGGAATATTCACATTTGGCATATTTGATTTATCCAACGGAGCCTTCGTCCCCTTCTGTGCTGGCTGACTGTTTTGAATTCTTTTTTTTTTATTTCGCACTTTTTATTTATTTGAATTTTTTCTATGTCCAAAAAAATGGTCGAAGTTACTGTGAATTATGGCCAATTTTACATGCAATTTATTTTCAGTTATTCTTTTTTTTTTTTGTTTTTAAAATAATTGAATGTATAAATACAGAATATCTGAATATTTGTCACAATTATTAATCAAAGATATTTTATAATAATAATCGCTTAATTTTTTTTAGGCTATGCAGCAGTAAGTCCTCATCCAGGGTATGGAATGGCGCAGCCGGAGTATGCCGGCAATGGGTATGCGCCTTACCAATATCAATGTGGTGGTGCTTATCCGCCAGCATATCCACCACCAGCTCCCAGTGGATATTCTCCAGGAGCATGTTATTCCATGCCACCTCCTCAACACCTGCCCCCACATGATAAACCACCTAAGGACCCCAGGTTTTTATGAATTCTATGTTTTTCCTAAATAAAAAAAACATATATTATCAATATGAGAACGTTTTAAAACAAAAGAAAAAGTTCTCAACTTTTATATTTCATTCATTATTTAACAAAATATAACATTATTATTGAATATTATATATTTCCTGTTTAGTACCATCTATGATTTATTATTTACATTATTTTGATATATTTTATGTTTTATCAAAGAGTGTCGCTATTTTTTTTTAAATTTATTCTATAAAAATAATATTTCATAAAAATTATAAAACATAATAAATTAATATAAATACCATAAATCAACATAAAAGCTTTCTAAATTTTAATATTATAAAAATAATATAGAAACAATAATGCTTAAGATAGTATGTATATTTATAAACAACATAAATTTATGTTGTATATTTTTTATACGGAAGTAGTTATTAACATTATTATTTCTGACAATAGCTACTTGGTAACTAGTACTCATAAGTGATATTAAAAATAAATGGTCACCGAATATAGAAACATGGTGCGCGTTAGAGAGAGACAAAAAATAGTTAGCAATATGAACAATTGTCAGAAAGAAGCAAAACAGAACTTAAACATATGTTAGCATCTGCTATCTGCCCTCACATATCTAAAAGTCAACTTTATAAATATTTAGATAGAACGAACGCCTAAATTTCTAGCATACTTCATAAAAATAGACTCACAAAATACACGTTACATATGTATATATATTTATCTATGCAATTCAAATGTGTAACCTCCTGGAGTCCGTGTTACATAAAAGTCAAAAGGGATATTTATAATGTACTATCGCATTGATAAAATCAGAGTTTTGTCCAGAATAATATCTGATAAAGTCTCTCATTCATAATAATTATAAAGTATAATTAATAATTTTAACCTTTCAACGAGTGTTATTTATATATAACATATTAAAAATACAATCTGAATCCTCTCCAATCATTAAACAAATATATATTTTGACTGATGAATCAACTCTAAATTCTATTAAAAATTCTTAAAAATCATTATCAATAAGTATTAAAAAAATCAAATATAATATAATAAGACTTTTATTTTTAAATATCAAAATGATAATTTTTTTCCATTACTATCAGTAATGTCTTCATAATTTCTTACCATTCTCAATTCCAAAACAGTTCGGTACACCGGATGGTTAAGCACGTGACTCTCTTCCGACTGACCATTCTTACCACATGCATTATTATAATATATTCTATTATCTTGGTAAAATAACAAAAAAAACGTAGTTGTATAATAATATGTACACGTCGTAATATCAACTGGTAATATGTGGAACATAAGTGCAAGAAAAGTTTCGACACTTGTATATATATATATATATATATATATATATATATATATATATATATATATTTTTGTTTTACATTTACTTCAATGGCATAAAAACAAAAGTATCGTCACGCTATATAGCTATATAACATTCAGTTAAAATAGTATATTGTTACTAGTTGTAACTTATTCTATTTACTTGTGTAAGTACTTATCTTAACACTTTGAGGTCCAGTATAGATAATTTTACCGTTAAGTTGGTCAACGTTCCATGACGTGCAAGGAAACGTTAAATAAAATTTAACTTTTAACCGTTAAATATCTATAATATAATTAGAAAACTAAAGCTTCATAGACTTTTCACATACATCTTTTCGTGTCTCTCCTTTTAAATGTCTAATAATATAGCCCTCTAAAAATATCCTTGTACAGGAATATTCGAATTATTCTAACTGCATCATGGAAAATTGAATAATTCTTTAAATTTCTTATTTTAAATGATCATATCTTTCTTTCTTGAATTATTCCTTAAATAATTAATTATTATATATCATAACTTTAATTCTTTTATATTTAATTTTTTATCCTTGTTATTGCATTTCAAAAATATTATATTTTAAGTATATTGAAGTTGTTTTTATTTTTAAACGTTCTGTCAATATTTTTAATAACAAAATAAGAATAATTCTATAAAAATACAACCTTTTTTTGAACCCATAATTCTTGAATTTTATATTTTAAACTTATTTTATCAACTCTTTGTCAGACTTATCATACTTTTATATGAATAATAACTTTATCGATTTTTACTTTGATGAATTTACTATACAACAAATAACTAGAAAAATAAATTAAAGAAAAATATAAAATTGAATTATATTACACTTTACCGCATTTTTAAAACTTCCTCATTATTTTCAAAATTCGCATTTAATAGAATACCAAGGACAATTACCGAAACAAACTGATTATTGTTTAAAGATTGAAATATTATTCTCTCTTATATATATATGTTAATAGATAAGAGACATTGTGCAGTAAAACGCATACACTAATATAAATAAGTAGGAGCAACGGCCTGATTAATAAACTAGGTATGTTAAACGATGTTGTTGTGCAAATGCATTCTTTGCCATAAATATCTAACAAAATATTTTTTTTTAAAACAGTATATGTCCAATTATTTTCACACATTGAACCTTAAAATATTGATAATATAATTGCTTCCTATAGAAAACTTTCCATAATTTCAAATTCGATATTATAATTTTGATCAAAAAATATCCTATTATATTTTTGAAAAAAATTTCAAGAAATTATTTTCTTATATCAACAGTCAATCTTAATTTTTAATTTTCTTACATCAAAAAATCTTAAATAAATTTTATCTCTCTTTGTTTTAATGGAATTTCTTTGAAAAATTATTATAATATTAAAAAAAAAACAATTTATCTAATTCAATATTATATAGTTGATTTGTTAGTTTTTGATAGATTATTTTTAGAATTCAATTTACCGATATTAATTATTAACTTCATATTCATAAGTGCGCAAATTACGTCCACTGGACTTGTTCAGTACTAAGACGTTAACTAACGTATCATTGAATCAGCGATTCTTAACCTTTTTAGGATTTTCGTGTAATATTCATAAATATTTGTGAATATTATATCACAAATATCGAAGTTCATAAAGTTCTATTTTTAATAATATATTTATTTTTAATCCATTTATCAAATATATCGTTTATTTACTTATAAAAGGAAAAAGATTATTTTAATAGTTCGTTTTATTTATCTTTAATCAATAAAAATAATAAATATTAGTAACAAGCTTGAAACTCAACGAATTGAAAAATGATGCACGACTTATTATTTATTATTACATAACTTAATGTTTATTATTATTATTAATTTAAATAACTAATTTTATAAAGCAATTCTCATTATTATTTCTAATAATAATAAAAACTATATTTAGTATGTCGTTTACTCAAAACAACGAATCGTTCCTGTTTTAAATAATTAGGAAATCCCTCATATTTAAACGTTTTAAAATATAAATAAATTATTTCAAATTTTTAATAATAATATAATAATCATAATGACTAGTCTTTATATATATATATAGTCAAAATTACAACATACGTGCATTACATGTCGTTTCAGTGAACAAGTTCAAGTAACGAATAAAAAAAACGGGACCATAGCAGTGTTACAAAGTGCGCTCACCTTATGTTATTATCTCAAGGTGAATTAGTGCAAATAACCACTGTTCAACTACCAAATAAAGTAAACTGAATGTTTTCAATTCAAACGATTTAAAAAAAAAATCCAAAGTCAGAGGAGTGAAATCACTTGTTATTTTACTGTGTTACATATTTATATTTGTTAAATATATTTTTTTGTCATTGTTACTATAATAATAGAATTTCGATTGACTATTGTTGGTCATCCAATCAGAATTTTCAGATATTCACTCTTCTCCTTTACCTATAATAGAATAGGTAAATATTGGTAATTCAAATATATTCATTGAAAACGTATCGTACACTCGCAAATTAGTGAAAGTTTTTTGGTTTTTTTTTCATTCCAAAAAAAAACACGTGTAAAATGACTTGTTTACTATTCTAATAAAAATAATAAATTTTCTTTGTTGTCGTAATTTCGATATTCTCTAAAACTTTTTATTTAATATGTACAAATAATAATGATTCGTGTTATCATTATAAATAAAATATATTAATCAAACACAGATATATTACTATTTTGATACTTTATCTAAAACAAATTTAACGTTCCGATAGTTGAAATTGTAAAAGCTAAAAATCATATATCATTCCATCTTGAATATATTTAAATTGATAACACATATATAAAAAAGTATTAAAAGTGAATATTTTGTATTCTTGATTAAACTTTAAATTTTATATTCCATTAGCTTACATTAACAACTCTTGTACTACTTTTACATTTATGTAATAATATCAGTTCTGCCAACATAATAATTTTAATATTAGAATTGACCTATTTTTGTAATTGGTCATCATTAAAGTTCGTTCGGTAATTAAGCAATATAATTTTTATTTTATATAAAAATTTAAAATTTTTCACGAATACTCTTTAAATTTATATATATTTTTTTTATTTTATATTCTTTTTGAATACAAAAATAAGTTGTAAAGAAAACATAAGTATTTAAAAAGTATAATTTAATGAATTATTATTATATTTATTGCGTTGAAAAATCTATTTTACAATTTTATATTTAATATTATATTACAAGAACACTTTATTTTAATTAGTTTTAAAATATTTTAACATCGATCGAAGTCTATAAATCTTTATAATAATCGGGAAAATAATAAATGATGACTTTTGAAGTAAAATTCATATTAAAATATAATGAAAATACATTTTTGTATTTCTCTTATTTTAATTTTTTTAGATATATATAACAATTTTTCTAAATAGTAGTAATAGTTTATATTCTTGTTTATGTTGTCGTTATTTTGCTATATTAATTTATATTTTGTATATTATTTTGAATCGAACATTTTTTTTTACATATCATAACATTCAAAAAAGTTTGTAAAAACTAATGTTGGCAACACTACGTTCTAAGTGTAGAATAGAAGTCGAGCGTAATCGTGACGTTCGGTTTAATTCAGTTGTATTTGGTGAGTCGTTGGGGTTGGTTTCGCGGCCGTCGGGACGATGAACTTTGTAATTGGACGAGAACACACATTCTCACCCTTTAAATGTTCAATCTTAAATTTGGGTAAGCATCCTTAAATGTTTCCAATTTCAAAACTTTTCGTTCGAAACTATCGCGATCTCTTCTTCGACAACCGAAAAAAAAAAACTTTTCTAACAAAGTTTTTCTCGACATCGAAAAAATCGAAACGTCGGCCATCTTCACGTTACGAGACTTCGCAATAAGCAAATTAGAAATGTGTTCGGCAGTGAATAAAAAAAAAGTGTAGAAAAATAAATTCGGTCGCGTATAATATATGTATCGCCGTATAAAACTCGCGCAGTTTATTTTTAGATGAAACGACGGGAGTTTGAGAATTGAGCGCATGCGCTCGTCGTTCCTCCGTTTGCGCGTTCGCCATTGCGCACAAAAATAGTTTAAAACTATTCGTTTTCAAAATTGAACGAAACAAAATCTTGCGATCGAACGCTAATAACGAAAGCGCGCGAAGGCGCCATTTTCTCGCGCAACTTTTAAAACTTTTCTGAAATAGATCGTAGCGTGCTAAAATTCGACCATCGTCGCTCACCTTCACGCAAACATTCTCCCATCTTTGAAACTCCACATTACGCTTTAACATAAATAAACTCGACTCGAATCTCCACGTATAAAGTTGAGTCATCGAATCTACGATAGACTTTTACCCCCCGCCTCACTAAAAATTTAAATATTCTCTTCATCTATTTTTATAAATTTTCATAAAGTTTTAACTTTTTAAAGTTTTCTGAAATAGGTCATACCGCGCGAAAACTCAGCCATTGTCATTAACTGTTTTTTTTTTAATCTAACCCGCCTTTTTTATATCGAAATCATTATGTTATAACTAATCAGATTTGTTCATACTATTCAAAATAATGTTTCTTGACTATTTTTAGATTATATCTATATACGTTTTATGGTAAGAAATTAGAAGATTCTCATATCAGCTTTATTTATCATATCGTTTTATATAAAATAATATTATTAATATCTTAAAATTACATATTATAATTATTTTATTTTTTCCGCATCTAAGTTGTCGTTTAAAAAATGTCATTTTCGTATTTACTACGATGTAATTTCTTAAATCTATTAGATATATAATAATGTATATTAATTTATTCTTTTAATTGAATAATTTAAAGTCATTTTATTACATTTATAATTAAGCCAACTGATCAGTTATATATTTATACAATTTTAAATTAAACATATGATACCAAAAAATTGAAAAACACTATTACGAAAAATTAAATCTCTGATTAGAAAAACATATAATATATGTACTTATTTTATTTTTATTAAAATTTAAAATGTTTGAAAATAGTAAAAATGGTAATGTTAAGTGAAATCATACTAATTATAGACAACAATGCAAAAATACTCATTTTTTTCCCATCTCACTTTATAAAAAAGTAAAAGCGAAAATTTTCAGTAACTTTCTAAGTTTGCCAAATTCTCTTGTTTTTATCTTTAATTAGATGATTTCTTAACGAATTTAAATAAAAAAAACAACACCCGAAATGAAAATCGAAAGACAAAAACACAGCGAAAAACGATTATAAATGACTATTAACGAAGAATTACAAGATGTAATTAACTTTTTAGATAGTTGGAAACTTTGTCAATTTAAAAACGGTAATTACTTTTAACTCTTGCATCATTTCTCATAAACTCAAATATTTCAATACGTTATCGATGAACATATTTAATCTTTATCACTACAAATCATTGCGACATAAAACAAATTTTAATTTTTGATTAGCATCAAAAGTCGAATAGACTTATAAGAATAAAAGTATTTCAATTTAATACTCATTAGATTCTAATATAATTTAAATTGTTAATATTAGATTCTCTGAAAATAAATTTAATACACATACACCCTTTTGCATTCGTACTAATTCCGTTTTTTTTTTTAATAAATGCGTACACGCGTCACATTGTTCTCTTTTACTTTTATTGATTTTTTTCACCATCCAGATTATGAATAAACCGAACACGACACATTTACATCCCTTTCGCTCTCAAACACCCTCCCCTTTTTTGTCTTTTAATATTTGTCCTGCTTAGAATTTCACCCTACAATAATAATGCACTTTATATTGAGGATCTTATTGGACAATGGGGTTATGCTCGATCCCAATGATGTTTTATAACCTATAGGAGATGATTAAAATATTAAAGATATATAAAAAAAATATTTTAAATATATATATATATATATATATATATATATATATATATATATATATATATATATATATATATATGAATATTTTATAATATAAATAATCAATAATTTTTATTACAAATAAAAATATCTTATTATCAATTTAATAATTTGATATTTGATAAACACTTGTAAAACGTTTGTTGAAAACAACTGCTAGTACCAATTGATTAACTAGTTTAACCAAAACAATTTAACATTTCACCTACTTAATTATTAAACAATTTGATTAAATTAGATCGAAATAAAAAAATATATCAAAAT
This sequence comes from Leptonema lineaticorne, assembly GCA_024500535.1. Lineage (NCBI taxonomy): Eukaryota > Metazoa > Arthropoda > Insecta > Trichoptera > Hydropsychidae > Leptonema > Leptonema lineaticorne. Next base: position 4,026,686 of record JANIJI010000007.1, read on the forward strand.
CTATAACAGTCTGAATTATACGATCGGCACCATAATTATAATATTGAAAACTGTTAATAAACAGAAATACACTTTAAATAATTCAATAGTACTATTAATAAGCAAAGTTTGCCTTGAATTTGTCTTACTTGCATTTCGCATGCAAAGGCCAGTCCAATAAATATATCAGCCGTTTATGTTCATCCTCATTTTTCGAATGTGCATGTCGTTTATTACACATATAAAAATTAAATTATATTAACATATTAAAATTATCTCAACTAATTCCATACAAAGTCGTAACATCACCGCGATAAATATAAATGTCATTCTCCCCCACCTTGTAAAGTTTTTCTCATATCTTACAAGCGGATTTACTGGTTCTAATTTCAACATCAACTAAAATAATTATTATGTATACGTATAAAAATTCAAACTTTATTTTGTAGCTGTCATCAATTTAAACATTGATATAAAATAATTCATTAAATGTATTTTTATATTTTTCTGACTGTGTCTCTGTGGATTAATTAGTATTATCAGAAAATTTTCTTTTCTTAACCTGTTGACCACAAAAATAGATTATATTTCCTGCAAATGGAAACAATTATTCTTTATAACATAATATTTATTATTCAGAATAAAAAAAATACGTATTTCGAATTCTATATATTAATATTATTATATAAATGAATCAGAATTACAGTACAATATTTAATGAAAATAAATTGTTTTTTTACTATACATAATACAAATAAAATACAGTAATTACGCTAAAATCTAAGTGTTTTGTTGCTTAATATATTTAAATTTTAACTTTCATCATCAATATAATGGCACATTTTATAGTAACATAATATTGTTAGTATTCTGTTATACATTTTACAGTCGTAGTAACTTTGTTACGTAACTGTTTTAACACTTCAATGTCAGTACTTTGTGCATAAAATAATTAAAGCCAAATTCTAGGCAATAGAACAGATGTTTCGAAAGTCGCATTTACTTAACTGTATTTTGAACCGGTGCAAAATAACGTTTTAAATACAAAATTCAATCTGATATACAAATCGTATAATCGTTTAAATCGTATTACAAGTTAAATATGTTACATACATATTTAACTTGTAAAGTAACTCTTTTTTTAACGTATTTACATACTTTTATGTAACTTGAAATAATTCGATATTTTAGTATAAATTTCTTCACGTTTATATTACATTGATAATACTTGTTTTCCTTCATTTTATAGTTATTTAATTGATATTAACGTTGAATAAAGAAATAAAAAAAAGATCAAAATTTAAATTATATTATAAACATTGTAGTAGGTAATTTATTTTAGTAATAGTAAATCTGAAAATACTAGTAAGTACCACTGATATAATCTGTGTCAATCAGATAGACTTTAAACTTTTATACTGCATTCTTGTTATCTATCAACATCACTTATAAACTTTATTACTTTCAATGCAATTGATACAAATTGTACATTTTCATATTAAATATATATTAAAATTTTATTTTGAATACTATTTCAAACGACAGATAACCTGTGATTACTTTTAAATTTAAATATATGTATCTACGATCATATAGTTGAATTTTTAACGTAGTGTAAATACTTAGTTTTATTTGGTGTGATTATATATTATTAAAAAAAATCAATTTCAATGATTATAATAATTTCATCATAATATTTGTTATAATTGTAGAATTTTACAGTAACATAATTTATTAAAAAAATTTCAACATTCTAATGTCGTACATTAATTAAATCTAAAGCCTATAACACTGTCAATTTATATATTTTATTAAAATAATAAAAAAATCGCATTCTAAACAAAATATATATTATCTTTCATATTAATATAAATAGTTGTGATAAATAATTAATTAAATATACCAGGAAAAAGAATAAACGGATATCTTACTTGATATGTATTTCAATTGCACTACATTTACCTTGATAAAATAATTTTGATATTTTCTATTAATGGTAACTTATCATTTTTGTGGTATTCTGAGTAAACGGTGTATAATAAATTTTACGTATGTTTAATGTAAAATTTCGATTATATTAGGTAAAAAAACGTGTTGATAAACAATCATTCTAGTTCAACAACATAGGAAATGGCAACAAAAATAAACATAGTTAATATCGCCTTGGATAATTTTAATACCTTTTATAAATATTCTCTAATATTTTTATTTATATAATTTTCTATAAATATGTAAAAAGAAATATTATTACTTATTAATTTTTGAAAGGATTGAAATGCTCTTTCTTTATAGAAAAAAAATACATTTAAATAATATATTTTATTTAGAGCTTTTCGTACATTTACTTTTTGTCATTAATCGTGTTAAATATAAATATATAATAAAGGTTTTCTTGATAAAATATAGTCATTTGAAGATAAAAAATCTGACAAAACTCATTTGATAAAGTAATCAGTTTTTTACGTTTTTATTTATAATATTATATAATATTGAAGGAAATTTATTATTATAGATGTAAAAGCAGTATAAAACCTTTACGCTTCTGGTTTCTAAAGATTTTTTATCATGTTTTTTCCTTCACTTTGCTTCTTCAAATATAGGAAGAAGCGTGTGATGTATTGAACACCTATAAAATGATGATGTTTACTTCTCGCTTAAGTGATTATTAAATTTTTACTAAATATCTTCAATTTGTTATGGGATATCTTTAATAATTATACATCATTCTTAATTTGAATGATATCGAAAATTATTCTAACATTAATTAAATGTATTTTCATATTCCAATATCACCAATTCAATTCCTATAAATGAACAAAATAAAAATGTTATTAAAAATAATTTTTCAACATTATATTATCATTTTGTTTTATCTTTCTTATTGTTTACTAAATGTATATTCCATTAGTTTATTAATATATCACAAATAATCAATAATATACTAAACAAAATGTTCTGATATATAAAAATATATACATTTTTTTTATCAAAAAAAACATCGTAGAATATAAATTTTAGTCTATCTTATCATAAATACAATGAAAAATTTCTTTATGATTCGTGATGGAATTACTAAGGTTTCGTTCGTTTGCAGTGTTTAGCTCTTTGTTTAATATTCAATGGTTCTTCATTTTTATAAAATATAGCTTTTTTATTATATTATTAGATGTATCACTTAAATTTCTATTCTTTCAAATGAAAAATCTATAATATTTATTTTCTAATGTTTTTGAATTTCTAAATGGTACAATTTATTAATCTTTCCACAGTTTGTCAGGGTGCCCCCGAGCAGATCGCTCACAACTTCAACCACATTCTCAAGAGTTGAAATGTCCAACTCCAGGTTGTGATGGATCCGGCCATGTGACAGGAAATTATTCCTCACACAGGAGTTTATCAGGTTGTCCACGTGCAAATAAGCCAAAGAGTAAACCTCGAGATGGACAGGATTCAGAACCACTCAGGTTTGTATATTGTTGTCATTTATTTATTTTTAATTATTATTATTATTATATATATAAATATGTATAAATAACATTTTAAAGAGTCATCCAAGACAGATTTATTTACATTACTTCTATACCCCAATATGAGCATTATTAATATTGGGGACAAAAGTGTTACTTTATAAAGATAGTTTAAAGAAACAATGAATATAAATAAATATTTGCTGAAGTCTTTCTATTATATATATCATATTTTTATTACTTGCACGCTAACACAGATGCCCAATACCGGGCTGTGATGGATCAGGTCATGCCACCGGGAAATTTTTGTCACACAGAAGGTAGGTTGTGCAGGTTTAATACATTTGTTCATTTTATAACCACCTTACTTTTATTTGTCATAGAAATTTACACAGTTATGCATTGACCGAAATTTTATCACTTTTTAAAAAGAAAATGCACGTGATAATATTTATTATACATATATATATTTTTTTCAATTCACTAATTAAAAAAACATAATATATCGACCCCTGTATAAATAAACAACCATTTATTAATTTTCTTACATTGTACTTATAAAATTCAGATGTTTTTAATATATAAAATTTTCTATAACATTCGTCCTTTTCATGTACTGAAAATATTCATATGTAATATATTATGCATTACATAAAGTCGTTAAATAAATTATTGTGTTTACAATGTATGAAAGTATAAATAAATTAATATCAACTGTTTCATCTAGCTTTGCTAAATGAAATTGGCCAAATCATGATTATAATAATTTTAAACTGTGATTTGTGTATTAATATTGAATCGTTTTCTTTTTGACAGTGCATCTGGCTGTCCAATTGCCAACCGGAACAAGATGCGGGTTCTCGAGAGCGGAGGCACCGTGGAGCAACATAAGGCTGCTGTGGCTGCGGCTACCGCCATGAAATTTGAAGGTGTTAACTGTCCCACTCCTGGCTGTGATGGAACAGGACACATCAATGGCTCTTTTCTTACTCATCGTTCGCTTTCAGGCTGTCCAGCTGCCGGTCAGACAGGCAAGAAGCCCAAGTATCCTGAAGAGATGACTCCCCTCTATTCCAAGCCGTACTCGGGTAAGGAGAAGCAGGGCGTTGGAACCTGGTCGTTTTCATTTTACATCCGATTCTCAGTATTTTCCAACTCCTCTCATTGTAAAAGCGTATTTACAATATTCACATTTAAATCTCTAACGTCATCATTACGAAATATTGTAAATATATATATGATGACAATGCTCTGGTAAAATTCTGACATTGTACATATTATCATAAAAATAATTTATATGCATGTGTTTGAATATTTTATATGTATATATTATTTTATTTAACAGGAATGGATATGGGAATGCAGCAATCAGCCGGAAGTGAAGATTTAATAACCTTGGAAGCTGAAATTAGTGAACTTCAACGAGAAAATGCTCGTGTAGAATCTCAAATGATGCGTCTAAAATCCGATATAAACGCCATGGAGAACCACTTGAGTAATGGAGAAAGAGTAAGATCAAAAAATATCTTTAAAAATAATTTTATCCATTGAAATAATTGCATTATTTTATTTAACGCGACTTATTTTTTTTTAGGAAAATCAATTAATATCTCATCGGAGTAATAATTTGAACGAATATTATGAAAGCCTCCGCAATAATGTTATAACATTACTAGAACATGTGCGTATTCCTGGTGGTGGAGGAGGTGGCGGCAGTGGAGGTGCACCCGAAAAACCAGGACATGAAAATTTTGATAGCTATCTTAGCAAATTGCAAACTCTTTGTGCACCGGATGGCTATTGTGCTGAAGAGAATCGACCCATTTATGAAACTGTTAAATCTGCATTACAAGATTTCACAGTACTTCCGACTCCAATATAAGGTTCAATCGGCGACGTAGCTGTCAGCTCACATGAGGGCGGTACGCCGCCGTCATACCATTAATATAGAATTTTTAACAGATAATATATATATATATATATATATATATATATATATATATATATATAAGTGATCGGCAATTTTTAAAACAAATGGACAAGAGATGATAAATTTGCCATCGAATAGACTTATTAAGTGATTCATAGTTAAAGTACATTGTGATATATGCATGTGTATCCATTTTAAACGTATACATTGCAAAATTCAAATCCCCCTCATAGTATTTATATAATGGAAAATTATATAATAATGATATCATTTTTGAATGTTGTCAATTCGGATAGGTTTTTAAAGTATTTCAATATGCTTTTCTTTGAATCTGATGGTTTTATTTATATGATATAATTTTAATTTATTCAACATATAATATACAAATTTCTATTTATTTTTTTAAAAAATTATTATTGATAGACAATTTTCTTACTGCAATATACAAACTTTTCACTTTCTTAATATTTTAAAATAGATCAACCAAGAAGTGGGCGTGCTGTGTTTGTTATTTATTTTTATTATTTGATTTATTTACATATTTTCAGTGTTTCGCGTTTTTACTAATGAATTAAGACTAGAATAAAAATTTTTATAGTATCGCTAAATTAGATGTTTTGTTATGAACCATTTATATTATTTACATAATTGACTTACAGAAATATTACCAAGTATTTATCTTCTACATAATTTGTAATGCGCCTGCTCGTAGGTTTAATCAATTAAAATTCAATCTGTATTAAAATATATCTAATATTTTTTTACTCATTTTACAATGTAAAATGAAAAGAACATTATACATATATAAATGAATATTTTATTAGAAATTTATTTATTCGCTTCGACGATATTTTTTTTTCATATAAATTTAAAATATCATTGTTATATTATAATTTAGGTCAAATTAATAATATTTATTTTAATATGTAAATACTGATAGATTAAGTTTTTATTTTATTAACAGTTTTTGTTCCTTTTATCCATAATACAAAGTGATTATACGATTATTTTAATATTTTTATGTTGTAAAAACATAATTTCGTTTAAAACCATCGTTCATAATTTACAACTATGAAAATTGCAACTAGGCTTAGAAATATTCCTGAAATAATTGTATTGTCTTATTGTAAAGTGTTTGAGAAAACATAAATATCTATCTAGTATCATTAAAATAAGTTGCTGTTATTTTTATTGAATGAGCACATTATTATTATGATTATTATTGTAATATCTAGTCGTTTTGAAGACTTATTTTCTATGTATATTCAATATAATCTATAAATTATCACAGTGTGTTATATCATACTGAATAAGTTAAAAAAATATTTCTCTTATACGAGTTCGTTCGTTTTCTAAGGGAATTTGTACAGTAGTTGAATTCTTAGGTGCTTATTTATCAAGTTGTATATACAGAGTGATACGAAAAAAAACGCCTTTTAGACTATTTTCGATCATACATAGAAAGAGGTTTTTCTCACTACGGATATTCAACAATTAAATAGATCTCTTTTTTCGGGGCGCTCTGTACATACAATGGTTTTTTTTCAAAATGTGTGCAATGTAGTCTCATAAATCTGTGATTCTGTTGGATCGTTTTAGTTGAAGTTTTAACATTAAATGTGAATATTTTGACGATTTCTTTTATGGAAATTCTTTCATTATCACACTGTATACATATTTAGAAATAATACAAGTGTAAATATATCTTTAGTTTCGATATTCTTTATTTTCAAGATTGTTTCTGTTGCGAGTTTTAAATTTGCTATTAAATAATCGTTCATTTTATATGAATTCATTATGATGTAAAAAATTGTAAATGAAAAAAAATATTGTACGCATACCATATTTATTATCTGTTCTCGAAAGTATGTTGTACATATATAATAATAATAATAATAATAATACACATCGATTTATATATATGTATATATATATATATATATATATATATATATATATATATATTAATTTCAATATTAAAGAATATCTGGAATAAGAATTTATATATATATTCTAGTAAATTACATACGTGCATACGAAGAGTCATGTTCACATTTTAAAATAAACAATTCTGATTAATAATTAGACTGGTAATTTTCCAAATATAGTACTATTTATTTATTTATTTATTATTAATTTATTTCTTCGTTGAACTTGTTTGTTACCATTTATTTTTATGTAACAATGTGACTCAAAAGGAAAAGATGTGGCAAAATTAACGTAATAACTTATATTATTAATTAATAAGTTTCTGTACAAAAATTATGAAAATATGTGTTGTTAAAAAGAAATAAATTATTCATAAGAACGATAATTATACTTAAATTATTTACCTAAAAACAAATAAAACATCATTTATGACAATCGATATTTTAAAAGTTTTTAATAATTTCAATCGTTGACTAGACCAAAACAAAACTTTTTATAAAATAGTAGTTAGTCTTAATTTTATTTTTCTGCAATATTTTAACTCCAATTTATGATATAAAAATAGAGTTAGAAGCCGATAAATACGATCCACGTAATATTCTGAAATATTTCTATATACACAAGTTACGAAAGGTTTGAATTTTAATTAATTTTATTTTCAGATCATTAAATAAACTAATAAATTGGCTGCGTAAAAATATTAAATAAAAATGATTTTTTATTCATATATATAAGTGTAATATTATGGATTTCGATTTTATATGTTCCATAATTGTCGTTTTTATAATTAAAAATGACGAAGTAAATAAAGACGGATAGTAAATTTTATACAAATTATAAGAACTTTTTATACAAATTATAAGAACATTATAATTTAAAAGTATATAAGTTTCATAAATACAAACTTATAAACTAAATATAGAAATACGTATCAGTTTTTCGTTCGTCAAAAAGCGCATTAGTGTCGCCTTAACGCATACTTTTCAGGGTTACTAACGCTAAAAAAACGTTTACAACCGATCAAAATTATATTTGTATTTTAAACGTTTTAACAAAAAGCGTTTCGATCGATCTTGATTCTTCGTATTTGTTAAATATTTTAAAAAAGAATGATATTCAAGAAGAACACAATTTGAAACGAGTTCGCTTACCAAATTTTATTTTTTAACATTTCCGGGCCGGAGCTAAAAATTACGCGCGATCGGTCGGAGGGGTAAGCTCTGACCCCAAAATTAAACGAGCGAATTTTTATTTAATAAATTTCTATTTATTATAATAGATCATATCTATATTTAAGAAACGATATCGAAATTTATTGAATTTTTTATATTTTTGATCGAATAGGGATACCTCTAGGTCTATACGGTCCTTAAATATTTTGTATCTCATATATACGAACGTATAAAAAAATATTTGTAAACTCTACGCGCGCGTTCCACTACATATACTATGCGTTATTGTTAAGAAATTCAACAGATTACTAAACCGTAAGGCGTACAAAAAAACAATATGCTTCGTTTTGGATGAACTTTCCGGTTTTATATAATAAATATAAAAAGAAAGATCGCGTTTCAAAATACGATTAAGGTTTTCTTTTATTCCTAAGCATAAGCGAGAATAGAAATAGATGCACACTGTCAACACCGGATCGCTTTATCCGCGATGGCAACCCCGGCGGCGGTGTCAGCGTGACGGCGGTGGCGTTTGAATGATCTCGACGCTATGGCCGACCAGTATCGTCGCGTGGAAAAATCGCTCGGTCTGCTGACGGCGAGGTTCGTCCAGCTGCTGCAGAGGGCGAAGGGCGGAATTCTCGATCTGAAAATGGTGAGCGTCGCCGTCGAAACGCGTCGCTCGAACAACGATCAAATCGAACGCGCCGCCCGTACCCTCCCCGCCGCGTCGCCTCGCCCCCCTGTCTATGCGCGCGTTCGCTAACAGCGCGAAACGCGATCGCGTTTGACACTAATAGCCGACATGTTTTCGGTGCGTTTCTTCGATTCGGAGCCGACGTTTCCGCTCCGGAGTCGATTCGAGGGTTTCGTCTTCGATCGAACCGAAACTCCGAAGCCGTATTCGTTCCGCGTTCCGCTCGTTGCGCCCGTTACGCCCGTTACGCCCCGCGATATCGAACAATCCGACGATTCGGTTTCGACGCGTCCCTCCCCTCGCTCCTCCCGCCCTTCCCATCCTTTTCTATTAACTTTTTTGTAATTTTGTGATTTTTCCATCATTCAAAAAATACTTGGTACATATTTTTTTTTACTTTTTCAAAAAAAAAAACTCAGAAAAAATTGACTTAGAAAATTAAGCTCGATCGCCCAAATTTTGCCAAATCTTCGTTCGATTTTTATTTCGATCGCGTTAATACAACCCCAAAATTGGATATCTAAACGCGACAGAAAATCAATCAAAATTTAAAAATTAAGTTTATGCGACGCGTCGCTTTATAAAGCGAAACCTTTTCACCGTGAGCCGCGAGTTCTTCGTCTTTTAATTTTGAATTCTTGTAGAATTATTAAATTTATATTTACTGTCGATACGTATTTTTATTATATTTACCGTCGAGTATTTTATTTGTTACTTTTATTGTATTTTCAGGCCGCCAATATTTTAGCCGTTCGCCAAAAACGTAGAATATACGACATCACAAACGTCCTGGAAGGAATAGGTCTCATCGAAAAACGCAGCAAAAATAGCATACAATGGAAGTGAGTCGTTATTTATTTTGACTTATGTTACACTCGACGATTTCGAAAAAAATTATATTTAAATATGTTTTAAATTCTATTATATATTTTAAATATGTTATTTTTAAATTTTATTTAAATTTTTCAGAGGCGCTATTGCGCTGGGACAAAGTAGCGGAACCGGGAGAAAACTTCACATGCTAAAAAGGCATATAGCGTATTTAGATGACCACGAACAAAAGTTAGATCAGTATGTAAAATTTTAATAAATTTTTAATAATTATCGATAATATCGATTATGATAAATTTATATTACAATGTTTCCATTGCAGACATCATATTTACATATCGCAAAGTTTGCAAAATCTAATGGACGATACGGAACACTCTCGACTCGCGTATGTCACAAAAGACGATTTGGAAAAAACTTATTCGTCCTCGCATCCTTTTGTAGTAAAAGCGCCTTTAGGAACGATAGTTCAATATAAAAAATTGAGAGCGCCGGTATATATTCGAAATTAAATATTTAAAAATTTATATACTCTGAATTATTTGAATATATTTTTTTTTCAGACAATGAAACATGAATTAAGAATGCAAAGCGACGAACCGATGGAATTGTTTTATTATGAGCCAAATAAATCGCAGGTATTTTTATTTATAAAAAATATTCGTTTATTCGTCAATATATTACTATTGCAAAAATATGTAAATTAATAGAGATAATTAGTTGCTCATAATTAATTTCAATTAACCCCGTTAATTAAAATACAACAATTCATTTTTAGCATACAAAGAAAAAAATGAAATTAAATGACAATAACGATAGTGCTTTTAATAATATATATAAAGACGAAACAAATGATCAAACAATTAATAATTGTACAGAAAGTGAAATTATAAATAAAGATAAATTAAGCAATAATGGAGATAGATCTAATGATGAAGATAGCCATAATGATAGTAGTGAAGATATGGATGGTAATACACATATTACTTAATTATCACACATATGCATTTAAAAACAAAACTAAAATAAGAATTTTTACAAATTAAATACTCATAAAAAAACGAAATTGGGATAAATTGTATTAATTTTTTAAGTTTCGCTTCGTGCATTGTGATAAAATCCATCTAACATATGCATATTCTTAATAATTGATCATTAATTATTTTTTCCAGAAGGATTTTCGTGTGCTAGTCCTCCAATAACTTTCATTGATTTTCCATTTTGTCTCAATGACACGGAAGGGGTTGTTGAATTATTTGACATTAATGTTTTCGCTGGTGTACCAGTGTTTAAAAGGGTCTCACAACCAACAACATCACAATGATAAAGACTATCGATTATTTTTTATTATATGCATGTTTCTGTATATATTATGTGTGTGTATGCATGTCACATGTAAATATTCTGTATATAAAATTTTAAGTGCAATTTTACAGAATTTTAGTTATATATATATATATATATATATATATATATATATATATATATATATATATATATATATATATATTAAATATCAAATGATTATTATAAAATATATACCAAAAATCAAATCTTATTTAATTTTGGCTAAATTCGCAAAATAGAAATTTTTAAATCTTTTCTTTTTATTTCAAATTTTTGTAATATTGTTTTCCTTGCATATATATATATATATATATATATATATATATATATATATATATATATATATATATATATATATATATGTATATATATCTGTTTAAAATTCTAGTCTGATTAAAATAATTAAAATAAGATTCTAATATTTATTGGTAATTCTTATAATGAAATTTTCTAACAATTGTTAATTTATATCTAAAAAATCAGGGCATAATAAATTACCATTGATTGTAATTATAATTTAACCAGACTAGGATTCAAAAAGGTTTCAAAATTTTTAATTCTTCAAAGTTTTATAGGGAGTCGTGTCGTTAGCTATAAAAAATATTCATAAATTAAAGGTTGCATTTTATTATATGCATGTAGTAAAGCAACCAATAAGAATTTTATTGCTCAAATTTTATTTTATATTTTTTTTTACTTCATATATATATATATATATAGTGATTTTTGAATAACAAAATTGTTTTCATAATTGTTTATATTGTATACTCATTGTTCTATTCTTTATATATTTCGTTATTTATTTTAAATACTAAAAAAAATGTCTAAACATAAACAAGTGTTAATATTTTAAAGTGTTAAAAAAACATACATGCGCTTTAAGTCTTATTAAATCATGAATATAAAATGAAAATAGAAAAATCAATATAAACTTAGATTAACTTTACACTGAGAAGCCAAAAGAATACGATAGAAATAAAGAATATTCAACTGCTCTTTTTTAGTTGTAAAAATGTATTTGTATTTCAAATATTGTCCTTTTATCTTATATTATTTTATATCTTTTAAAACTATTATTCAAAATTAGTTAATATTTTATTACGAAAATTTAGTGTTTTTTTTTAAATTACCATATATTATTAATGTATGTGATATCTCTAAATATATACTATATTAAATTGTATTTTTATATATTCTCTTTGGTAAATTAGTATATACATTTTTTTACAAAAAAATACGACAGATTGGATTTTGTTCAAGTTACACCATTGAAAATCAATCTTTAAATTTTAAATGATTTCTTGCATTAATTACAGAATTGAATCTCTTATTTTTTTTTTCATATCAAGTAATTGGTATGTGAAATATATATTAATAGCATTTTATATATATTTTCTTGGAAAACATTTTTTAGATCTATTTTTTCAAACTCCTAGAAATGAATTAAATTTGAATTAAAAATGAACTTCAAAAAAATAGAAAAAATGTATATCTTTTAATATAGTAGAATTCAAATATTTTATACTAAAATGTATATGTGCATGTCATTTCACGTTAAGTTAAACCAATGGTTCCCATTCTTTTTCTGTTTTTATATTTATTTATGAGTAAATTTTTGTTCAATCCTTTGAAAACAATTATATTGATATTTTTGTAGAAGATATTAAAAGAATTTAATTTTCAGTAAACTGTTTAATTCAATTCAATAAAAAACACATTTAACCGTAATGCTTTTTCTCACTTAAAACACTTTGGGAATCACTGATTTAAATATTAGATGATTGATTTTTTTATTTTGTATATAACTAATGTCAATGGATTATTAGGATATCTATTTTGTTCATGTTCGTGCTCATTCCACTGATTAAAAATAAGATGAAATCAATTGTGTTTTTATATACTCGATGATCATTATAAGTTTTTATTAATATAAATTATTAAAAAAAGATACATGTATGAAATTGTAAAATATTTACTCTCCATTATAAAATTTGCATACACTATTTTTTCTTAACGAATCTGTCCAACACACCAAATGATTTTTCTGGTTGTTTTGATACTTCTTCTTGTGATTGAATTTTCTTAATCTCTTTTATGAATTCCTAAAATAAAATATTTTTAATTTTATTTTTTAACACTTTTAAAATATAAGTAAAAATATTCAATTACCCGTTTGGCAGTCTCCTGAACTATTTTTTTATTGCGCGCTACTTTTGCGGTTCCTTTTCGTTTGCCTTTCTTTCTAGGAGTGTAATCTATTTTCATTGGTTTTAATTGCTGCGAAAAATATATAAATATTTTTCAGAAAAATGCAAATAGTTTAATTTTCTTTTCAATTACAAAATGATAAGACATAACCATAGATAATCTTATATAATTGCGATTATTATAATCATCTCACAAACCTTAAGTTTATTATGAGCTTCCACTTTTTCCTTGAGTGTTGTCACGTCAACTTCGGCCAGCGTCGCCGGATTGAGACAAATAAACTCTGGCTGTAATTTCTCCAAAAGTGCCTTAACTTCGGCCTCCCTGCGTTGCGATTTCGTCTGATATGGATTACTTTCTAATGCATCGAAGTTAGCTTCTCCGCTTCCTGCGACAATAAATAATCATATCATCAAAATGAACTAATTAAGTTCGCCAATGTGATAAGACGTTTTTTCTTACCTGGTACTATTAAACTTACGAATCCCTTATCAGTTGCTACACCCAACACGTCCTCGTAAGGACAAAAACTCATGTTTTGTATAGTAGCATTTGTTTTGTGAAGTAGATATGGCTTTTTTGCTTGAGCAGTGCAACAGTCTCTATAATAAAATTAATTTATAAAAATCCTTGTATAATTTGATTTACATATTTATAACACACAATGAAATGAAAATAAATTGTACCTATATATTTCCACAACATTTCCCATGGCTATTCCTAACATGTTACTTTGCGAAAATTCTAAATGGGATGCAGAACTCCTTAAAATATATGTCTGTAACGGGCCATTTAAATTTCTAATATCCCATATTTTAACATTTCTATCTACTGCAGATGTAGCCATGTACCTAGAATAAAATACGAAATTACTAAATTATATTATTATTCAATACATAACATAAAATTTAAGATACATACATTCCTTTAGGATCTATTGCTAATCCGGATAATGGTGCTTTGTGGCATAATAAAGACGCTAACGGTTTTTTTACAGTGGGAGCCCACATTGACACTACACCTTTCGATTGTCCGATACATAAAACACCATTATATGGATTCTGTTTCATAATATTAACTCTTCCCATATTGGTATGATATTGACCTGCGATTTTACCTATGGATACATCCAGCCATGACAAATGACCTTGATCGTTCTACAATTATTTTAATACGATATAATAATTTTTAAAAAATATGTACAAAATTATTATTAATTTATATATATATATATATATATATATATATATATATATATATATATATATATATATATATATATATATATATATATATATATATATATTTTAAGACTTACTCCGGTCGCTAAAAGAAAATGATATGGTAAAAATTCCATTCTTAGAACTTTGTGTAGTTGTTTTATACAATGAATTTCTACTCCTTTCATATCGTACATATAAACCCAATCTTTTTGGGCGACAGCGAACATCGTTTCCAAATGTAACCAACTGAAGAGATAAAATATTTTAAATAAAAAGATTGCGGTATATCTGAACTCTTATCTGAAATTCTATAAATAAGATCAACATACGAAACATCATATACTGTTTCCATAACATTTATTTCACAGTGAAGACTTTTGGTGAGCCAATCTAAAGAAGCTATATGTCCCATGTGACCGCCTAATAATAAATGTCTCCCATTGCGTATATATTTCATCCGATAAGGACCAAAATCGGGCAAATGTAATTCGAAATGTTTAGCGGCGGTTGCGATATCAACACTGTTACAAATTTGTTTTTGAGTAAATTGCGTTGTAGTTTCGCCTGCGTCTGCTTCTAAATAACTAAAATTTACGATATTTATATATGTATAAAAAAAAAAGTTTGCATTGAAATTAACAAATTAATTATGTTACACACCCGACATCTTCGGTTAATAATAATTCTGCTCTCGCCGATTGTTCAGCAGCAAACGCTATTTTCTTCTCTTTCTTTCTTAACTTTTTCAAATGAAAGGAATATGCGACACCTTTTCCATCTAAACCTTCACCTTTAGAATATTTTAATAGCTTGTTTTTTGGAATAGGCGCTTTACCTCGAAATTTTTTCTAAGAGAACAAATAATATCGATTTGCAATAAAATAATAAAAAATATAAGTACACGTTAAAAATATTCAACTAACCTCGGCTTTGATATTTACATTTCTATGAGGTATTAATTTAGCTTTAATTTCGACCAATCCATCTTTATTTATTTTATGTTTAAAATTCTTCTTTTTTTTAATCTGATTTCGCACCTAAAAATATTTTAATTCTATTGTAACAAGTACATATATTATATTATATATTATACGATAATTATAATTTCGTTAATATTCAAAAATAAATAAGCATAATCCATTTACACCAAATATAAAAATATTTAGACCATATTATTGGAATGAGATGTAAGTATTATATAACAATGTTCATAATTACCTTTTTTGTTGGGATTTTATCTGTGTTGAAATCTTTTCCAGTATCGTTGAAATATCTTTGAGGTGGCTAAACAAAAAGAAATCGGTATAAACACGCATATACCAAATAATAAAACATTATGTATGACTTAAATTTCATCGATTACCTTTTTTCTTGGTTTCTCTTCCATCGCGTTATTTATAAAGAATAAGATATTATCAAACTACGACAACTGACAGCGCGCACATGTCAAACTAACACGAGGTTACCGGTGAACCAAAAAGCAATATTTATCACCATAAACCATTTCGAAAATTATTTCCCGAAGTATTTATTTTAAATTAATTAATAATAATTTTGGTCCGACGTACGCAAAATCGTCGGAATCGAATCGATATCGTCGCTATTTTTATATTATAGAATCGTTTAATAATTTTCGCTAGTTAGTATTTCGTGCGAACGGCGTCGGAACGGCGACGGCGCGTTCCGTCGCTTGCGGCGTGCGAGTCTCCGGTTCCGGGAGCCGTTCGAGAGCGGGTCCGCCTCGCTACGAAGATGGAGCCTTCGCCCCCGTCTTCCGGGTCGTACGCGGGGATTCCCAAGGCCGACTTCATCGTAATTGCCGCTTTATTGTCGAATTCCTCTCGCGATTCGAATGCGCCACTCGAAACTTCATAACCTACACCTTTTGCACGGATGCGTCGACTCCGTTTTTTTTTTTTTGTCTCCGTTTCTGTGACCGTTTCAAACGTTCGTTTCGTTTCGCAGGAGGACGTGGACGCTTATATGGCGCTTCCGGACAACGTGGACAGCGTCGAAAAAGTGCTGAAGCGCTTGGACGAACAGCATAGCAAATACAAATTCATGGAATTCAACCTGGTGTCGAAGCGACGGAGGCTGCAGCAGCAGATACCCGACCTGGCGAGGTCGTCGGAGATGATCAAAATGCTCAAATCGCAGAAGGACAGCATAGAATCGCAGTTTCTATTGAGCGAACAGGTTTACGTCAAGGTGCGACGCTCTCCGAGCCGGGTGCGGCACTCTCGGATGCGACAGTTATAAATCGTTCTCGTTTCAGGCGACCATACCTCCCACTCGAAACGTGTGCCTCTGGTTAGGCGCCAACGTTATGCTCGAATATACCCTCGACGACGCCGAGGCCCTTTTGAAAACCAATATAGCGAACGCCAATCGAAATTTGGGTTACGTCGAACACGATCTCGACTTTCTCAGGTATGATATCGCTCTAAACTTGAACGTTCGAAATTATGCGATCGCTCGTTATGACGTGCGCGTTTTGATGTATTTCAGAGATCAATTCACCACGACCGAGGTGAACATGGCCAGAGTTTACAATTGGGATGTGATGAGGCGTCAGGCCGCGGAAAAATCCAAAGCGTAATCGCCGCGCTTATGAAAAATTATTTTTGTATTTATGATTAATAATATTTAAGCTTTGTGAATTAATTCATATGGAAAATGATGACTAAAAGAATTAACTTGTAATTTTAAATCCGTTGTGAAAGGTTAATACTGACGATCGTTCGCAAAAATATATGAATTAATGATCTTCGTTCGCACTTGGCACGATTAACGGCTATTTAATTTTTATTTAAATAAAATACTAATTGTTTTCTAAGCGTTTATTTTAAAAATAATACCTCGAGAATACAGACTCTGAATGGCCGTCGATTACACATGATATAATTAGACGATTATGGAATGTAAACGTACTTCTTCGCACTTTTATTAATATAATCACAGGCTCGTTTATTAGGAGAAACGCTTAACAATTTATGTTTGATATGTTGATAGATATATGATTGTACTTCCGTCACAACTTATTTATAATGTAGAATATAACTACATGTAGTTTTAAAATATCCAAAAAGAAATATTATTCAATTTTTTTCAACCTATAAATATTTAGAAAGACCTGCGTCATCTTAACGAAAATGAATTAACAAATTTAACATATAATGGTGGACTCTTAAAATTAATTAATTTAATCCTAATTATTAATGTAAATTGACTGAGATATTTTGGTATTTTTAATAACAAAATTCGTGGCACAATTATTACTATCAATATTAGATAATTTAATATCTATATTCTAGTTGGTTCTCCTTCTAATACTTCGGTTTTAGCTTTTAATACTTCGATTTTAGCTTCTAATTCTTGAATACGAGCATTCGCCTTTGCCAGTTCTTTATCTGAAGGTACATTTATTTTCTTGCGAAAAAAGTCTAGTGCTTCATTGGGCTCTTGAATATCCTCTTCGTATAGTTCAGCTAACGCATTTGTAACTGCATTTATAATTCCTGATTTTTCTATAAATTTTCTAAATTTTTCGCGTTTATTTTCTACAGACTGGAAATAAAATAGAACAATGAATTGATATTAATATAAAAGTACAGAAATAAGAGACTGAAGAGTGTGAGTATATATATACATCTATTGGTAAAATACATTTAAAAAAACTAATAATATTGCATCTGAATGAGTGAAAGATGGAACTGTAATATGAAAAGAAATAAGAGAACGCATTTTTTTTTATTTATTTTTAACTCGTTGTTAAAAATAAATACGCTAGTCAATTTAACATATAATATTTGATTTGAATATATTACAAAATAATCATTATATTTATAAAATGCTTTTATCGACTTTATTTAATATAACGATTCAAATATATTAACGCTATTTTAATCATTAGGAATTACTTAATTTTGAAAATCTGGTCAATATGTAATATCTCTGGAAACCCGTAAAATGTTACTCGGTACTTGTACTATGTACTGAGGAAATACAAACTTTACTTTTTATCAAAAGTGTTTCATTCTGATATTATTTGGTTCTTAAAATTATAGGTAAAGTGCATAAAATTGAAATTTATGAACAATTTAAGACAAAAAAAAGTTTTTTCCAGTATCAAAGCGTGTCGAAATCTAAAAAATATTCAATATCAATAAAGAAAATTCTAAGAATAATGAAAATTAATAAATTACAGTAGTTTCTAAATCAATTATAGAAGTCTTTAGGGAAATACACATATTTAGCAAGAAAACGGGTGTGCATGGATTCTGAGAATGACACAGACGTAACTCCATCTAACAACGGAAACTGCAGCTGATAGAGCGAAATGGATAAGATTTGAAGTCGGTGGCAGATTACCTATCCATAAAATATTCAAAGGTGTTGCAGGATCTATTGGATACTGTAAAAAAAGGTGATGTAAGATCATATCCGAAGTGCTTTTGAATTGATAATTGCAAATATCAGAGTGCATGAAAACAGAAGCACGGAAAATGGGGGCCTTCTTTGTTTCCAAAAACGATGCTGAGAGGTCAATTTATGGAAATATTTGGGTATATAAGATTTGATAAGAAAAATAAACTATCTCAAAAATTACATATGGATAAATTCGCCAAAGACATGGAACAAATTTATAAAAAAATCCGTGTTATTATAAGCCACACGAAAATCTTTGTATTGATGAAAAACTATTACCAACAAGTCAGATGTTGGTTTACTCAATAAATGCCAAACAAATCCCATAAATTTTGCATAAAATTTTAGCTGGCAGTGGATTTGAAATGCAAATATTTTCTCAATGGTTTTCCATATTTTGGAAAAAAAGAGGAATAATCATCAACATCCTTAGGTGAGTATATTGTTTTTAATTTTAAGCTTTAATAAAACAATACAATAAATGCATCAAGCATAATTATTCCTAAAACGTAAAACAATAGAAACTGATATGTATGTATATATACATGTATGAACATGATATAGCTGTATAGTAGGTAGAAATTGTAACAATAAAATGTATGAAGAAAATGAAGACATATATAAATAATTGTGAAATAAACAAATAATTGTTAAAAATTTAATTTATATACTTAAAATACAATAAAAACAAATCGAACCTTTCCCGGATTCGACATATTCAGCTGAAGATAACTGGTAATGGAGCGCTTGAAAAGTGACAGTTTAACTGAACAATTTACGGCCAAAAACCGAGTTATCGCTTAAAACAAAATTCAAATTAGAGTATATTTTGAAAATTATATATTTTTTGTTTAATTTAAAATATACTATCGGTAAAATATTTTTTTTAATACATATTTTATTATAAAATTAATATAATGAAAAAAAATAACAGATTTTTATTAATCATATCATAATATATAACTCGATAAACTTAATTGCATTTATTGCAACCTTTTAATAAAAATATTTGATTATAATTAAAAATTATTAAAATATCCCTTATTATTATGTTTTTTGAACTTTTATTAAAAATTATAATTCCAAATTAAGGTTTTGTTTTTTAAAATAAACCAAAATATTTTTATTTTCATTAAATTATAATATATATTTATAATATAAATGTGGAAAATAGTAAAAAATTGAAATAACTGATAGTTATTAATGTTGTTTGATCGAAGCAATTGTATTAAAATTATCAGATATACAAAGCTCTTTCTATTTTCCTTTTATCCTTTTGACAAACACACGAAACCTATGAAAAGTAGATATTAACTGAAGCAGTACAATTCTGAAAAACCTGACAAATGGGGATATAAAAACCAAGTATTGCGTGGAGAACAAGCCAACAAGATACCTTAAGGAACTTTTGATCTAGGAGTGAGTGGTAATGTAGTATCTAGACTCACCCAGGGAGTACTAAAACCTTAAAACCAAAAAATCTTCTTTGATAATTGATATAACAACCCAAAACTACGGGTTTATTAGGCAAAAGATGGACTTCTCCAAATTGTTACAAACAAAAAACGCTATTTTAGAAAAGATCGTATATATAAAGGTATCAACTGTCCCCAAGCAGTTGAAATCTATAATAGTCATATTGGTGATGTAGATCTATTCGATTCCATGTTGGGTCTATATAGGATCCAAATAAGATCAAAGTAGTAAAAGGGTATTTTTACATATAATAGACATTTGTGTCGTAAATACTTGGATCTTGCAAAGCAGAAAGCTTAAAAATGAATATTCATCTCTGTTTACTTTTAGACAAACGATTTCTGAACTCTTGTGCAAAACTGGAACATCACTTCCAAGAAAAAGAGGGTATCCATCTTTATCTGATTCACCAGCTACTAGTCGTAGGAGTCCAACAGTGCCAAATTCTGGAACACCTACATCTAAAAGGAAGAAGAAAATCTCAGAAAAATATCAAGAACTTCCTTTAAACTCTGTTTGGACTGACAATATAGGATATTGGCCTGAATAGCAGAAGACTTGTCAGCATTTCAAGTATATTCAATGAAAACTTGCACTAAATACTCCAAGTTTATAGTTTTTATGTTATAATGAAAAAAGAAACTGTTTGTTGTAATTTCATTTTCAGAGTGTGATAATTCGTTACAAGAAAACTAACATAAATAGTCATCATCGACTTTTCGCATTAATTCAAATAATGCCCCCGCTGTGAATTGCTCAATTAGAGAAGAGAGTGTCCAGTTAACAGCTTAAAAAACAACAATAAAATGTTTATTAATCTCTAAAATATATTTTATTTTTGAATAGGCTGTAAAATATAATACAATGGAAATTTGTTGTATGTGTAAAATTTTGACATTTAAATTTTAAAATATATTTGATCTCTCGCTAATTTTAAAATGTAAACTTTTATATTATTATTTTTTAAAAAAAATTGTTATCTTTCATCTCGAAACAATATTGATTAAAAAAATAAGCAAAAAAAATGTATTTTTACACATATTAATTTTATTAATTAACTTTGTAGCGATAAGTAATAGCTAACATTTTGCATATTACATAAAATACAAAAATGAAATCAACCGTATTATATAATAATTTAAGTTATTTTACACTAATTTTGTTATATAATCATGTAAAAAAACATTAATTTAAAAATTTAATTTTACATCACACACACACACACACACACATACATTAAAATGATTTTGTTTCATAAAATTGTTTAATACTATTTACAGATATAAGATTTAATATCTAACAAAATATAAAAGAGAAAATTAATTAAACATTTGTTAAAGAAATATATTTCTATAATTATAACTAAATTAGTTTTTGCACTTATCTAACTTATAGGACAACTATAATATAATATAACTTATACACAAAGGGACGGAAACGATAAGAAATTAAAATAATTATAATATTTCACAATTGTGCACACATGTACAGCCATTAATAATAAGTAATACATACATACGTAATATATATATATCGAGGAACTCTTATAATCATTTTGTTATCAAAAATCCAAATAAATGATAATTTCATATTACACATTCAACTGACTAGATATTTACAGTATGATTATTTTTCAGCATTTTAAATCAGTTTATTAAAAATCATTATACAATTTCTTAAAAAAAAATACTATTATTTATCAAGCACTACTTAAGAAGCCCATTATATAATTGCTTAAGGACTCCAAATAATTAACACATATAAATATTATTGGTATATATTTAGATTGATTTGTATTTAAAATATTTTAAGTTTATTATCTATATAATATTTGTAAATTTCTTTTAATAATGAATAATAATTTTAAGAACAGTTTTGATTTATTAAATTCATTTCTCAGTTATGCCATTTCTTATTTGAAAAAAACTTTTTATACTTTTTTTTAAAGCAATTTTCAAAGGACACAATATCTGAATGCATATTATAATATTTAAAAAAGTATTTCAAATAATAAATCAAACTCTTATATATAAGTATTTTTCATTCATCTTCTGCTATATATTTTAGAATTTATATACATTGACAACCTCAAATCAAGTTCTTCATATGTCTTCAACGTTATCTCGATTTTTAATAGTAGTATACTGAACTTTTTTAGAAATTGCTTCAATTAATGGTGTTAATTTTGTACGAAGTTTGTATCTACTCATATATATAACTATAATAGCTATTGAAAGTATAAACATAGTTGTAAAAATTAATAGACCAACGGCAGCCTTTTCTCTACTCTTTGATGTTTTTTTAACAGGAAGAGTTTTACATGGACTTATTTTAAATTTCGCCAACTGACTTCCGGCTAATTGTTTTGGTTTGTTACATTTGAGAGTTGATAAGTTTCTGACTGTAACATTAGAATGTTTAATCCACATGATAAAATCATGAATTCCACAATCACAAGAGAATGGATTGCCTTTAAAATCAACAGTCAAATTAACATCCCTACCAGGCATCGAATTGACTTTATCCAACAGATTTAACTCATGTTTTGTGAGCGTTTCTATCAAATTACCTTCAAGATCTAAAAATCTTAGGTGTTTTGTGCAAGTCAGATTAAAGTTCAAATCTGCTAGCAGATTATCTCCTAAATGTAAATCGTACAAGTTAGGCAAATCACAAAAAACTTTATGATCTCTGAAACTCCGTATCTCATTCTGTTCCAAATGTAGCTTCATCAACTTTGTTAAGTTGCTATTAACAAATATATCATGTAAATCGTTGGCTAAAGCACCATCGGTGTTATCTTCAAAAGCATTCGTCAAATGTAATTCTAATAGATTAACAAAATTGGAGAGTACTCTTGGATGGTGATGATTAATTTCGGAATCATAGTCCGAAGATATAAGAAGTTCATTATGATTCAAAATCAATCTTTCCACGTTTTGTACATGATGATACGATTTTCCTTTGATTTCTTTTATGCCGTTATTACTCATGTCGACAACTCGGAGGTTTTCCAAAGTATTCAAAGTGCCAAATATGTTCCACGGCACTTCCGGTATGTGATTTCCGGTAAATATAAGCACCTGGGTTTCATTCGGTAAATTTGTCAATATTTCCGTATCGTTAAAATTTTGATTAGTACAATTTACGACAAACTGTTCTTTTGAATCGTAACTCATAGTTTTGCATATACATTTCCCTCGAAATTTTGGTCCACAATTTTCATTTGACGCCAAACCCAAAACTATGAATAATATTGATACTAGCACGAATTCCCACCTCATCCTGAAATAAATAAACCAAAA
Organism: Leptonema lineaticorne; assembly: GCA_024500535.1. Taxonomy (NCBI): domain Eukaryota; kingdom Metazoa; phylum Arthropoda; class Insecta; order Trichoptera; family Hydropsychidae; genus Leptonema; species Leptonema lineaticorne. The sequence goes on from JANIJI010000007.1 coordinate 4,050,678, forward strand.
AAAAAAAAATGTTTAGTTTATTTCACACGTTTATTCTTCATGGTCATTTCTGGGTTATTGTTGATACAGACATTTGCACATACCATCACTAATTTTAAATAAATAATTTGAATTTCATACACGTATCTAAGCTTTATACAGCACACGTATATATAATGAATTGAACAAATATTGAATGATGACTATTCGATGGTTATACATTAGCAGTACTATTACAATGCTAATATTTTCAAAAATCTTTTTTTTTTTCATCTATTAATATTTATATTTCGAGAAAAAATATTTTAGAAAAAACGCGTCAATGTAAATTTTAACCCATTCAATATTTCTCAAAATTTTACTCGATTTGTTTGTAACATTGTTATATTGGGGAAAAGCAGCAATAATTAATTAATAAAAAAAAATATTTGGTTTCTTTTCTTATAAAATATCTTAAATTTTTTAAAAAGTTAAATAATTGTAATCAAAGAGAACATTCATAAAACAATATACTAATATTTTATTATAATTTTAAATAAGATATTTTAAGATGATTATAAATATAATGAAAAAAAAAGATTTATATAAATATGATCTAAAAAAAAAATCTCCATTTTTAAAGAATATATTACAATAATTCCTCAATTATTGCGAGGGTGACATTCCAGTACTATTTGTAATAAATGAAAATCCACGAAGTGGAAACGTTATATTTATATATTTATATTAATAGTTATAAACTATTTTAAGTTTTTTATACACATTGACTGCCTCACGCATTTTGCACAACTTGCCAACATCATTTTTTTTTAATGTATAATATTATCTATCAGTCACCAGTAACCCCCATGGCAGTCAACATAAAATCCTCACCACTTATTTACATACTATTTAACCCTTTCTTTTGTACCTGTTTTTTTTAAAAAAACGCTCCTTATATGTTCGTACATATATATATAAAAAAAAATATTTTGAACTTTTAAAACTAGATATGTAATTTTAAAAAATTGATATGAGTACTGACAAAAAACCCGCGAAATAGCGAGTCCGCAATAAACGAACCCGCGAAGTGATTATATGGTTCACTGTATATATTATTTTAACTTTGCATTCATAACTGTCATTTTTTACTAATTTATTTTTTTAATATATGAACTTTTGACGTAACAAAAACTTGCGTAATTGAAAAATTATATTGTTAACCTTATAGCATAAATATATAATGTTGAGATATCAAGTCGCTATTTATATTTTTTTATTAATTTATGTGACGTATATATAATAAGTCAATAAATATGCGCATATTGTAATATATTTTATATTTCTTAATAGTTGATGATGTCATGAGGTTATACAAAATTACGTTTCAACATTTAAATCCAAATATAAAGATAACTATTATAGTAAGAAAGTAATGAGAAAAAAAAAGAATGCATAAAACAATAGTGGAACATTCGCGGTATCTGAACGAAAGATGTAAAAATTATAAGGAAAATAGATAATAATAGAAGATTATATATATATATATAAAAAAAAAAAAAAGATTGACCCACCTCAGGCTTATAACAAAGGATAGACGGAACGCCTGCCAGAAACGGAAACTTTCGAATTCCTATAAACGACGTAGTTCTTTCAATTGGAAAATTTCTATTATTGGGAATTTATGTACATGGATTCGAATCGAGTCTTTAGTCTAAAAATTTAAAACAGGCGTTGGTCTTTAGTCTAAAATCTAAGGGGACGACAATGCCGTTGCTGCGCAAAGGCAATTGTGGGCGAGTCTTGTCTGCTGTGTTACCTCCTCTACCGCACCTGTATATGCGGGTCATTCGCCAAACAGCTCAGGTATATTTGTGTTAACCGACGATTCTCAAATAAAGTTATATTAGTGAACAATAAAACAAATTGAAAATGATCGGTACACAAATGAAAACTTTATGTAAAGAATGCGTCGCGTACTTAGAAATTGAACCTTTGTGCGATCGATTATCTTATCGATGAGGAAAAAAAAAACTTAAAAGTACAATAGTAATATTTATTTACAAATATTAATCTAAAAAAATAATTTCAAATGCAGTCAATGCTCATATAACGCGGTGAGTGCGTACCGCGTTGTATGGAAACAACGCGCTATAAGAAACGTAGAATTAGTACAAATCATATCATTCGTACCGCGTTATATGGTGACCAATAAATACAAAAGACAAGATAAATTATAAATAATTTTTATTGAATTGAAGAATTCATATAAGGATATTATAAAATCAAATGATTGAACAATATATTATGAGCAAAATAATGTATATTTTATTAATTATTTTATAACAACATGTTTGTCATCGAATTTAAATAAACAAAGAACGTTTTTCTAACTTTATTTTATCGTTAGGGCGATAAAATAGGTAATTTTTCGCATATAATGCAAATTTAATTTCGTCCGCCAAAGGATACAAATCAAAAAAAAAAAATAAGAGTACCGCGTTATAGGAGGGCTGTCGCAATTTCAGCTCCGCGTTATATGGAAACCGCGTTCTGAGAGTGCCGCGTTATAGAAGGGTTGATTGTAATGTTAAGACCTTTTCACACAAATTATTGATTCCTATATAAAAATTAAAATGGTTTAGAAGCAAAATATTTTTTTTAATAATAATTTTCTCAGTCACTAATGGTTTTGTTAGCCATTAACGAATTGTTCTTTATCAAAAAATAATAGTATAAAATGCCAAATATATTTTTCCACGATTTTTAGCTTTGACATTTTTACCCCTAGCAATAAAATAATATAATATTTATAACACAAAAATAAAGCTGACGAATGCTATAGCAAAAAAATAAATCTTACCTTGATGTTTACCTCTTTGCATTTGGAAACAGATTGAGCTCAAATAACAAACAGTAAATAAAAAATGAATTAGCTTTCGATGTCTTCATAATATATTCTTAAGAAAAATAAAAAGAATATAATTAAATCAATCGCTTTTATATTTACTATCACACATCATAAGTTCTGTATACAATTTTAAACATATATTATCAAAATTATGTGCTACGTTCAAAATTTAAACTGAAGACTTTTTAAAATATAATATAGTGAATATATTAATATTTTTAAAAACGATACTTTAAAATTAATATTTATTTCAAAAAAGTTAGATGTATACGTGTTTTTTATGCTCGAGGAAAATATCTGATAACTTATCTACAATCCAATAATTATTATAACTTTTTATTTCGTTAGCGGTCTACATATTCTCAAATACATTTTATAAATAGTCTAACAATTTAATTAATCGTTTCCAAGTAGAAAAAAAAACTAGTGTTTGAACTTTTCTATTTAAAACAATTGTGGGATAAATTTGAAATCAGTTATTCGGTTTTTATTGTGATGCGATTCTTTTGATTTTCCATTAAAAGTAAAAGTAAAAATTACAAATTTTTCGTAATGTATTAATTAGATTAAATTAAAATATTTTTTTCAAATAAATTCTATGGAAAATAATAGCATTTTATTCGATATCCTTTTTTTTAAAAGAATAAAAGATCCATTCTACCCTTACTAAAAATCTATTTGATTGAATATCAATTATAAGATGATCAAATCGCAACTACGGCATAAATACTAATGAAATTAAAAATAAATTTGTAGAAATTAAGAATAATTAATAATGTAGAAAGTGTTACATACAAAGTGAGTTTATTATTTAAACAAACTATTCATTTAATTGATATAGGATATAAGCGACTTACATATAGCCCTTGAACTATTAACGTCTCACTAGAGTCTATCGTGTCAATGCTCTATATGCTAATGTCTCATTAGTGAGTCGGAGCGATTACTTGTTCCAAATGAGATCACTGAGAAAAAAAAACGATTATTGGTTTAGAATTTTTCATCATATTAAATCAATTATCAGTCATATTATAATATTCCTCATGGTTCATAGTTTAAATCTAGCAACTTTAAATTGTTAGGCGTATTTTATTACTTCGCTTGAAAATCGGTGGTGTACGGTTATAACAGCAATTAAACGGAACTATAGTTGTAATGAAATGTTATTAAAATATTAAATTATTATTTAAAAAAATATTTAGAGATTGAGAAACCCTGTAAAACCGTTTTTTGTTACATTCTGTCTGCATCCTGAACTTTTTTATATTTACTTTGTATGGCATGATTCGAACACACAAGATATTTAATTGAAAATGAAGAAAGGGGGAAAGGGGGGAAAATGAAGAAAGGGGGATAATAATACTAAATATAATTATTGCGACTATAAAAATATATTTCAACATAAAATAAACAACACAGTACTACAGCACAACAAAAAATAATACTGTAAAAATATTCATATTTGTAAATATGTATGCTCTAAATATATATAAACAGCACATACAATAATATATTTGATATGTATAATAAATATATGAAAATGGTAACAAATTTTATAATATACAAAAAAAAATGTCAATAATCAGTTTTTCAACGACTCGGAATGATTACATCTATAATAAGTAATAAAATAAAAATTATATTAATATAACTAAATATATAAAATAATATTTTTATACATGGAAGATATATTCAACATTTCTCAAATTATTTTTTTCACATTTATATCCATTTGATGGAAAGTACGCCATCCATTAAGAAAATAATGATACAATATATTTACTAGCAGACTATTTATATATAAAATTTAAATTTAATAATATATGTCTTATAGTAAATTAGTTATTTATTTAAAACTATTAAACGCATATACAGTTTTTCAATATTGAAATTGCAAAACGACAATTTTTCTAAGGACGGAATCATCAGAAAAAAAAAACATTTAACTACATAAGCAAAAAATCATGAAGTGTCAAGTGTCAAAATAGTTGTCAAATATTATATTGCTACGAAATGATATTTATTTGGAATTTTAGGTCTTACCTCAGAAATTATAATGTTAACAAAAAAATATTTCAAGTCATACTTTAAAAAATCTGTGTATATATTAAAGTAATTATAATTAAGACTATAATCGTGTCTTTGACAAACCTTATGTTATTCATTTAAAATTCATTGTTACATTATAATTTAAAAAAAAAATCAATATTTCTGAAAAATTTAAAAAGGTATAAATACTTTTTATCATTAGGTTTTAAATCGGAAATAAATTTATTTCTGAATCATTCATTATTTATAATTGCCTAATTTAATATTTTGCACGAATTATAAATTCAAAATAATTGTAACTTTTTGGATTTTAAAATAAATAAATCATCAAGATCGAGAATCACTCATAGGTTTCACAACAACTATTATTATTAATTTGTTGTTTTTCTTAGAACGCTTATGTATCATAAAAAAGTAACATAATCAAAACTATGAATACAAATTAAAAACAATTTTTATGCGTTAATAATTTAAATATGGAATGAACGAAATAAAATGAGTGATATTATAAAATTCCTAAATATAATACCATTCCAAATATTAAATATAATCAATGGTAAAAACTTAAATATAATATTAGTAAAAAAAAATATATGAGTATTATTCTTCTAGCACAATAAATCAAATAAAAATTAACATATTTTCACCAACACCACATGAGTATTTTTGAATAAAACGTAGATTAAAAAAAAATCTTAAAATATAAAATATAATAGCTTTAGAAAAATCACACTTTCCAGTGACGAAAGGTGCGTATCAGAAACCTGTTTTATAATTGCATCATTTAAGCAGTACAAGAATCTACATTTACACATGTACGTGTACATTATTATAGTGTTATATGTGTATCTAAAACACGGTTCTGACATTTATTTGGGAAACTTTACTTGTAAAATTATATTACTAAAGCCCGTGTTTGAAATTTATACATTACAGAATACCAGATAATTAATTAATAAAAATATTGATAATCAATAGTCTTTTGTAATTTCATATGAAATAGTAGTCATAAAACCTAGTCGAACAAGACGCTTTTCGATAGACGTGTTCATTAGAAAATAAACAGAAATCAAATATGAAAAAATATTTTCATTCATTACTTAATCATTAATTTAGTCAAACAAATGTTAAACAACAATAGATTCCGTACAATAAAAGATTTGTATGGCAATTATAATATATTTTTCGTTGAAAAAAAAGGTACAATTAAACTGTAAAAGTTTGAAAAAAATGTTAAATTCTTTTGAGGATTCATCACAGGAAGAGGATGAAAACATATATTTTTATCAACGAATAGGCTGTAAAATCCATATTGTACGTTTTTATAAAAAAAACTATTTGGATGTCGATTTCGCGGAACACATTCGGACGTCTCGAAGGCACCTTTAAAGAAAATTAACGAACGACGTGCATGAGCAGAGTGTCGTTCTTCGACGACACTTTCTCCAGAAGACGATCGCCCAGCTCCTTCTCTACTTCGTGCCAGGCGTATTTGCCGATAATGGGCACTTCTTCCAGGGGCGGTCTGAACGCGACGAGCATAGTCAGGCAACATCCGTCCGTAACTTCGGATTCGGATTCGGACGGCGAATGCTCGACGGAGAGCAGGCCGTGAGGTCTATGCTGCGGCAGATCGGCCCCGAAGATTTCGACGAGGAATTTTCTCAGCGTGGAATGGAGATTTCTCGAGGGGTGAATCTCCACCGCCGGAAGGTGCAGAGCGGTCTTTTCGGCCAACAAAACGTGAACTCGGTTGGTGGAGCGACGTTTAATGACGGCGACCAATCTCAACAGATTCTGCGAATGCGGACGGATCGCCGGCAAGACGGGCGGATGCCAGCGCGGAGACGACAGCCTCAAGCGGGCGCGTTCGACCAGAGGCAACAGATCGTTCGCCCTCAGCGGCAACTGTTCGGGTTGGTTGACCCATTTCGCCTGCAACGATTCGGCGTCGGCGCGCGCCGGAGTTTTCAATTCACCTCCGGTCACTTCTCCGGCGAACACGTATCTGAACCACCGTCCGGCCGCGCTTTCCACGGCCAACAGAGTGTTCAGATTGGCCGCGAGACCGGTTTCCTCGAGAAGCTCTCGCTCGGCGGCGGCGATTAGCGTTTCGTGGGGGTTGGCCCTTCCCGCGGGCAAATACCATTTCCCGGCGCAAGCGCTTTTCGCCTCCTGGACCATGAGAACCTCGTCCCGGTCGTTGATGAGGACGCACGCGACGACCACGGTCAGAGTGTCCGGCAGCCTGGGGGGACCCGTCGGGGCTTGCGGAGGAGGCGCTCCTTGAGCTTCGGCGGCGGCCTGCTGATCCGCCACCGTGAAGTCGCACAGGACGGGCTCCCGACCGTCGTCGCAGGCCTCGCCGGCCAACGCGCGCCTCACCCGAACCTCCACCTCGGCCATCCGTCAAACGCGCGACTGCACCTTACCGACACACTTGCCAACTTCTTCTGGCCGAATCTCGCCAAAAACCGGAGTGAAAGGCGTCTCTCAAAATAAAAATAACATTTCGCTTTTAGTTTTGCTTGGCGCGCGACCGAAAACTTTTTCCACAAACCGGAAATTTAACAAATTGCGTTTATTTACTTTTATTTAAATCGATTCTCGTCTTTCGTTCGTTTCATGGCCGCGTTTTTAAGTATTTAGACTCGGAGCGTTACTTGTCAAAAATTGCGGAGATATGGAGGGCGATGCGCTGCCTCCGGTTTGGGATTTTCAAGAAAAATTCGAACCACCGGAGTTTGTTGTTTTTTTTTAATATATTAACGCCTCATCTTGTTGACATTTTTGTTTCCGATATTATTCGATTTTTTTATTTCTCTCATATTCAGATTAAAATGGAAAAATGACGTCGAGCGACCGCAAAGTTTTAATACTCTTTTAATGATCGAAGGCGAATCGGCAGTTTATTACGCCGATCAGTGTTTGATAAGTGACGCGACTCTAGTTAATGAAATTCCTCAGGTTAATCTGAAAATGTACGTTAAAAAAGACGAGTCGACGGTGATATTAATTTCCCTCTGCAAAGACGACGAGCTGACGGCGGACGCGACGGAACTCCTGATTCCGTGGATCGAGAACGCTCGCGACGTTTTGATAATTAAATCCTTACCCTTCGTTTACTATAAAACGGCACAGACCGTTTCGGATTCTTTTATTATGAGAGCGTTACACGTCGAACGTTCTCGAGATACTCTCGACGATATCCGTATATTGGAGCAGCCTAATGTTATTAGCGGAATCGCAGCCGGAGGTAGGGGTTTAAAATTTTATTAATATTTTTTTTTCGATTCCAACACTGTGTCTAATAATTATTTTATTTTAGTTATAAATCAAAGGGACCACAGAAGTATGTCGGCATCGTTGTACGCATATTACGTGCGAATAAGTGCGTGCGGATTAGACTCGTTTGGCGCACAACCCCTACAAGAACTGTTGGACAGATTAAAAATACGTCATTTACCTTTTAACGAAGAGAATAGTTTTATCAGAAGCAAAATATCATCCAACTTGTATACATAGTGCAGAGACGATAGAATTTTGCAATTCGTATCTTATAATTTTAAGTATTGTTCAAAGTTAAAAAAACTAATAAAAATCGTTGAAATAAATTTTATTATCAAATATATCTATTTTACAAAGTTGGTAATAATAATTCACAATAGAATTATTGTATGCGATCACGCGTATTATGTTGTGAGTAATAATTTCTTCGCTCCAAAAGTGTTATATTAAAATTATTTAAACAGTTATGCCATGTATATAAACGTATTAATATCATCGTCGTCCCTTCTCATATATTTTTGTTCTATTAACCATTCTAATTGTTCTTTAATCATTTTTTTAGAGGGAAGAAACATATTTTTAAGTATATCGATTAACTCAGTCTGAAACAGAAAAAATATATATGCATAAGTGTGTATATAATGTTAATTGCGATTACAAATTAATAAAAATATTCAAACATACTTGTAGAGCGGAATTGGAAATTCGTTTTCTCATTTTTAGAATCTTTATTATTGCTTCTTGAGTGCGTAATATTCGTAATTGTACGATAGAATAATTATCTTCGATTTGCGATTTTTCCGTACTCAACTGTAACCTATTGATTAAATTTACCTTTCCTCTTTTTTGCGGTTTTCCATTTTTAATCAGTGCAAATTCCTGATTGACCCAAAATTGAGTATTCTCGACAAAGTCTCTCGAACCTTGCACGAACGGTTCGTATAGTAAAACCTGTTTTTTTAATTTTGGGGATGCGACCAGCGACCATAACGTCCTTCTCAATTCGGGATCAGATAATTCGGTGGCCAATCTCAAATTTTCGTAGGCGATTCTTTCTAAGGGTCGCTGATTCCACGCGAACAGAACGGCCATTTGAAAAGTCGTAACGTCGAGATCGAACTTTCCTATGGCGTTGGCGAAAGTGATGGTGCCGTTGCTCATGTGATGGTACCATTGTAACTTGCGACCGGAATGCTTCTTTTTGTAAAAATCTTCTACTTCGGGAATGTAGTCCTCCAATTCGACGGGCAAACTGACGGACACTCTGTCGGAACCTCTCGCCCAAGCTCCGGCGTTTAGAATTTTAATATTTATGGCGTCGTGTCTCGTAGTGGAGTTTTTAAATTGCATATTGAGATCTTCGCTAACTTTGATATCTTGGAACATTCGAGCTAACTTATTTACATATTCAGCTGGCATCCCAACCTCCCGCAACCAATCCACCATGTCCTCTTCCTTTTCGGAATCGGCACTAGAATCTAATATTAGCCGCCTGGTCAGATGCGCTTTGTGGTATCTCATGAATACGTCTTTATTTTCTATATATTTAAGCACCAACAAAACATATTTAAGTCTAGATTCGATCTGTTCACTTGTTAACCTTTTGCTCAGCGGAGTCCTTCTCAATAACATATCACAATAATTAGCTAATAGTTCCGGACACTTGCTTTCCGGAATGGTGGATTTGTTCCCTCGACTGTTGACCGAAGACGGCAATTCCAATTTGAAGAGAGTGGTGTCGTTCACGATGGTCTTGTAAGCCTTGTCGCGGGCGGTAATGAACCGAGGATCGTCTTCGAAGGCGTCCTTTATAAGGGTACTGAACTTTTTGAAGAGCTCGAGCAGCCTCTCGACGTACTTTTCGGGATCCTGCGTTATGACTTCGGCCGCGGCGACCATATCGGCGAGCCCCGCGGATATGATGTGGTCTTCGAGGTCCTTGAGAACGGGCTGGACGCCGTCGGGGACCCTGTTCAGGAGGCGAAACATGAGATGCAGCTGATCGGTCTCCCCGGCTCTGATGAGAGGCGCGCACTCGGCCAACAGCGTCGGCAGATGCGCGCCGATGAGCACGTCTTCGCAGCAGCGCATCAGCAGCTGGACGCTCTGGCTGCTCGGTTCGAGGTATCTGTGAGCTCGGCTCTCCTCCTCCTGCAGTTTGGCGTGGGCATACTTCATGTAGGCCTGCACCCCGTCGGCCTGCAGCCGCTCGTTCGCCTTGAGCCGATAGAACTGCTCGGTGGCCTGCACGTAGGCCGCCTCGAAGTTCTCCTTATAGATTTGCAGCTTGTCATCGGGATTCGAGCAGAGGTTCACTGTAAGCAAAAGAAGAGTGGCGTTAGAGGGGCCGCGAGAAGGCCGGGTCGCGTTCGCGATCGCGGTTACCGTAAGACTCCCTGACCCCGATGACGAGCTGCGCGTCGAACGCCTCGCCGTTCCTCTCCGCGTGCACGAGCCTCATGGCGGCGTCCTGCAGTCGCTGCTTGATGTCGTGGAAGATGGTGTGGTTCCACGAGTCGAGCATCAGCTTGCGCACGAACGCGTCGTCGTTGTGCGACTTTTTGTGCGCGTGCTGCTGCTGGTGCGAGCCGCTCTTGCTGTTGATCGAAATCTCGAGCTGCCTAAAGGGCGTCGGCAGATAGCCGCACTGCGCGAAGAAGCGGCGCCACTCGCCGATATACGCGGCGAGCAGCGCGTGCTCCTCGCGCGCCGCCAGCACGCGCACGCCGGCCGCGCGGATGAACGTCACCACGTCCGACTGCAGCGCGTCGCGCACCTTGGACGCGCCTCGATCGTCCCACATGCACACCTGGTGCACGCAATAGAACAATTCCTGCCAGTCGCGCTGCGACACCGGCTCCTGCTGCAGCAGCCGCAGTACCACCTCGCGCATCATCGGCCATTTCTCCTGGAAACACGGGTGCGAGCCCGTCTGCAGCATAGCGCCCGTCGACCGCGATCGAACGCGCCGACATCGCGACCCGTTCCGTTGACGGCTCGCTTTCGTTCTTTGCACCGTGTTTATCGTATTTTAAGCCATTTTTCATTTTTAACGTCACAATAAATCGTTTGACAATTTAAACGCGAAAGAAAACAACCGCATACGACCGGATAAGATTGCGCTAAATAAAGTGCTAGGAGATGAAAACTCCGAAAATAAATCTTCGACAGTGGAGGGCGGCAACTTCACCGAGGATTTTCAAAAAAAAAATGTAGAAAGAAAACGGAGCTTCTACACAATTTATCTCCAAAAATTTACATTATTTATCTCCAAAAATTTAATTTATTTATCTCCAAAAATTTACATGACTCTCGAAAAAATAACTTTAGCCAACCTTCTCGAGGGGACGGCACGAAGAAGAAAAAGAAATAAAGTGGAAACGTACGACTTATTTCGTATCGTGCCGCGTGAAAGCGTGTCGTCGGGGAACGGGCGTCGAAAGGCGTCCGAAGCGTGGCGGTCTACAGTTTGCGGTTCGCGGTACGCGTTTGGCGTTCGAGATGGCCGCGTCGGAGACTCGCGCCGCCGTCAACTCCAACTCCAATCTGCACCAGCAGGATCTGTCGAAGCTGGTCAGTCGCCGACGACGGCTGATGCAATCGCCCCGCCCCCTCCTCGCCCCGTCCTAACCTCTCGCGTTGACACCCCTCACTTTTGACGACGCACGCTCACACGAAATTTTGCACACGTTGCAGGACGTTACCAAGTTGACCGCCGAGTCTCCCGAAGTGATATCTCGTCAGGCCACCATCAACATAGGCACCATCGGACACGTGGCTCACGGAAAGTCCACCGTCGTCAAAGCTATATCCGGCGTGCAGACCGTTAGATTTAAGAACGAGTTGGAGCGGAACATCACCATCAAACTCGGTAATTATTTCCGATCTTTCGATCGTTTCGTTCGTCGACGGGCGAATCGTCGCTCTCGTTTCGTATGCGTGTGCTTTTCGCGATTTCGTTTCTTAACTTTTTCTATTTTTTCCTTGTGTATGTAAGCATCTTTCCTAATGCGCGGGAAATAAAATTCTCCGTTCCAGAAAAGTTGTCCAAACGTCAAATAGGACTGACGCGCGCAAAGTCGAAAAACAAAAAGAAAAAAACCGAAGAGGAATACGCGATAGAAAGCGTAGTCAACTTGGCATACGACGAAGAAGTATTGTTTTGCGTCAAATGGAAAGATTGGCCCTCCTCGCACAACACTTGGGAGCCGTTAGAGAATTTGAACAATTGTCGAGAGACGCTGTCGAGATACTTGCTGAAAGAGCGCGACAAGGCGAAAGAGAGATTCGACGAGTTGGTGCTCCGCTTGACGGGATCCGGTTTTCGCGATCGGCGCGATCTGGAAATTTATTGGAAGCGTCGCAATCTGATCGAATGCAGAAATATCGCCATCGCGTATCTATTGTTGTATTTGAAATATGAAAACGACGAATCGAACGAACGGATCTTGGACGCGTTCAAAACGATCATCGCGAGCAACGTCGTTTATATGCTCGCCGAAAAAGCGCGAGAAGAACAGTTGGAAGAATTGAAATGTTGGCAAAATCGGATCAACGACATCGATAAGCAAGTGAGAATAGTGATCGACAACGACGTGGATCTCACCGGACCCCCCGAGAATTTCACGTACGCGAACGAAGTGCGCTGTCATCCGGATGTCGTACTGCCCGATCTGAATCCGTTGTACTGCGAGTGCAAAACGTGTAGTTTCACTTCGAATTGTTCCTGTGCCTTATTCGGACAGAATTTCGCTTATAATACCAGAGGTCGTTTGAGAATCGATATTGGTATACCCATTTACGAATGTAACGACAAGTGTTGTTGTACGGGCTGTCACAATAGAGTCGTTCAAAATGGAAAAAATGTTAATTTAAGCATATTTCGAACGTCTAATGGACGCGGATGGGGAGTCCGCGCTCGTCAACGCATCTGCAAAGGACAGTTTGTTTGCCGTTACGTTGGCGAATTGATCACGTCCGAAGAGGCGGACAGAAGAGGAAAAACGTACGACTCCGAGAACTTGACGTATTTATTCGATTTGGACTTTAATACTGATGATTCTTTGTACGCTTTAGATGCCGCGTATTATGGAAACGTCTCGCATTTTATAAATCATTCTTGTGATCCTAATTTGGCCGTGTGGGCTGTGTGGTGGAAATATTTGGATCCTAATTTGCACATGTTGGCATTATTTGCGATTCAAAACATCGAACCCGGAGAGGAGCTTTGTTTCGATTACATGCAAGGTTCCATTGGTGAAGGTGATGGAGATACTAATTCGCCTTCAAAATTTAATTCTAGAAGAATGGAAAGGGAGAAAGGTTTAGATATTCAACCTACCAAATGTAAATGCGAATCAGATAATTGTAGAAAGTTTTTATTTCGTTAACTTTTACATTTTTCAAATAAATGTTTCCAATTTTAAAATTTGCAAGTATTGGAGGTCCAATAGTTCTCAACACTTGACTTTATTTCTTTAGGTAGTATTATTTTACTATTTTTTTACGTGAAAAAAATATAGACGATACTTAATTTTTTTGTTTTCTTATAATTACTTTTTTTTTATTATGTAATAAGTTAATTGTGAAGATGTTATAACGAGCTTTAATTATGTTAAAAATATATTATACTATATATGTATTTGTCAAAAAGAAAAAAATATAATATTAATATATATTTTTTTTCTATTTCAATTCTTTCCAATCAAATTTTAACGATTTCATTCTATTATAAAAGTTAAAAGTTGATGTATATATTATAATATATTAAAGAATTTCTTATTTCTCTTTTGTTTTATAACTATACTGCAAATATTTAATAAAAAAAAACAGCAGAGGAATAAAGATATCATATAAATGTTACTTTATAATATGTATTCTACATTTACTTTTTTTTTTAGTATATTATTTGTTACTGGAACCAATCATTTTATTGTATTTTTCAGTTATATTTAACACTACGTTGCTGAATGGTCATTTTTATTTTATTTTTGTAATTTGAAAGTAAAAAAAAAAAAAATTAATTAATGTCTACAAACTAATAAATTCGTTATAATTCCTGAAGTTTCGTACAAGTTTATTGAGAGCAATCAAAACTTATATACCAGGGTCATATCTTTCTTTTCAATAAAAGTAAAGTGCAGATTTATTCAATACCATGCATAATAAACTAAATAAATTTGGCTTAGAATTCTGGATTGTTTCTGGTGTTAGTTATTTTATGTATTTATATTTCGAGAATATATGTTTCGCATTTATGGTTTATGAAAGAAATATAACCATTTTTTTACGAATATACCATTGTTGAATAATCTTAAAAAACCCAAACTTGACGAGACAGTCAAAGTTTAGTATGTCACGTTTTTGAAAAACAACATTATGTTAATCAAAAATTGCAAAAAATTCGTATAGATTGAAAAAAAAAAAACAGTGTGCAAAAATTTCGTTCTTATTAAGATGTATGTTTTTTCAAAAGTAGTCATTTGACCGCTCAGGTTTTTTTTCTGGAGATCTTTTCTAATTATTTGCACTAATGTATAAAATTAATATTACTCATATAAAATGTTAATATTTATTAATCGATCTAGTTTTGTTAACATAATAATGTTGTTTATATTTTACTTGTAGTTTCACTGTTCACATATTTTTTATATTTATATGTTGATAATTTTGTAAATGAAACAAAAGTAAAAATGTAATCTTTAACATTTCTACTGTTAACTGTCAATTAATAATAATAAATATATAAAAACAGAATTTCCTACTCTTATATGTATAGTTTATATTTCTTATTTGTGTTTAAAACGTGATTTTTTATTATTTATACTAATTTGAAATTTGTTCTAACTTTCAGGTTATGCAAATGCTAAAATTTACAAGTGTGATAATCCCAAGTGTTCAAGACCGGCTAGTTATATATCTGGTGGCTCATCGAAGGACGATAGCTTTGTTTGTTTAAGACCATCATGTAATGGACGGTTTCAACTTGTTAGACACGTGAGTTTTGTGGATTGTCCAGGACACGACATTCTTATGGCTACTATGCTTAACGGTGCTGCTGTTATGGATGCTGCTCTTTTATTAATTGCTGGTATATTATTGTTCTATATACCAGTTCTATATATCATATTTTATAGATTTGTGATAATCTCTCTAATTTTTAGGTAACGAGTCGTGTCCACAGCCTCAAACTAGTGAACATTTAGCAGCCATTGAAATTATGAAATTGAAGCATATTCTTATTTTACAAAATAAAATTGACCTTGTTAAAGAAGGACAAGCTAAAGAACAGCATGAACAAATTTTGAAGTTCGTCCAAGGAACTGTAGCAGAGGGTGCTCCAATAATACCTATATCTGCACAACTTAAATATAATATTGAGGTATAATTTAGTAATATTATATAAATATTATTGTTTTTTATTGTCCGATGATTAACTAAAATCTTATAGTTTCTTTTCCAAACAATATTTACTGAGTTCTAAGAAATATTTTTATTTTTCAAATTAAACGACTGAAAATTAATTTTATCTTATTATTATTTGCTGGGAATCAATTTTTAATCTATTTTTTTGTTGTTTAGTCTAGAAATGTGCGAATTTTTCTAACTTGGGCGAAATTACTTTTCACATTTTGCTATTCCAATAAAATATTTTTCAATTCTATTATTTTTTTTCGTATATAAAAAAATTTCGTATTTTTAAAATAATAATTTAAGTAGTCTTATCAAGAAATACTAGTTTACTTTCATGTTTTATTTTAGGTATTATGTGAATATATTACAAAAAAAATACCTTTACCAATTCGGGACTTTACATCACCGCCACGAATGATCGTTATTAGATCTTTCGACGTCAATAAACCCGGTTGCGAAGTAAACGATTTGAAAGGAGGAGTAGCTGGTGGATCTATATTACAAGGAGTATTAAAAATTGGAATGGAAATCGAAGTTCGTCCCGGTGTCGTAAGTAAAGACGCCGATGGCAAGTTAACATGTAAACCAATATTTTCAAAAATAGTTTCGCTATACACTGAACAAAATGAGTTGCAATTTGCCGTTCCCGGCGGTTTAATTGGAGTCGGTACAAAAATTGAACCAACACTTTGCAGAGCTGATCGATTAGTTGGACAGGTATTAATAAAGTTAAATAACTAGCAGTAATGATATTCAACCGCATATTAATTTCGTTATGTTATTAGGTTTTGGGAGCCGTCGGCACATTACCAGGTATATTTGTCGTATTAGAAGTATCATATTATCTATTAAAGAGATTGCTTGGAGTTCGTACCGAGGGTGATAAGAAAGCTGCTCGCGTACAAAAACTGACTAGAAACGAAGTAAATTCTTTCCCAATTAACACTTTTCTGAGAGAATTTTTTCAACATATACGTATATATTCACAGGTACTATTGGTAAACATTGGTTCTCTCAGTACGGGCGGACGTGTTGTTGCAACTAAAGCTGATTTAGCAAAGATTGCACTGACGAATCCGGTGTGTACCGAAGTAGGTGAGAAAATTGCCCTTAGTAGAAGAGTGGAAAAGCATTGGAGGTAAGAGAAAAGTTTAGTACGTTGTAAAAAATGTTACGCAATAGTTTAATATTTATTTATCTTTTTTTTTAAGATTGATTGGTTGGGGTCAAATTCGTGGCGGTGAAACTATCGAGCCTGCTAGAAATGAAACCGTGTAAACTCCAATATTAAATAAAATAATTTTTATATTGAAACGTGTTTTATTATGAAAAGATTTTCATTAAATTGCAAATATAAATATACTTCTGAAGGAATTTGTTCGTTTTCATTGTGAACTGGAAACTAATCATAAAAGAAATTATAGTTTTGTATTATTTAATTTTAACTAGTATTATTTATTACAACTTTATAAATTATACATTTATAAGAATGGAGAAACTCGCGCTAGATTTTAAACGATGTTTATGCGGAAGCTTGGATGAGTTCTGTGTAGCGTTTAATTTTACTAGCGACACTCATGTCGACGTACTTATCGGCGATGGAAACTATCATACCTCCTATGATGGCCGGGTTAACTTTGGTGGTAAGTTGGATGGTTTCGTTCGGTTTAAGGAATTTCTGAAAAAACAAAAACGTCAACCGCATATCGCCAAAGTAAAGTCTAAGAAAAGAAACGCGCAGTATACGATACCTTTAAAGCCCCTTCCAAATTCTTACGTTGGGCATCGTCGAGAGCTTTAGCGGTCGTGACTTCGCACACGACCTCGCCACGATGAGCCGCCATTATCATTTTGAAAGAATTGATGACCGCGTCCAATTTGTTTAGACGTCCGTTTTCCGCCAACAGTTCCAAAACATTTCCGGTCGCCGGCGATAAAGAAGTCTACAATTTTACAAATAATATCGATTCAAATTATACGTACGCGCATACGAATGCGGCAACGATATTTATACATACTTTAGTCGCTAGATGTTTCAACGCGGACGCCTTAAGATTACGTTTGATTACTGGATTTTCCACAAATTCTTTCAATTTTTGATCGGTCTTCATGGAATTTTGGAATTTAACGAGCTCCTTTTCGACGGCGTCCAGCTGTTTCATTTTTGTAGCGGCGGAATACAGAGCGGTGGCATAACGACCTTCGAGTCCGAAAACTTGTATCGGCGGTTTTACCCTTTGACCGACGACACTGGAAGTGCTTAGGGAGCGCACCTAAAATTTCAGAAATAGCAGTAACGTTATCGCATAATACGGGTCCGCTGCACTACTGGCATTTTTGTTTTGCAATGCGGTGAAAACTAATTTGCGATAGTTTAATACGATTTAGGAGGCTCGTTTCTTTTTAGTTTGGGATCGATCGATTAAAGTAATGTGAAAAAAATATACGGCGACATCGAAAATCGACCTCGCATTACATAATCTAACCCGCTTTCGGCGGCGCGCGTCAATGCGATCGGGGAAAAAACGTCGAAAGACAATCGGAACAAAATGAATACCAGTGGAGCGAACCGCGCCGACGACATCTTCGAGAGGCGACTCGGAAACCGGGCAGAGACTGGCCGAAAGAAACGAACGTCGGTCCCGCGGCTCGGCGCTCGTCGACGGGCCGCGTTTGACGTCGACGCTCGCGATTCGTCGCCTTTTCGCCACACGCTAAATTATTATTCGATATTATATTTTTAAGACGCGTCGACATCGGTTGAGAATTATTATTATTCGAATCGATAATAAAATATCGTCAAACGGAAGAGTTCTGAAAATAATTTCAATAGTTATAGAAAAAAAAAAATTATACGAATTGAATAGTGTCGAGGCGATAAGCGGCATTAGTCGGCTCGGTGTCGTCGCGTCGCGATGTCGTCTGGCGCGGGGGCGGCGGGAGGTCTCGAACGGGAACTCAGTCGACTGTCGCTGGCGTCGGCGGCTTCGACGGCCTCCGCTTCGCGCTCGCAGTCTTCCGGAGAGGGCGGTCATTGTTCCGAAGACGCTTTCGTCGGAGACGCGCCCAGTCCGTGCGGCGGCTGCACGCCGAGTCCTCGCACTCCTTGCACCCCGTGCACTCCCCGCACCCCGTGCAGTCCCTGCGCCCCCGTCTCGGCCTCCGAAGCGGACGCCGACGCCGACCCCGATGCGAACGCGAACGTCGGCTCGAGCGAACGTCCGCAACAATGCGCTCAATACTCCGCGCTGTGCATGGCCAAGATGCACGCGCACCTTCACGACAACCACTTTTGCGACGTGGTGCTCCTCGTCGACGGTCACAGGTAACGCGCAACTCGCAAACTCGTAACGCGGACGCGTATATATATATATATATATATATATATATATAACCCTTGCGTCTTACAGATTCTCGGCTCATCGGCTCGTTCTGTCTTCGGCCAGCGAATACTTTTCGGCGATGTTCACCGGTCGG
This sequence comes from Leptonema lineaticorne, assembly GCA_024500535.1. NCBI lineage: Eukaryota > Metazoa > Arthropoda > Insecta > Trichoptera > Hydropsychidae > Leptonema > Leptonema lineaticorne. The sequence continues at coordinate 4,069,774 of JANIJI010000007.1, forward strand.
CTGATAGAATCGACGCAGAACGAAATCGTCCTCGAGAGCGTCGGGATCGAAGCGATGGAAGCCCTGATACCCTACTGCTATACGGGCGTAATAGGTAATACGCGATAGAAAGTCCGTCCGTATTCGGAGACCGTCGCTCGATCTCGCGTTCACGTTTCGATATGTTTAAGATTTGCGCGAAGAAACGGTGGAGAACGTTCTGTCCGCCGCCCGCCTCCTGCAATTGAACGCCGTCGTGAACGCCTGCTGCGATTTCCTCCGGCAGCGACTGCACCCTTCCAACTGTCTGGGAATCGCTCTGTTCGCCGAGCAGCACTCGTGCAAGTCCCTGCAGACGCAGGCCTCCGAGTACACGCGACAGCACTTCATGGAGGTCCCTTATTTTTCGATTAGAACTCGCGCCCGACGAGACGCGATCCGTTAACGAATCCGATTTTCTTTTACAGGTCTATAGAAATCAGGAATTTTTGAAATTGAGTTCGGAACAGCTGGCGGAACTGTTGAAATCGGACGACCTTCACGTGACGTCCGAGGAGTGCGTGTTCGACGGTTTGAAAACGTGGGTCTCTCACGATCGGCTTCAGCGCGAAAAATGCTTGCACCGCCTGCTCGAATTCGTGAAACTACCTCTGCTTTCGCCGGCCGTGAGTTTTACCCGAATTTCGCGTATATTTTTCTATCCGTTTGTGACTTTTTATTTGTAAACGTCGACAATTTTCAGTTCCTGTTCGATAACGTCAAAGTGTTCTGTTCCGATATTATGAAATGTCAGCCGCTCATTATGGAGGCGTTGGAATGGCATCTGATGCCCGAAAGAAGATCGAAACTGGCATCGAATAGAACCGATCCTCGAAAGTCTACCATGTGTAAAATGTTAGCAGTGGGCGGAATGGATATAAATAAGGTTCGTTTCAAGAATTTATCTAGCGTTTTTAGAGAAAGACCGTTGTTACAGTTTATTTTTCAATCGATAGGGTACCGCCAGTATCGAAATTTACGATCCCTGCACGAATTCCTGGTCACAGTTTATGAAAATGGGCGTACGTCGATTGCAATTTGGAGTAGCCGTAATTAAAGACAAACTAATGATCGTCGGCGGTCGCGACGGCCTACGGACTCTAAATATTGTGAGTTTTTATTTCTCGTTATTAAGTCGATATATACGAATTCGGCGCTCTATCGATGTTGTGTATCTTAGGTGGAATGTATCGATTTGAAAACGTTAACTACCACCGCTCTATCGCCTTTGCAAACGCAGCGTCACGGTTTAGGAGTTGCGGTAATGGGTGACGCACCAAACGCTCCCGTATACGCCGTCGGCGGTCACGACGGTTGGAGTTACATTAACACTGTGGAGAGGTATTTTAGTTAATATTCGTCGTTTCTTCTTTTTTCGCCTGCCGTTTCTTTTATTTGACTGTCGTTTAAGATGGGATCCCGTATCGAAAACGTGGTCGTATGTCGCTCCGATGAACGGGCAGCGTAGCACGTGCGGAGTCGGAGTACTCGAAGGAAAATTATACGCTATCGGAGGACGCGACGGTAGCGCATGCTTGCGTACGGTCGAAGCGTATTGTCCTCATACTAATAAATGGAAACAGTGCGCTTCCATGAATAAAAGACGAGGCGGCGTCGGGGTCGGTATCATTTATAATTTGATTTCTATTTTATATGCATGCTTATATTTGAAATATAACACATTTCTTTGTTTTCAAAAGGTGGCCGTGGTCGGTGGATATTTATACGCTCTAGGTGGACACGATATTCCTGTAAAAAATAGCACATTAACGATGTTTTCGTGCGTCGAGAGATATGATCCCGCATTGAATATTTGGGTAATGGTCGGTAATATGTCATGCGGCCGCGATGGAATCGGTACTTGTTTACTGGGCGACAAACTACTCGCCGTCGGTAAGCGTTATAATATTAATGATATTGGTTTAAATATTTAATGTCTATATAACGTTCGAGATAATTGGCTATTGTTTTCCGATAACAAATATCAAATGTTTATAACGTATTTTATATTTAAAACTTATTATATCTTTTTGCGATAAGTATAATCATTTTGTATCATTTTTCGTCTCGTTTACTTATATTTTTAAAAATTCGATTTAGGTGGATACGATGGGACCGAATATCTTAGAACTGTCGAACAATACGACGCACAGACAAGGGAATGGCGGCCGTTAGCTCCGCTTAATATTGGAAGAGCCGGAGCTTGCGTAGTACCTATGCCTTTGTCTATGAAAAAACGAAAGAGTGCAGAGCAAATTTGAGCTTCGGACGATGTTCGAATTTCGTGTTCAATAACGATTACATATTCCCCGGTGTTCTCCAGAACTGTCCAGCCGTTGTGATAGTTCTTATTAATGTTAGATTTTTTAATACAAATGCATTTGCTCATATTTTTATATCTTTATATTGTATTCTTACTGAAAATATTGGTCTTCAAGTATAAAATCTAAATCTCTTATCAATGTTGACTAGTTCAAAAGGGAACTTTGAAATTTGTTTCATTGAAATTAAAAAAATACTAATAATACATATAGCGTGATTTTTATGTAGAATTAAATATTAATAAGAGGCTTTTCAAATGATAAACAACTCAATAATGAATTACGTACTACCATTTTTGATAAATAAAAATTGTTTATATTTTTACTGAAATTAAATTGTTTTTCAATTATCATAATATTTTATGTTTGTGATATTTTTTTAATAATTATTATGTATAATACATAATCTGAAATGATTTTGTGCAATTTGAAGACTTGTGATATATGTAACCTATATATTATTCATGTAATTATTTCAATTTAAATGTTTTTTTTCCTACAATTTTAATGTAAGGTTTTAATTAAGAATAGAAAATTTGTATGCCAAATTACAAAATAATAATTCGTATGTAGTTGTGTAATACTAAAATTAATACTTTTATACTGTCAATTGACTCTGTAATAAAATTTTGTACAAATTTTTCACATTCTCTTTGAAGTAGTTGATAATCTTTTTAATTAATTACTCTTTATATAACGTTAAGACTATTATATGACATTCATATATATATATATATATATATATATATATATATATATATATATATATATATATATATAATTTTAATTCTTATATTTTTGTAGTAAGAAGGGTTTTCAAAATATAATATTTATACTGGATTAGTTTTGTCGTTAATCGTTATTACAAGGTATCGTGTTTTTTTTTGTTTATACGTTCTTAAATATTATATATGTATTTACAAAATAAAATACTTGGAGGTTTAGTATGGTTGATAATTCAATTATATAAAAATAAATTAATTTTATGAAATTTAAAAGATAACTTTGATTTTATACGGTTCGTAACATTCTTTGTTTTGGATTTTATGTTTTCTTTTTTATAATATAGGGAAGAAGGTTGTTATCCAACTTAATATTTTTATGTAAAAAAGTATATGAAACAGTTTTAATATTGTTAAATTTTCTCTCGTAACATATTTCATTCCATTCATTATTCGATGTGGTATAATGTTATTAATTTTATCAACACTTAATGTACGTGATATTTTTATGTTGTAAATTGAACCACAATTCACGCAATTTTTTTTATGTATGTGTGTCTTAAAAATAGGTGGTGTGTTTGAGAAAACAAGTATTTACAATTTTTCTCAATTCCAATCTTCGTATAACCCTATTTTTTATAATTTACTTTTTATTAATATATAGTTCTAATTTTTAATTACATTTAGATAAAATGTTATTTTAATAATGTAAATTGAAATTTTTGAATATTTTTATAAATTTTAGATTTCATGTGATTTTAAGTTATGTACTGGATAGACTATCAAAGAGAATGTAACAATATAAATAATTGGGAAAAAATTTATAATATTCAAATAGTATAATATATAAATAACCAAATATTTTGTTTTACATACGGTAGTTATATTTGAGTGAGATATTATATGTTTATTTAAGACAAATGTAAAACAAATCAATGAAATGGTTAATTTAGTATTAATTTACCACCATGGAGTTTATCGTGGAATTTAATTATAATTAATGTATTTTTGGCTTAGGTTTGAAAAGTGCATATAATTGTAACTCCATTAGACATATTTTAAATTTTATTTGTTTTGATCGATCTCGCATAAAATATATTTCCTTCGTAATGCATTTACAGATTCCTGTAGTTGAAGACTGAAAACGATTAAGTATTGAAGTAATTTCATAGCTCAATCAATATACAAATATCAGTATTTCTCTAGTACCTAAATTCAAGAAACAAAATGTGATTGTTGTGAAAATTCAGGGTTCGAATTGTAAAGTTTAAAGTATTATTATTATTATAATTATTATTGTATTGTTCCTGGTGAAACAAGGCTTCTTATATTGTAGTTATAGAATTTTTAGAACATATTTTGATAATAAATGTGTTAAATTCAAGACTGTGGTCAATTGAAATTTTTGTAAGACATTCATATATTTTTATTGAATTATTGTTTTATTGCATATGGTTTAATGTATTTTTGATTTTTATCTTATGTTTTATTTATTTATGTTTATATTTCATAAATAAAGGGATTGGGAAGAAATATGAGTTTTAAAGACATATCTTATAACACTGACAAAAAGCAAAATGAATTTGATTATAAAATGTAAATTGTTTATTTATTCTTCCAATCAATTTCATCCCCTTCAAGGTAATCTTCGTCTGATAAAACGCACTTTTCCAAACGCTTTTTCCAGTTCATGAAACAGTCTGAATAGTCTTTCTCCGGTATGGTCTTCGAATTTGGTTTTTTTTTATCTCCTCAATTGTGTAAAATTAATTTTCTTCAAAACCTCCTTATTTACTACTTTGTCGGTTCAAGATATACTTAGCATTCTTCGATAGTACCACACCTCGAAGGCTTCCATACGTTTTTCGATTCCAGAGATTCCAATGTTCATGATTCAGCATACATATTTTTTAATTTCATGCTTGTACTATTAAACATCAAAAACTTTTTCATTGCTATGAATTGCATTCTATCTTGTAAAGTTATAATTTTTTACATTTTATTAAATCGATAGTATTTAAGCCCATCCTAGGCTTTCGGGATTTTTATGAGATCAAACCAATAACCCTTCGATCAATATTTAAATATTATTCACATTGAATAAATGAATTATTAGTCGATATTTTATTTTTATTCTCGCTAAAATAATTAAAAACTCCAATATTATTTTCATATTATATTTTTAACCAATATAAGAATTGGTTTTTTATTGTTACATATTATCGAAATCGTCGACAGGATGCGACGACGCATATTTTTTTTTTGTCTTCACAAGTATATTTATAATATATTTAAAAATTTAGCGATTCTCAATAGTCTCGATCGATATTTAATTTTATATCGTATTGAATGAATACTATTAAAAATAGAGGTAAGAAAAGTTTAATATTCGCGTCGAAGACAACGCGATAAACAAAAGAAGAGTATAACCGAGGGCTACTAAAATTGTTTCTGTCTCTTTCTTCGTCTATATAAATGAAAATTTTCCCCACCACCTTAGTCAGTGCTTCGTCGGCAGTCGAGCTGTTGGCATTATTTCAGGTTAGTGTTCCATTAATTTATCCTTTTTTTTTTATTTACTCTTTATTTCAATTTTCAATGCGTGTTTTAATTATTATTTTAAATATTAATATAAATTGTTGTTTGTGAAATTATAGTTTCGTATAAAATTTTGCAGCGTTTTTCATATATTATATATAATAATTATTGTTTATTTTTTAAAAGTTGTTTTAATATCGTCAGCAACTTCAATAAACTGTGTTAAACTTATATTAATATGTTATAATATTGAGTTAATTTAATTTAATCATAATTTCGTTTTTAAATTCGTCGAACGTTTTATTATAAATAAATCACCATTTTCTGACTATTTGCATGCAATATTTTAACTATCATGTTTCGAATAATTTTTAAATCATTATATAATATATTAAAACATACTTTTTATTATTTGAAAAAATTCATACGAAAATACGATTTCGCAAGCATCTTTATCGAGTACGTAATTTTTAAATATTGAAATTAATTGAAAATTAGATTTATATAAAAAAGGGTATATATATCAACGAAGGTTTGTCCAAATTCGATGCAAATCATTCGAATAATTATTGCACCATCAACAAAATTTATTTAGTCTCGAATAAGAAAATTCGTGTAACAATAATATTTCCCTTTATATAAAATAAGTATATTTTGTATGGTTAAATGTAATATTTTTTTATATATGATATAAAATTAAATATTAATCAATACTACAGACAACTACTTTTATGATTTTTTTATTTGCAATGAAAAAGGAATAGATTTATTTGCATTTTTTCGTTAAAAAGTAATATATCGATGCATAGACGATATGTTTTAAATTTATTAAAAATTTCTAATAAATATAGAAATAGATTATAAAAGCAACATTTTTTACAAAACAGTTTCAAAAGTTAAAAATCTAAATATTATTGGAATGTATTAATTATATTAACTAATGTAATAATTAGTAATATTTAAATTCGACAAATATAATATTTAATTGAATATTATTCATTGTGAATAAATAGATTTTTAACCGAGAATATATATGATTTTGATATTTTTAATTCTCGCCTACGTAATTAAAAACTTATTATATATTTTCATATTAAATTATAAAATATTATATGTCGATGATAATTATTGGTTTTTGTTACATATTTATCGAAATCGTCAACGGGGGATGTATTTATAATTTTAATATGTTTATTTAGCGGTCCTCAATAATCGTAAATTAATATTTAATTTTATACCGAAAAATGGTACTAAAAATAGAAAGACAAAAATTTTGTTATTCGTATAAAAATTCAATAAAAAATATATTTAAAATTATTTGTCGTGTCTCCTTCGCTACGAATGAAAAATTGCTACCGATTTCAATCAGTTCTACGACTGCAGTCGAACGATAAACATTGAACTCGGTGAGCTGGTGGACTTAAATTATTTTAAATAAAAATTAGGTTTCGGTTAATAATAATAATTTTAAAAATGAAATATATTTTGGTAATATTAAATTTGTCGACGTAAATCATATTTATTATCAATATTTAATTGAATAAATTCAACCGGAAATATGTACGATTTTTTAATACTTTTAATTCTTGCCTACGTAATTAAAATTTGTTTGTCGCGTCTCTATGAATAACTACGAAAGAAAAATTGTTACCGATTTCAATCAGTTCTACGACTGCAGTCGAACGATAAACATTCAACTCGGTGAGCTCGTTGATTTAAATTATTTTAAATAAAAATTAGGTTTCGGGTAATATTAATAATAATTTTAAAAATGTAATATATTTTGGTAATATTAAATTTGTCGACGTAAATCCTATTTATTATCAATATTTAATTGAATATTTATTTATTCGATTTGAATAAAAAAAATTTAACCCGAAATATGTACGATTTTTAAATAGTTTTAATTCTTGCCTACGTAATTAAAATTTTTGTTTGTCGCGTCTCTATGAATAACTACGAAAGAAAAATTGTTACCGATTTCAATTAGTTCCACGATTGCATTCGAACGATAAACATTGAACTCGGTGAGCTCGTTGATTTAAATTATTTTAAATAAAAATTAGGTTTCGGGTAATATTAATAATAATTTTAAAAATGTAATATATTTTGGTAATATCAAATTTGTCGACGTAAATCATATTTATTATCAATATTTAATTGAATATTTATTTATTCGATTTGAATAAAAAAAATTTAACCCGAAATATGTACGATTTTTAAATAGTTTTAATTCTTGCCAACGTAATTAAAATTTTTGTTTGTCGCGTCTCTATGAATAACTACGAAAGAAAAATTGTTACCGATTTCAATTAGTTCCACGATTGCATTCGAACGATAAACATTGAACTCGGTGAGCTCGTTGATTAAATTATTTTAAATAAAAATTAGGTTTCGGGTAATATTAATAATAATTTTAAAAATGTAATATATTTTGGTAATATCAAATTTGTCGACGTAAATCATATTTATTATCAATATTTAATTGAATATTTATTTATTCGATTTGAATAAAAAAAATTTAACCCGAAATATGTACGATTTTTAAATAGTTTTAATTCTTGCCTACGTAATTAAAATTTTTGTTTGTCGCGTCTCTATGAATAACTACGAAAGAAAAATTGTTACCGATTTCAATTAGTTCCACGATTGCATTCGAACGATAAACATTGAACTCGGTGAGCTCGTTGATTTAAATTATTTTAAATAAAAATTAGGTTTCGGGTAATATTAATAATAATTTTAAAAATGTAATATATTTTGGTAATATCAAATTTGTCGACGTAAATCATATTTATTATCAATATTTAATTGAATATTTATTTATTCGATTTGAATAAAAAAAATTTAACCCGAAATATGTACGATTTTTAAATAGTTTTAATTCTTGCCTACGTAATTAAAATTTTTGTTTGTCGCGTCTCTATGAATAACTACGAAAGAAAAATTGTTACCGATTTCAATTAGTTCCACGATTGCATTCGAACGATAAACATTGAACTCGGTGAGCTCGTTGATTAAATTATTTTAAATAAAAATTAGGTTTCGGGTAATATTAATAATAATTTTAAAAATGTAATATATTTTGGTAATATCAAATTTGTCGACGTAAATCATATTTATTATCAATATTTAATTGAATATTTATTTATTCGATTTGAATAAAAAAAATTTAACCCGAAATATGTACGATTTTTAAATAGTTTTAATTCTTGCCTACGTAATTAAAATTTTTGTTTGTCGCGTCTCTATGAATAACTACGAAAGAAAAATTGTTACCGATTTCAATTAGTTCCACGATTGCATTCGAACGATAAACATTGAACTCGGTGAGCTCGTTGATTAAATTATTTTAAATAAAAATTAGGTTTCGGGTAATATTAATAATAATTTTAAAAATGTAATATATTTTGGTAATATCAAATTTGTCGACGTAAATCATATTTATTATCAATATTTAATTGAATATTTATTTATTCGATTTGAATAAAAAAAATTTAACCCGAAATATGTACGATTTTTAAATAGTTTTAATTCTTGCCTACGTAATTAAAATTTTTGTTTGTCGCGTCTCTATGAATAACTACGAAAGAAAAATTGTTACCGATTTCAATTAGTTCCACGATTGCATTCGAACGATAAACATTGAACTCGGTGAGCTCGTTGATTTAAATTATTTTAAATAAAAATTAGGTTTCGGGTAATATTAATAATAATTTTAAAAATGTAATATATTTTGGTAATATCAAATTTGTCGACGTAAATCATATTTATTATCAATATTTAATTGAATATTTATTTATTCGATTTGAATAAAAAAAATTTAACCCGAAATATGTACGATTTTTAAATAGTTTTAATTCTTGCCTACGTAATTAAAATTTTTGTTTGTCGCGTCTCTATGAATAACTACGAAAGAAAAATTGTTACCGATTTCAATTAGTTCCACGATTGCATTCGAACGATAAACATTGAACTCGGTGAGCTGGTGGATTTAAATTATTTTAAATAAAAATTAGGTTTCGGGTAATATTAATAATAATTTTAAAAATGTAATATATTTTGGTAATATCAAATTTGTCGACGTAAATCATATTTATTATCAATATTTAATTGAATATTTATTTATTCGATTTGAATAAAAAAAATTTAACCCGAAATATGTACGATTTTTAAATAGTTTTAATTCTTGCCTACGTAATTAAAATTTTTGTTTGTCGCGTCTCTATGAATAACTACGAAAGAAAAATTGTTACCGATTTCAATTAGTTCCACGATTGCATTCGAACGATAAACATTGAACTCGGTGAGCTCGTTGATTTAAATTATTTTAAATAAAAATTAGGTTTCGGGTAATATTAATAATAATTTTAAAAATGTAATATATTTTGGTAATATTAAATTTGTCAACGTAAATCCTATTTATTATCAATATTTAATTGAATATTTATTCGATTTGAATAAAAAAAAATTCAAACCGAAATATGTACGATTTTTTAATACTTTTAATTCTTGCCTACGTAATTAAAATTTGTTTGTTTGTCGCGTCTCTATGAATAACTACGAAAGAAAAATTGTTACCGATTTCAATCAGTTCTACGACTGCAGTCGAACGATAAACATTGAACTCGGTGAGCTCGTGGATTTAAATTATTTTAAATAAAAATCAGGTTTCGGTAAATAATAATTTTAAAAATGTATTACATTTTAGTAATATTAAATTTGTCGACGTAAATCCTATATATTATCAATATTTAATTGAATATTTATTTATTCGATTTGAATAAGAAAAATTCAACCAGAAATATGTACGATTTTTTAATACTTTTAATTCTTGCCAACGTAATTAAAATTTGTTTGTTTGTCGCGTCTCTATGAATAACTACGAAAGAAAAATTGGTACCGATTTCAATCAGTTCTACGACTGCAGTCGAACGATAAACATTGAACTCGGTGAGCTCGTGGATTTAAATTATTTTAAATAAAAATCAGGTTTCGGTTAATAATAATTTTAAAAATGTATTACATTTTAGTAATATTAAATTTGTCGACGTAAATCCTATATATTATCAATATTTAATTGAATATTTATTTATTCGATTTGAATAAGAAAAATTCAACCAGAAATGTGAACGATTTTTTAATACTTTTAATTCTTGCCTACATAATTAAAACTTGTTTGTCGCGACTCTATGAATAACTACGAAAGAAAAATTGGTACCGATTTCAATCAGTTCTACGACTGCAGTCGAACGATAAACATTGAACTCGGTGAGCTCGTTGATTCAAATTATTTTAAATAAAAATTAGGTTTCGGTTAATAATAATAATTTTAAAAATGTAATTTATTTTGGTAATATTAAATTTGTCGACGTAAATCCTATTTATTATCAATATTTAATTAAATATTTATTTATTCGATTTGAATAAAAAAAATTCAACCCGAAATATGTAAGATTTTTTAATACTTTTAATTCTTGCCAACGTAATTAAAATTTGTTTGTCGCATCTCTATGAATAACTACGAAAGAAAAATTGTTACCGATTTCAATCAGTTCTACGACTGCAGTCGAACGATAAACATTGAACTCGGTGAGCTCGTGGATTTAAATTATTTTAAATAAAAATCAGGTTTCGGTTAATAATAATAATTTTAAAAATGTATTACATTTTAGTAATATTAAATTTTTCGACGTAAATCCTATTTATTATCAATATTTAATTGAATATTTATTTATTCGATTTGAATAAAAAAAATTCAAACCGAAATATGTACGATTTTTTAATACTTTTAATTCTTGCCTACGTAATTAAAATTTGTTTGTCGCGACTCTATGAATAACTACGAAAGAAAAATTGTTACCGATTTCAATCATTTCTACGACTGCAGTCGAACGATAAACATTGAACTCGGTGAGCTGATGGATTTAAATTATTTTAAATAAAAATTAGGTTTCGGGTAATATTAATAATAATTATAAAAATGAAATATATTTTGGTAATATTAAATTTGTCGACGTAAATCCTATTTATTATCAATATTTAATTGAATATTTATTTATTCGATTTGAATAAAAAAAATTCAACCGGAAATATGTACGATTTTTTAATACTTTTAATTCTTGCCTACGTAATTAAAATTTGTTTGTCGCGACTCTATGAATAACTACGAAAGAAAAATTGTTACCGATTTCAATCAGTTCTACGACTGCAGTCGAACGATAAACATTGAACTCGGTGAGCTGGTGGATTTAAATTATTTTAAATAAAAATTAGGTTTCGGGTAATATTAATAATAATTTTAAAAATGAAATATATTTTGGTAATATTAAATTTGTCGACGTAAATCCTATTTATTATCAATATTTAATTGAATATTTATTTATTCGATTTGAATATGAAAAATTCAACCCGAAATATGTACGATTTTTTAATACTTTTAATTCTTGCCTACATAATTAAAACTTGTTTGTCGCGACTCTATGAATAAGTACGAAAGAAAAATTGGTACCGATTTCAATCAGTTCTACGACTGCAGTCGAACGATAAACATTGAACTCGGTGAGCTCGTGGATTTAAATTATTTTAAATAAAAATCAGGTTTCGGTTAATAATAATTTTAAAAATGTATTACATTTTAGTAATATTAAATTTGTCGACGTAAATCCTATATATTATCAATATTTAATTGAATATTTATTTATTCGATTTGAATAAGAAAAATTCAACCAGAAATATGAACGATTTTTTAATACTTTTAATTCTTGCCTACATAATTAAAACTTGTTTGTCGCGACTCTATGAATAACTACGAAAGAAAAATTGGTACCGATTTCAATCAGTTCTACGACTGCAGTCGAACGATAAACATTGAACTCGGTGAGCTCGTTGATTCAAATTATTTTAAATAAAAATTAGGTTTCGGTTAATAATAATAATTTTAAAAATGTAATTTATTTTGGTAATATTAAATTTGTCGACGTAAATCCTATTTATTATCAATATTTAATTAAATATTTATTTATTCGATTTGAATAAAAAAAATTCAACCCGAAATATGTAAGATTTTTTAATACTTTTAATTCTTGCCAACGTAATTAAAATTTGTTTGTCGCATCTCTATGAATAACTACGAAAGAAAAATTGTTACCGATTTCAATCAGTTCTACGACTGCAGTCGAACGATAAACATTGAACTCGGTGAGCTCGTGGATTTAAATTATTTTAAATAAAAATCAGGTTTCGGTTAATAATAATAATTTTAAAAATGTATTACATTTTAGTAATATTAAATTTTTCGACGTAAATCCTATTTATTATCAATATTTAATTGAATATTTATTTATTCGATTTGAATAAAAAAAATTCAAACCGAAATATGTACGATTTTTTAATACTTTTAATTCTTGCCTACGTAATTAAAATTTGTTTGTCGCGACTCTATGAATAACTACGAAAGAAAAATTGTTACCGATTTCAATCATTTCTACGACTGCAGTCGAACGATAAACATTGAACTCGGTGAGCTGATGGATTTAAATTATTTTAAATAAAAATTAGGTTTCGGGTAATATTAATAATAATTATAAAAATGAAATATATTTTGGTAATATTAAATTTGTCGACGTAAATCCTATTTATTATCAATATTTAATTGAATATTTATTTATTCGATTTGAATAAAAAAAATTCAACCGGAAATATGTACGATTTTTTAATACTTTTAATTCTTGCCTACGTAATTAAAATTTGTTTGTCGCGACTCTATGAATAACTACGAAAGAAAAATTGTTACCGATTTCAATCAGTTCTACGACTGCAGTCGAACGATAAACATTGAACTCGGTGAGCTGGTGGATTTAAATTATTTTAAATAAAAATTAGGTTTCGGGTAATATTAATAATAATTTTAAAAATGAAATATATTTTGGTAATATTAAATTTGTCGACGTAAATCCTATTTATTATCAATATTTAATTGAATATTTATTTATTCGATTTGAATATGAAAAATTCAACCCGAAATATGTACGATTTTTTAATACTTTTAATTCTTGCCTACATAATTAAAACTTGTTTGTCGCGACTCTATGAATAAGTACGAAAGAAAAATTGGTACCGATTTCAATCAGTTCTACGACTGCAGTCGAACGATAAACATTGAACTCGGTGAGCTCGTGGATTTAAATTATTTTAAATAGAAATTAGGTTTCGGGTAATATTAATAATAATTTTAAAAATGTAATTTATTTTGGTAATATTAAATTTGTCGACGTAAATCCTATTTATTATCAATATTTAATTAAATATTTATTTATTCGATTTGAATAAAAAAAATTCAACCCGAAATATGTACGATTTTTTAATACTTTTAATTCTTGCCTACATAATTAAAACTTGTTTGTCGCGACTCTATGAATAAGTACGAAAGAAAAATTGGTACCGATTTCAATCAGTTCTACGACTGCAGTCGAACGATAAACATTGAACTCGGTGAGCTCGTGGATTTAAATTATTTTAAATAGAAATTAGGTTTCGGGTAATATTAATAATAATTTTAAAAATGTAATATATTTTGGTAATATTAAATTTGTCGACGTAAATCCTATTTATTATCAATTTTTAATTGAATATTTATTTGATTTGAATAAAAAAAAATTCAAACCGAAATATGTACGATTTTTTAATACTTTTAATTCTTGCCTACGTAATTAAAATTTGTTTGTCGCGTCTCTATGAATAACTAGGAAAGAAAAATTGTTACCGATTTCAATCAGTTCTACGACTGCAGTCGAACGATAAACATTGAAATCGGTGAGCTCGTGGATTTAAATTATTTTAAATAAAAATTAGCTTTCGGGTAATATTAATAAAAATTTTAAAAATGAAATATATTTTGGAAATATTAAATTTGTCGACGTAAATCCTATTTATTATCAATTTTTAATTGAATATTTATTCGATTTGAATAAAAAAAAATTCAACCCGAAATATGTACGATTTTTTAATACTTTTAATTCTTGCCAACGTAATTAAAATTTTTGTTTGTCGCGTCTCTATGAATTACTACGAAAGAAAAATTGTTACCGATTTCAATCAGTTCTACGACTGCAGTCGAACGATAAACATTGAACTCGGTGAGCTCGTTGATTTAAATTATTTTAAATAAAAATTAGGTTTCGGGTAATATTAATAGTAATTTTAAAAATGAAATATATTTTGGTAATATTAAATTTGTCGACGTAAATCCTATTTATTATCAATTTTTAATTGAATATTTATTCGATTTGAATAAAAAAAAATTCAACCCGAAATATGTACGATTTTTTAATACTTTTAATTCTTGCCAACGTAATTAAAATTTTTGTTTGTCGCGTCTCTATGAATAACTACGAAAGAAAAATTGTTACCGATTTCAATCAGTTCTACGACTGCAGTCGAACGATAAACATTGAACTCGGTGAGCTCGTTGATTAAATTATTTTAAATAAAAATTAGGTTTCGGGTAATATTAATAATAATTTTAAAAATGTAATATATTTTGGTAATATTAAATTTGTCGACGTAAATCCTATTTATTATCAATTTTTAATTGAATATTTATTCGATTTGAATAAAAAAAAATTCAAACCGAAATATGTACGATTTTTTAATACTTTTAATTCTTGCCTGCATAATTAAAACTTGTTTGTCGCGACTCTATGAATAACTACGAAAGAAAAATTGTTACCGATTTCAATCATTTCTACGACTGCAGTCGAACGATAAACATTGAACTCGGTGAGCTGATGGATTTAAATTATTTTAAATAAAAATTAGGTTTCGGGTAATATTAATAATAATTATAAAAATGAAATATATTTTGGTAATATTAAATTTGTCGACGTAAATCCTATTTATTATCAATATTTAATTGAATATTTATTTATTCGATTTGAATAAAAAAAATTCAACCGGAAATATGTACGATTTTTTAATACTTTTAATTCTTGCCTACGTAATTAAAATTTGTTTGTCGCGACTCTATGAATAACTACGAAAGAAAAATTGTTACCGATTTCAATCAGTTCTACGACTGCAGTCGAACGATAAACATTGAACTCGGTGAGCTGGTGGATTTAAATTATTTTAAATAAAAATTAGGTTTCGGGTAATATTAATAATAATTTTAAAAATGAAATATATTTTGGTAATATTAAATTTGTCGACGTAAATCCTATTTATTATCAATATTTAATTGAATATTTATTTATTCGATTTGAATATGAAAAATTCAACCCGAAATATGTACGATTTTTTAATACTTTTAATTCTTGCCTACATAATTAAAACTTGTTTGTCGCGACTCTATGAATAAGTACGAAAGAAAAATTGGTACCGATTTCAATCAGTTCTACGACTGCAGTCGAACGATAAACATTGAACTCGGTGAGCTCGTGGATTTAAATTATTTTAAATAGAAATTAGGTTTCGGGTAATATTAATAATAATTTTAAAAATGTAATTTATTTTGGTAATATTAAATTTGTCGACGTAAATCCTATTTATTATCAATATTTAATTAAATATTTATTTATTCGATTTGAATAAAAAAAATTCAACCCGAAATATGTACGATTTTTTAATACTTTTAATTCTTGCCTACATAATTAAAACTTGTTTGTCGCGACTCTATGAATAAGTACGAAAGAAAAATTGGTACCGATTTCAATCAGTTCTACGACTGCAGTCGAACGATAAACATTGAACTCGGTGAGCTCGTGGATTTAAATTATTTTAAATAGAAATTAGGTTTCGGGTAATATTAATAATAATTTTAAAAATGTAATATATTTTGGTAATATTAAATTTGTCGACGTAAATCCTATTTATTATCAATTTTTAATTGAATATTTATTTGATTTGAATAAAAAAAAATTCAAACCGAAATATGTACGATTTTTTAATACTTTTAATTCTTGCCTACGTAATTAAAATTTGTTTGTCGCGTCTCTATGAATAACTAGGAAAGAAAAATTGTTACCGATTTCAATCAGTTCTACGACTGCAGTCGAACGATAAACATTGAAATCGGTGAGCTCGTGGATTTAAATTATTTTAAATAAAAATTAGCTTTCGGGTAATATTAATAAAAATTTTAAAAATGAAATATATTTTGGAAATATTAAATTTGTCGACGTAAATCCTATTTATTATCAATTTTTAATTGAATATTTATTCGATTTGAATAAAAAAAAATTCAACCCGAAATATGTACGATTTTTTAATACTTTTAATTCTTGCCAACGTAATTAAAATTTTTGTTTGTCGCGTCTCTATGAATTACTACGAAAGAAAAATTGTTACCGATTTCAATCAGTTCTACGACTGCAGTCGAACGATAAACATTGAACTCGGTGAGCTCGTTGATTTAAATTATTTTAAATAAAAATTAGGTTTCGGGTAATATTAATAGTAATTTTAAAAATGAAATATATTTTGGTAATATTAAATTTGTCGACGTAAATCCTATTTATTATCAATTTTTAATTGAATATTTATTCGATTTGAATAAAAAAAAATTCAACCCGAAATATGTACGATTTTTTAATACTTTTAATTCTTGCCAACGTAATTAAAATTTTTGTTTGTCGCGTCTCTATGAATAACTACGAAAGAAAAATTGTTACCGATTTCAATCAGTTCTACGACTGCAGTCGAACGATAAACATTGAACTCGGTGAGCTCGTTGATTAAATTATTTTAAATAAAAATTAGGTTTCGGGTAATATTAATAATAATTTTAAAAATGTAATATATTTTGGTAATATTAAATTTGTCGACGTAAATCCTATTTATTATCAATTTTTAATTGAATATTTATTCGATTTGAATAAAAAAAAATTCAAACCGAAATATGTACGATTTTTTAATACTTTTAATTCTTGCCTGCATAATTAAAACTTGTTTGTCGCGACTCTATGAATAAGTACGAAAGAAAAATTGGTACCGATTTCAATCAGTTCTACGACTGCAGTCGAACGATAAACATTGAACTCGGTGAGCTCGTGGATTTAAATTATTTTAAATAAAAATTAGGTTTCGGGTAATATTAATAATAATTTTAAAAATGAAATATATTTTGGTAATATTAAATTTGTCGACGTAAATCCTATATATTATCAATATTTAATTGAATATTTATTTATTCAATTTGAATAAGAAAAATTCAACCAGAAATATGTACGATTTTTTAATACTTTTAATTCTTGCCAACATAATTAAAATTTGTTTGTTTGTCGCGTCTCTATGAATAACTACGAAAGAAAAATTGTTACCGATTTCAATCAGTTCTACGACTGCAGTCGAACGATAAACATTGAACTCGGTGAGCTCGTGGATTTAAATTATTTTAAATAAAAATCAGGTTTCGGTTAATAATAATTTTAAAAATGTATTACATTTTAGTAATATTAAATTTGTCGACGTAAATCCTATATATTATCAATATTTAATTGAATATTTATTTATTCGATTTGAATAAGAAAAATTCAACCAGAAATATGTAAGATTTTTTAATACTTTTAATTCTTGCCTACATAATTAAAACTTGTTTGTCGCGACTCTATGAATAAGTACGAAAGAAAAATTGGTACCGATTTCAATCAGTTCTACGACTGCAGTCGAACGATAAACATTGAACTCGGTGAGCTCGTGGATTTAAATTATTTTAAATAAAAATTAGCTTTCGGGTAATATTAATAAAAATTTTAAAAATGAAATATATTTTGGAAATATTAAATTTGTCGACGTAAATCCTATTTATTATCAATTTTTAATTGAATATTTATACGATTTGAATAAAAAAAAATTCAACCCGAAATATGTACGATTTTTTAATACTTTTAATTCTTGCCAACGTAATTAAAATTTTTGTTTGTCGCGTCTCTATGAATAACTACGAAAGAAAAATTGTTACCGATTTCAATCAGTTCTACGACTGCAGTCGAACGATAAACATTGAACTCGGTGAGCTCGTGGATTTAAATTATTTTAAATAAAAATTAGCTTTCGGGTAATATTAATAAAAATTTTAAAAATGAAATATATTTTGGTAATATTAAATTTGTCGACGTAAATCCTATTTATTATCAATATTTAATTGAATATTTATTTATTCGATTTGAATATGAAAAATTCAACCCGAAATATGTACGATTTTTTAATACTTTTAATTCTTGCCTACATAATTAAAACTTGTTTGTCGCGACTCTATGAATAAGTACGAAAGAAAAATTGGTACCGATTTCAATCAGTTCTACGACTGCAGTCGAACGATAAACATTGAACTCGGTGAGCTCGTGGATTTAAATTATTTTAAATAGAAATTAGGTTTCGGGTAATATTAATAATAATTTTAAAAATGTAATTTATTTTGGTAATATTAAATTTGTCGACGTAAATCCTATTTATTATCAATATTTAATTAAATATTTATTTATTCGATTTGAATAAAAAAAATTCAACCCGAAATATGTACGATTTTTTAATACTTTTAATTCTTGCCTACATAATTAAAACTTGTTTGTCGCGACTCTATGAATAAGTACGAAAGAAAAATTGGTACCGATTTCAATCAGTTCTACGACTGCAGTCGAACGATAAACATTGAACTCGGTGAGCTCGTGGATTTAAATTATTTTAAATAGAAATTAGGTTTCGGGTAATATTAATAATAATTTTAAAAATGTAATATATTTTGGTAATATTAAATTTGTCGACGTAAATCCTATTTATTATCAATTTTTAATTGAATATTTATTCGATTTGAATAAAAAAAAATTCAAACCGAAATATGTACGATTTTTTAATACTTTTAATTCTTGCCTACGTAATTAAAATTTGTTTGTCGCGTCTCTATGAATAACTAGGAAAGAAAAATTGTTACCGATTTCAATCAGTTCTACGACTGCAGTCGAACGATAAACATTGAACTCGGTGAGCTCGTGGATTTAAATTATTTTAAATAAAAATTAGCTTTCGGGTAATATTAATAAAAATTTTAAAAATGAAATATATTTTGGAAATATTAAATTTGTCGACGTAAATCCTATTTATTATCAATTTTTAATTGAATATTTATTCGATTTGAATAAAAAAAAATTCAACCCGAAATATGTACGATTTTTTAATACTTTTAATTCTTGCCAACGTAATTAAAATTTTTGTTTGTCGCGTCTCTATGAATTACTACGAAAGAAAAATTGTTACCGATTTCAATCAGTTCTACGACTGCAGTCGAACGATAAACATTGAACTCGGTGAGCTCGTTGATTTAAATTATTTTAAATAAAAATTAGGTTTCGGGTAATATTAATAGTAATTTTAAAAATGAAATATATTTTGGTAATATTAAATTTGTCGACGTAAATCCTATTTATTATCAATTTTTAATTGAATATTTATTCGATTTGAATAAAAAAAAATTCAACCCGAAATATGTACGATTTTTTAATACTTTTAATTCTTGCCAACGTAATTAAAATTTTTGTTTGTCGCGTCTCTATGAATAACTACGAAAGAAAAATTGTTACCGATTTCAATCAGTTCTACGACTGCAGTCGAACGATAAACATTGAACTCGGTGAGCTCGTTGATTAAATTATTTTAAATAAAAATTAGGTTTCGGGTAATATTAATAATAATTTTAAAAATGTAATATATTTTGGTAATATTAAATTTGTCGACGTAAATCCTATTTATTATCAATTTTTAATTGAATATTTATTCGATTTGAATAAAAAAAAATTCAAACCGAAATATGTACGATTTTTTAATACTTTTAATTCTTGCCTACATAATTAAAACTTGTTTGTCGCGACTCTATGAATAAGTACGAAAGAAAAATTGGTACCGATTTCAATCAGTTCTACGACTGCAGTCGAACGATAAACATTGAACTCGGTGAGCTCGTGGATTTAAATTATTTTAAATAAAAATTAGGTTTCGGGTAATATTAATAATAATTTTAAAAATGAAATATATTTTGGTAATATTAAATTTGTCGACGTAAATCCTATATATTATCAATATTTAATTGAATATTTATTTATTCAATTTGAATAAGAAAAATTCAACCAGAAATATGTACGATTTTTTAATACTTTTAATTCTTGCCAACATAATTAAAATTTGTTTGTTTGTCGCGTCTCTATGAATAACTACGAAAGAAAAATTGTTACCGATTTCAATCAGTTCTACGACTGCAGTCGAACGATAAACATTGAACTCGGTGAGCTCGTGGATTTAAATTATTTTAAATAAAAATCAGGTTTCGGTTAATAATAATTTTAAAAATGTATTACATTTTAGTAATATTAAATTTGTCGACGTAAATCCTATATATTATCAATATTTAATTGAATATTTATTTATTCGATTTGAATAAGAAAAATTCAACCAGAAATATGTAAGATTTTTTAATACTTTTAATTCTTGCCTACATAATTAAAACTTGTTTGTCGCGACTCTATGAATAAGTACGAAAGAAAAATTGGTACCGATTTCAATCAGTTCTACGACTGCAGTCGAACGATAAACATTGAACTCGGTGAGCTCGTGGATTTAAATTATTTTAAATAAAAATTAGCTTTCGGGTAATATTAATAAAAATTTTAAAAATGAAATATATTTTGGAAATATTAAATTTGTCGACGTAAATCCTATTTATTATCAATTTTTAATTGAATATTTATACGATTTGAATAAAAAAAAATTCAACCCGAAATATGTACGATTTTTTAATACTTTTAATTCTTGCCAACTTAATTAAAATTTTTGTTTGTCGCGTCTCTATGAATAACTACGAAAGAAAAATTGTTACCGATTTCAATCAGTTCTACGACTGCAGTCGAACGATAAACATTGAACTCGGTGAGCTCGTGGATTTAAATTATTTTAAATAAAAATCAGGTTTCGGGTAATATTAATAAAAATTTTAAAAATGAAATATATTTTGGAAATATTAAATTTGTCGACGTAAATCCTATTTATTATCAATTTTTAATTGAATATTTATACGATTTGAATAAAAAAAAATTCAACCCGAAATATGTACGATTTTTTAATACTTTTAATTCTTGCCTACGTAATTAAAATTTGTTTGTCGCGACTCTATGAATAACTACGAAAGAAAAATTGTTACCGATTTCAATCAGTTCTACGACTGCAGTCGAACGATAAACATTGAACTCGGTGAGCTGGTGGATTTAAATTATTTTAAATAAAAATTAGGTTTCGGGTAATATTAATAATAATTTTAAAAATGAAATATATTTTGGTAATATTAAATTTGTCGACGTAAATCCTATTTATTATCAATATTTAATTGAATATTTATTTATTCGATTTGAATATGAAAAATTCAACCCGAAATATGTACGATTTTTTAATACTTTTAATTCTTGCCTACATAATTAAAACTTGTTTGTCGCGACTCTATGAATAAGTACGAAAGAAAAATTGGTACCGATTTCAATCAGTTCTACGACTGCAGTCGAACGATAAACATTGAACTCGGTGAGCTCGTGGATTTAAATTATTTTAAATAGAAATTAGGTTTCGGGTAATATTAATAATAATTTTAAAAATGTAATTTATTTTGGTAATATTAAATTTGTCGACGTAAATCCTATTTATTATCAATATTTAATTAAATATTTATTTATTCGATTTGAATAAAAAAAATTCAACCCGAAATATGTACGATTTTTTAATACTTTTAATTCTTGCCTACATAATTAAAACTTGTTTGTCGCGACTCTATGAATAAGTACGAAAGAAAAATTGGTACCGATTTCAATCAGTTCTACGACTGCAGTCGAACGATAAACATTGAACTCGGTGAGCTCGTGGATTTAAATTATTTTAAATAGAAATTAGGTTTCGGGTAATATTAATAATAATTTTAAAAATGTAATATATTTTGGTAATATTAAATTTGTCGACGTAAATCCTATTTATTATCAATTTTTAATTGAATATTTATTCGATTTGAATAAAAAAAAATTCAAACCGAAATATGTACGATTTTTTAATACTTTTAATTCTTGCCTACGTAATTAAAATTTGTTTGTCGCGTCTCTATGAATAACTAGGAAAGAAAAATTGTTACCGATTTCAATCAGTTCTACGACTGCAGTCGAACGATAAACATTGAACTCGGTGAGCTCGTGGATTTAAATTATTTTAAATAAAAATTAGCTTTCGGGTAATATTAATAAAAATTTTAAAAATGAAATATATTTTGGAAATATTAAATTTGTCGACGTAAATCCTATTTATTATCAATTTTTAATTGAATATTTATTCGATTTGAATAAAAAAAAATTCAACCCGAAATATGTACGATTTTTTAATACTTTTAATTCTTGCCAACGTAATTAAAATTTTTGTTTGTCGCGTCTCTATGAATTACTACGAAAGAAAAATTGTTACCGATTTCAATCAGTTCTACGACTGCAGTCGAACGATAAACATTGAACTCGGTGAGCTCGTTGATTTAAATTATTTTAAATAAAAATTAGGTTTCGGGTAATATTAATAGTAATTTTAAAAATGAAATATATTTTGGTAATATTAAATTTGTCGACGTAAATCCTATTTATTATCAATTTTTAATTGAATATTTATTCGATTTGAATAAAAAAAAATTCAACCCGAAATATGTACGATTTTTTAATACTTTTAATTCTTGCCAACGTAATTAAAATTTTTGTTTGTCGCGTCTCTATGAATAACTACGAAAGAAAAATTGTTACCGATTTCAATCAGTTCTACGACTGCAGTCGAACGATAAACATTGAACTCGGTGAGCTCGTTGATTAAATTATTTTAAATAAAAATTAGGTTTCGGGTAATATTAATAATAATTTTAAAAATGTAATATATTTTGGTAATATTAAATTTGTCGACGTAAATCCTATTTATTATCAATTTTTAATTGAATATTTATTCGATTTGAATAAAAAAAAATTCAAACCGAAATATGTACGATTTTTTAATACTTTTAATTCTTGCCTACATAATTAAAACTTGTTTGTCGCGACTCTATGAATAAGTACGAAAGAAAAATTGGTACCGATTTCAATCAGTTCTACGACTGCAGTCGAACGATAAACATTGAACTCGGTGAGCTCGTGGATTTAAATTATTTTAAATAAAAATCAGGTTTCGGTTAATAATAATTTTAAAAATGTATTACATTTTAGTAATATTAAATTTGTCGACGTAAATCCTATATATTATCAATATTTAATTGAATATTTATTTATTCGATTTGAATAAGAAAAATTCAACCAGAAATATGTAAGATTTTTTAATACTTTTAATTCTTGCCTACATAATTAAAACTTGTTTGTCGCGACTCTATGAATAAGTACGAAAGAAAAATTGGTACCGATTTCAATCAGTTCTACGACTGCAGTCGAACGATAAACATTGAACTCGGTGAGCTCGTGGATTTAAATTATTTTAAATAAAAATCAGGTTTCGGTTAATAATAATTTTAAAAATGTATTACATTTTAGTAATATTAAATTTGTCGACGTAAATCCTATATATTATCAATATTTAATTGAATATTTATTTATTCGATTTGAATAAGAAAAATTCAACCAGAAATATGTAAGATTTTTTAATACTTTTAATTCTTGCCTACATAATTAAAACTTGTTTGTCGCGACTCTATGAATAAGTACGAAAGAAAAATTGGTACCGATTTCAATCAGTTCTACGACTGCAGTCGAACGATAAACATTGAACTCGGTGAGCTCGTGGATTTAAATTATTTTAAATAAAAATTAGCTTTCGGGTAATATTAATAAAAATTTTAAAAATGAAATATATTTTGGAAATATTAAATTTGTCGACGTAAATCCTATTTATTATCAATTTTTAATTGAATATTTATACGATTTGAATAAAAAAAAATTCAACCCGAAATATGTACGATTTTTTAATACTTTTAATTCTTGCCAACGTAATTAAAATTTTTGTTTGTCGCGTCTCTATGAATAACTACGAAAGAAAAATTGTTACCGATTTCAATCAGTTCTACGACTGCAGTCGAACGATAAACATTGAACTCGGTGAGCTCGTGGATTTAAATTATTTTAAATAAAAATCAGGTTTCGGGTAATATTAATAAAAATTTTAAAAATGAAATATATTTTGGAAATATTAAATTTGTCGACGTAAATCCTATTTATTATCAATTTTTAATTGAATATTTATACGATTTGAATAAAAAAAAATTCAACCCGAAATATGTACGATTTTTTAATACTTTTAATTCTTGCCTACGTAATTAAAATTTGTTTGTCGCGACTCTATGAATAACTACGAAAGAAAAATTGTTACCGATTTCAATCAGTTCTACGACTGCAGTCGAACGATAAACATTGAACTCGGTGAGCTGGTGGATTTAAATTATTTTAAATAAAAATTAGGTTTCGGGTAATATTAATAATAATTTTAAAAATGAAATATATTTTGGTAATATTAAATTTGTCGACGTAAATCCTATTTATTATCAATATTTAATTGAATATTTAT
This sequence comes from Leptonema lineaticorne, assembly GCA_024500535.1. Taxonomy (NCBI): domain Eukaryota; kingdom Metazoa; phylum Arthropoda; class Insecta; order Trichoptera; family Hydropsychidae; genus Leptonema; species Leptonema lineaticorne. Next base: position 4,094,966 of record JANIJI010000007.1, read on the forward strand.
TTATTCGATTTGAATATGAAAAATTCAACCCGAAATATGTACGATTTTTTAATACTTTTAATTCTTGCCTACATAATTAAAACTTGTTTGTCGCGACTCTATGAATAAGTACGAAAGAAAAATTGGTACCGATTTCAATCAGTTCTACGACTGCAGTCGAACGATAAACATTGAACTCGGTGAGCTCGTGGATTTAAATTATTTTAAATAGAAATTAGGTTTCGGGTAATATTAATAATAATTTTAAAAATGTAATTTATTTTGGTAATATTAAATTTGTCGACGTAAATCCTATTTATTATCAATATTTAATTAAATATTTATTTATTCGATTTGAATAAAAAAAATTCAACCCGAAATATGTACGATTTTTTAATACTTTTAATTCTTGCCTACATAATTAAAACTTGTTTGTCGCGACTCTATGAATAAGTACGAAAGAAAAATTGGTACCGATTTCAATCAGTTCTACGACTGCAGTCGAACGATAAACATTGAACTCGGTGAGCTCGTGGATTTAAATTATTTTAAATAGAAATTAGGTTTCGGGTAATATTAATAATAATTTTAAAAATGTAATATATTTTGGTAATATTAAATTTGTCGACGTAAATCCTATTTATTATCAATTTTTAATTGAATATTTATTCGATTTGAATAAAAAAAAATTCAAACCGAAATATGTACGATTTTTTAATACTTTTAATTCTTGCCTACGTAATTAAAATTTGTTTGTCGCGTCTCTATGAATAACTAGGAAAGAAAAATTGTTACCGATTTCAATCAGTTCTACGACTGCAGTCGAACGATAAACATTGAACTCGGTGAGCTCGTGGATTTAAATTATTTTAAATAAAAATTAGCTTTCGGGTAATATTAATAAAAATTTTAAAAATGAAATATATTTTGGAAATATTAAATTTGTCGACGTAAATCCTATTTATTATCAATTTTTAATTGAATATTTATTCGATTTGAATAAAAAAAAATTCAACCCGAAATATGTACGATTTTTTAATACTTTTAATTCTTGCCAACGTAATTAAAATTTTTGTTTGTCGCGTCTCTATGAATTACTACGAAAGAAAAATTGTTACCGATTTCAATCAGTTCTACGACTGCAGTCGAACGATAAACATTGAACTCGGTGAGCTCGTTGATTTAAATTATTTTAAATAAAAATTAGGTTTCGGGTAATATTAATAGTAATTTTAAAAATGAAATATATTTTGGTAATATTAAATTTGTCGACGTAAATCCTATTTATTATCAATTTTTAATTGAATATTTATTCGATTTGAATAAAAAAAAATTCAACCCGAAATATGTACGATTTTTTAATACTTTTAATTCTTGCCAACGTAATTAAAATTTTTGTTTGTCGCGTCTCTATGAATAACTACGAAAGAAAAATTGTTACCGATTTCAATCAGTTCTACGACTGCAGTCGAACGATAAACATTGAACTCGGTGAGCTCGTTGATTAAATTATTTTAAATAAAAATTAGGTTTCGGGTAATATTAATAATAATTTTAAAAATGTAATATATTTTGGTAATATTAAATTTGTCGACGTAAATCCTATTTATTATCAATTTTTAATTGAATATTTATTCGATTTGAATAAAAAAAAATTCAAACCGAAATATGTACGATTTTTTAATACTTTTAATTCTTGCCTACATAATTAAAACTTGTTTGTCGCGACTCTATGAATAAGTACGAAAGAAAAATTGGTACCGATTTCAATCAGTTCTACGACTGCAGTCGAACGATAAACATTGAATTCGGTGAGCTCGTGGATTTAAATTATTTTAAATAAAAATTAGCTTTCGGGTAATATTAATAAAAATTTTAAAAATGAAATATATTTTGGAAATATTAAATTTGTCGACGTAAATCCTATATATTATCAATATTTAATTGAATATTTATTTATTCAATTTGAATAAGAAAAATTCAACCAGAAATATGTACGATTTTTTAATACTTTTAATTCTTGCCAACATAATTAAAATTTGTTTGTTTGTCGCGTCTCTATGAATAACTACGAAAGAAAAATTGTTACCGATTTCAATCAGTTCTACGACTGCAGTCGAACGATAAACATTGAACTCGGTGAGCTCGTGGATTTAAATTATTTTAAATAAAAATCAGGTTTCGGTTAATAATAATTTTAAAAATGTATTACATTTTAGTAATATTAAATTTGTCGACGTAAATCCTATATATTATCAATATTTAATTGAATATTTATTTATTCGATTTGAATAAGAAAAATTCAACCAGAAATATGTAAGATTTTTTAATACTTTTAATTCTTGCCTACATAATTAAAACTTGTTTGTCGCGACTCTATGAATAAGTACGAAAGAAAAATTGGTACCGATTTCAATCAGTTCTACGACTGCAGTCGAACGATAAACATTGAATTCGGTGAGCTCGTGGATTTAAATTATTTTAAATAAAAATTAGCTTTCGGGTAATATTAATAAAAATTTTAAAAATGAAATATATTTTGGAAATATTAAATTTGTCGACGTAAATCCTATTTATTATCAATTTTTAATTGAATATTTATACGATTTGAATAAAAAAAAATTCAACCAGAAATATGTACGATTTTTTAATACTTTTAATTCTTGCCTACGTAATTAAAATTTTTGTTTGTCGCGTCTCTATGAATAACTACGAAAGAAAAATTGTTACCGATTTCAATCAGTTCTACGACTGCAGTCGAACGATAAACATTGAACTCGGTGAGCTCGTGGATTTAAATTATTTTAAATAAAAATCAGGTTTCGGTTAATAATAATAATTTTAAAAATGTGTTACATTTTAGTAATATTAAATTTTTCGACGTAAATCCTATTTATTATCAATATTTAATTGAATATTTATTTATTCGATTAGAATAAGAAAAATTCAACCAGAAATATGTACGATTTTTTAATACTTTTAATTCTTGCCTACGTAATTAAAATTTTTGTTTGTCGCGTCTCTATGAATAACTACGAAAGAAAAATTGTTACCGATTTCAATTAGTTCCACGATTGCATTCGAACGATAAACATTGAACTCGGTGAGCTCGTTGATTTAAATTATTTTAAATAAAAATTAGGTTTCGGGTAATATTAATAATAATTTTAAAAATGAAATATATTTTGGTAATATTAAATTTGTCGACGTAAATCCTATTTATTATCAATATTTAATTAAATATTTATTTATTCGATTTGAATAAAAAAAATTCAACCCGAAATATGTACGATTTTTTAATACTTTTAATTCTTGCCTACGTAATTAAAATTTGTTTGTCGCGTCTCTATGAATAACTACGAAAGAAAAATTGTTACCGATTTCAATCAGTTCTAAGACTGCAGTCGAACGATAAACATTGAACTCGGTGAGCTCGTGGATTTAAATTATTTTAAATAAAAATTAGCTTTCGGGTAATATTAATAAAAATTTTAAAAATGAAATATATTTTGGAAATATTAAATTTGTCGACGTAAATCCTATTTATTATCAATTTTTAATTGAATATTTATACGATTTGAATAAAAAAAAATTCAACCCGAAATATGTACGATTTTTTAATACTTTTAATTCTTGCCAACGTAATTAAAATTTTTGTTTGTCGCGTCTCTATGAATAACTACGAAAGAAAAATTGTTACCGATTTCAATCAGTTCTACGACTGCAGTCGAACGATAAACATTGAACTCGGTGAGCTCGTGGATTTAAATTATTTTAAATAAAAATCAGGTTTCGGTTAATAATAATAATTTTAAAAATGTGTTACATTTTAGTAATATTAAATTTTTCGACGTAAATCCTATTTATTATCAATATTTAATTGAATATTTATTTATTCGATTAGAATAAGAAAAATTCAACCAGAAATATGTACGATTTTTTAATACTTTTAATTCTTGCCTACGTAATTAAAATTTTTGTTTGTCGCGTCTCTATGAATAACTACGAAAGAAAAATTGTTACCGATTTCAATTAGTTCCACGATTGCATTCGAACGATAAACATTGAACTCGGTGAGCTCGTTGATTTAAATTATTTTAAGTAAAAATTAGGTTTCGGGTAATATTAATAGTAATTTTAAAAATGAAATATATTTTGGTAATATTAAATTTGTCGACGTAAATCCTATTTATTATCAATATTTAATTAAATATTTATTTATTCGATTTGAATAAAAAAAATTCAACCCGAAATATGTACGATTTTTTAATACTTTTAATTCTTGCCTACGTAATTAAAATTTGTTTGTCGCGTCTCTATGAATAACTACGAAAGAAAAATTGTTACCGATTTCAATCAGTTCTACGACTGCAGTCGAACGATAAACATTGAACTCGGTGAGCTCGTTGATTTAAATTATTTTAAATAAAAATTAGGTTTCGGGTAATATTAATAATAATTTTAAAAATGTAATATATTTTGGTAATATTAAATTTGTCGACGTAAATCCTATTTATTATCAATTTTTAATTGAATATTTATTCGATTTGAATAAAAAAAAATTCAAACCGAAATATGTACGATTTTTTAATACTTTTAATTCTTGCCAACGTAATTAAAATTTTTGTTTGTCGCGTCTCTATGAATAACTACGAAAGAAAAATTGTTACCGATTTCAATTAGTTCCACGATTGCATTCGAACGATAAACATTGAACTCGGTGAGCTCGTTGATTTAAATTATTTTAAATAAAAATTAGGTTTCGGGTAATATTAATAATAATTTTAAAAATGAAATATATTTTGGTAATATTAAATTTGTCGACGTAAATCCTATTTATTATCAATATTTAATTAAATATTTATTTATTCGATTTGAATAAAAAAAATTCAACCCGAAATATGTACGATTTTTTAATACTTTTAATTCTTGCCTACGTAATTAAAATTTGTTTGTCGCGTCTCTATGAATAACTACGAAAGAAAAATTGTTACCGATTTCAATCAGTTCTACGACTGCAGTCGAACGATAAACATTGAACTCGGTGAGCTCGTGGATTTAAATTATTTTAAATAAAAATTAGCTTTCGGGTAATATTAATAAAAATTTTAAAAATGAAATATATTTTGGAAATATTAAATTTGTCGACGTAAATCCTATTTATTATCAATTTTTAATTGAATATTTATTCGATTTGAATAAAAAAAAATTCAACCCGAAATATGTACGATTTTTTAATACTTTTAATTCTTGCCAACGTAATTAAAATTTTTGTTTGTCGCGTCTCTATGAATAACTACGAAAGAAAAATTGTTACCGATTTCAATCAGTTCTACGACTGCAGTCGAACGATAAACATTGAACTCGGTGAGCTCGTGGATTTAAATTATTTTAAATAAAAATCAGGTTTCGGTTAATAATAATAATTTTAAAAATGTGTTACATTTTAGTAATATTAAATTTTTCGACGTAAATCCTATTTATTATCAATATTTAATTGAATATTTATTTATTCGATTAGAATAAGAAAAATTCAACCAGAAATATGTACGATTTTTTAATACTTTTAATTCTTGCCTACGTAATTAAAATTTTTGTTTGTCGCGTCTCTATGAATAACTACGAAAGAAAAATTGTTACCGATTTCAATTAGTTCCACGATTGCATTCGAACGATAAACATTGAACTCGGTGAGCTCGTTGATTTAAATTATTTTAAGTAAAAATTAGGTTTCGGGTAATATTAATAGTAATTTTAAAAATGAAATATATTTTGGTAATATTAAATTTGTCGACGTAAATCCTATTTATTATCAATATTTAATTAAATATTTATTTATTCGATTTGAATAAAAAAAATTCAACCCGAAATATGTACGATTTTTTAATACTTTTAATTCTTGCCTACGTAATTAAAATTTGTTTGTCGCGTCTCTATGAATAACTACGAAAGAAAAATTGTTACCGATTTCAATCAGTTCTACGACTGCAGTCGAACGATAAACATTGAACTCGGTGAGCTCGTGGATTTAAATTATTTTAAATAAAAATTAGCTTTCGGGTAATATTAATAAAAATTTTAAAAATGAAATATATTTTGGAAATATTAAATTTGTCGACGTAAATCCTATTTATTATCAATTTTTAATTGAATATTTATTCGATTTGAATAAAAAAAAATTCAACCCGAAATATGTACGATTTTTTAATACTTTTAATTCTTGCCAACGTAATTAAAATTTTTGTTTGTCGCGTCTCTATGAATAACTACGAAAGAAAAATTGTTACCGATTTCAATCAGTTCTACGACTGCAGTCGAACGATAAACATTGAACTCGGTGAGCTCGTGGATTTAAATTATTTTAAATAAAAATCAGGTTTCGGTTAATAATAATAATTTTAAAAATGTATTACATTTTAGTAATATTAAATTTTTCGACGTAAATCCTATTTATTATCAATATTTAATTGAATATTTATTTATTCGATTTGAATAAAGAAAATTCAACCAGAAATATGTAAGATTTTTTAATACTTTTAATTCTTGCCTACATAATTAAAACTTGTTTGTCGCGACTCTATGAATAACTACGAAAGAAAAATTGTTACCGATTTCAATCAGTTCCACGATTGCATTCGAACGATAAACATTGAACTCGGTGAGCTCGTGGATTCAAATTATTTTAAATAAAAATTAGGTTTCGGGTAATATTAATAATAATTTTAAAAATGTAATATATTTTGGTAATATTAAATTTGTCGACGTAAATCCTATTTATTATCAATATTTAATTGAATATTTATTCGATTTGAATAAAAAAAAATTCAAACCGAAATATGTACGATTTTTTAATACTTTTAATTCTTGCCTACGTAATTAAAATTTGTTTGTCGCGTCTCTATGAATAACTACCAAAGAAGAAAAATTGTTACCGATTTCAATCAGTTCTACGACTGCAGTCGAACGATAAACATTGAACTCGGTGAGCTCGTTGATTAAATTATTTTAAATAAAAATTAGGTTTCGGGTAATATTAATAATAATTTTAAAAATGTAATATATTTTGGTAATATCAAATTTGTCGACGTAAATCATATTTATTATCAATATTTAATTGAATATTTATTTATTCGATTTGAATAAAAAAAATTTAACCCGAAATATGTACGATTTTTAAATAGTTTTAATTCTTGCCTACGTAATTAAAATTTTTGTTTGTCGCGTCTCTATGAATAACTACGAAAGAAAAATTGTTACCGATTTCAATTAGTTCCACGATTGCATTCGAACGATAAACATTGAACTCGGTGAGCTCGTTGATTTAAATTATTTTAAATAAAAATTAGGTTTCGGGTAATATTAATAATAATTTTAAAAATGTTATATATTTTGGTAATATTAAATTTGTCGACGTAAATCCTATTTATTATCAATATTTAATTGAATATTTATTTATTCGATTTGAATAAAAAAAATTCAACCGGAAATATGTACGATTTTTTAATACTTTTAATTCTTGCCTACGTAATTAAAATTTGTTTGTCGCGACTCTATGAATAACTACGAAAGAAAAATTGTTACCGATTTCAATCAGTTCTACGACTGCAGTCGAACGATAAACATTGAACTCGGTGAGCTGGTGGATTTAAATTATTTTAAATAAAAATTAGGTTTCGGGTAATATTAATAATAATTTTAAAAATGAAATATATTTTGGTAATATTAAATTTGTCGACGTAAATCCTATTTATTATCAATATTTAATTGAATATTTATTTATTCGATTTGAATAAAAAAAATTCAACCCGAAATATGTACGATTTTTTAATACTTTTAATTCTTGCCAACGTAATTAAAATTTGTTTGTCGCGTCTCTATGAATAACTACGAAAGATAAATTGTTACCGATTTCAATCAGTTCTACGACTGCAGTCGAACGATAAACATTGAACTCGGTGAGCTCGTGGATTTAAATTATTTTAAATAAAAATCAGGTTTCGGTTAATAATAATAATTTTAAAAATGTATTACATTTTAGTAATATTAAATTTTTCGACGTAAATCCTATTTATTATCAATATTTAATTGAATATTTATTTATTCGATTTGAATAAAGAAAATTCAACCAGAAATATGTAAGATTTTTTAATACTTTTAATTCTTGCCTACATAATTAAAACTTGTTTGTCGCGACTCTATGAATAACTACGAAAGAAAAATTGGTACCGATTTCAATCAGTTCTACGACTGCAGTCGAACGATAAACATTGAACTCGGTGAGCTGGTGGATTTAAATTATTTTAAATAAAAATTAGGTTTCGGGTAATATTAATAATAATTTTAAAAATGAAATATATTTTGGTAATATTAAATTTGTCGACGTAAATCCTATTTATTATCAATATTTAATTGAATATTTATTCGATTTGAATAAAAAAAAATTCAAACCGAAATATGTACGATTTTTTAATACTTTTAATTCTTGCCTACGTAATTAAAATTTGTTTGTCGCGACTCTATGAATAACTACGAAAGAAATTGTTACCGATTTCAATCATTTCTACGACTGCAGTCGAACGATAAACATTGAACTCGGTGAGCTGGTGGATTTAAATTATTTTAAATAAAAATTAGGTTTCGGGTAATATTAATAATAATTTTAAAAATGAAATATATTTTGGTAATATTAAATTTGTCGACGTAAATCCTATTTATTATCAATATTTAATTGAAAATTTATTTATTCGATTTGAATAAAAAAAATTCAACCGGAAATATGTACGATTTTTTAATACTTTTAATTCTTGCCTACGTAATTAAAATTTGTTTGTCGCGACTCTATGAATAACTACGAAAGAAAAATTGTTACCGATTTCAATTAGTTCCACGATTGCAGTCGAACGATAAACATTGAACTGAGTGAGCTCGTGGATTTAAATTATTTTAAATAAAAATTTTTATGTTTCGGTTAATATTAATAATAATATTAAAAATGTAATATATTTTGGTAATATTGAATTTGTCGACGTAAATCCTATTTATTATCAATATTTAATTGAATATTTATTTATTCGATTTGAATAAAAAAAATTTAACCCGAAATATGTACGATTTTTTAATTCTTTTAATTCTTGCCTACGTAATTAAAATTTGTTTGTCGCGACTCTATGAATAACTACGAAAGAAAAATTGTTACCGATTTCAATTAGTTCCACGATTGCAGTCGAACGATAAACATTGAACTGAGTGAGCTCGTGGATTTAAATTATTTTAAATAAAAATTTTTATGTTTCGGTTAATATTAATAATAATATTAAAAATGTAATATATTTTGGTAATATTGAATTTGTCGACGTAAATCCTATTTATTATCAATATTTAATTGAATATTTATTTATTCGATTTGAATAAAAAAAATTTAACCCGAAATATGTACGATTTTTTAATTCTTTTAATTCTTGCCTACGTAATTAAAATTTTTGTTTGTCGCGTCTCTATGAATAACTACGAAAGAAAAATTGTTACCGATTTCAATTAGTTCCACGATTGCAGTCGAACGATAAACATTGAACTGAGTGAGCTCGTGGATTTAAATTATTTTAAATATAAATTAGGTTTCGGTTAATAATAATAATTTTAAAAATGTAATTTATTTTGCTAATATTAAATTTGTCGACGTAAATCCTATTTATTATCAATATTTAATTGAATTTATTCGCTTTGAATAAATAAATTTTCTACCGGGAATATGTATGATTTTTTAATACTTTTAATTCTCGCCTACGTAATTAAAATTTGTTTGTCGCGTCTCTATGAATAACTACGAAAGAAAAATTGTTACCGATTTCAATCAGTTCTACGACTGCAGTCGAACGATGAACATTGAACTCGGTGAGCTCGTGGATTTAAATTATTTGAAATAAAATTAGGTTCCGGTTAATAATAATAATAATTTTAAAAATGTAATATATTTTAGTAATATTAAATTTGTCGACATAAATCCTACGTATTATCAATATTTAATTTAATATTTATTTAAATTATAAATGTTTTATTTTTTATAATTTAAAAATATGTTATTAATATTTGTATTTCATTTCAGATATATTAGTATCTTCAATATGCGGTCATCGTTTATTCACAACCAATATTAATATTACATTTTGGGGATACACGCGATAAATTACTGTTAAATTTCGAGCTCACTTTTTATTTTAAAATTTCTACTTTTATTTGAATATTTTTCATAATTATTTATATTTCTTTATTTTTTAAAATTAGCATTTTGTTACCATTTATTCTTCAAATAGCGAGCATTTTCCAGTTGTTATTTTTCTTTAATTATGTAATGCATTTAGTGTAACTTTTTCATTATCATACAGAACTTTTTGATTGTATAAAGTTTTAATATGATTTAAAATAGTTTGTTAATTTATGTGCGTTCGACTTAAATACATATTTGTTTTTCTATTTAAACATTTCTTTTAGATGATTTTTCCGATTCAAAACCTTTTTTCATTTCATTTATATTTGTATTATGATTATATGATCAATGATGTATGTTTTTAATATGATGTGTGATGATTAATAAAGCTTAAAATGTTATTTAATCGTATGGAATTTTACTGCAATAGTTTATTTTTTTTGATCCATTTTAATACAGTCGGGTTTGGTAAATGTGACATTAGTTGGGGCTATACTAACACTAATACTATTAACACTAATAGTACTAACACTAATATTATTACTAATTGGGAGTCACATTAACCGAACTCGACTATGTTATATTAAAATTTAAATTTATAACCATTAGAATAAACGTATCTTGAATATATTTATTGTATATGTGTGTGTCTGTATGTATGTGGATGCGAGTATGAGCGCGTGTTATTTAATTTAATTGATCAAGTAATCGTAATACAAAAATTTTTATATAAATAAAGTAAAAATATTTTCTTCAAATTTTGATCATTTACAGTAATATAAAAAATATATAATTATATTGTAACAGAAGTTCAAATATTATTTTACATTCATTTAATTCAATTTAAATTAATATATAAAGATTAACTTTTCATACAATCTAAAATTCATTTTGCGATGTTAAATAATTTAGTAAAAATCTAAATATTTTTAACAATAATAATTACCTATTTTTTTTAAATATATGTAACAACTGGAAAACGCCCCCTTTTTTTAATATATATAGCATATAAATAAATTTAATAACTCGAATAAACTAAATATTTATTTAAAATTATTAATACTTAAAAATGATGCGAAAGGTAATCAAAGACGAAAATGGATCAGGCTTATAATTTTTTTCTTTGATTACCTTAAGTATCTTTAATATTACGTAATATTAATTTAATTTAAATTAATTTAAATAATCATTGAAGTCACAATCGATAATGTAAATGAAAGTAGTTATTTTTATAATTGAATAATTATTAACTATTTAAATCTTAATAATTATTTAACTCTTCGTGTGCATCCCCAAATGTGAATTTTTAAAAGATCTTGGTTTTGATAAAATAACTACGATATTTGAAAAACTTGAAGCGTCGATGCATATGTAGTGTTACTTCTAAATTTAATATATGCAGCATTTACAGTTCTATCATCAGTAAGAAATATATTATTTGTGTTTTATACGTGTGCATACAAATATAATATTTATTTTCAATTTATATCTATATTATGAAATAAAATATTTTTTAGAGGACTTCATAATGATGGCTAACACTCCAACATTCATATATAATTGTTTTAATCGAGGATTTTCGGCTGATATAATTAGATGTCAAATCAAATCTTGGTATTTATTGAATTTTACATGGAATAGGAGTTGACACAAATAATATTTGTATAGATTATGGAAAGGTATATATAAATGTTTAAATTTAGTTTTCAAGATAATAATTATATTCTAGGTTTATATTTTGTGGTAGGTACAGGTTTTTAAGTACACAACTACACACGTACCCTTACTTCATATTAAATTTTAAAACGTTGTACGTTCACTTTGATTTGTTCCCTCGCACGTTCTCTCTCGCTACGATTACGTGTTAGGCACGTTCACTTTAACTTGTACCCTCGCGCATTTTCTCTCGCTACGATTACATGTTAGGCACGATCACTTTGACTTGTTCCCTCACGCGTTCTCTATCGCTACGTTTACGTTTTAGGCACGTTCACTTTGACTTGTTCCCTCGCGTGTTCTCTATCGCTACGACCACGTGTTAGGCACGTTTACTGTAACTTGTTCCCTCGCGCGTTTTCTCTCGCTACGATTATATGTTAGGCACGATCACTTTGACTTGTTCCCTCGCGCGTTCTCTATCGCTACGTTTACGTTTTAGGCACGTTCACTTTGACTTGTTCCCTCGCGTGTTCTCTATCGCTACGACCACGTGTTAGGTACGTTCACTTTAACTTGTTCCCTCGCGCGTTCTCTCTCGCTACGACCACGTGTTAGGCACGTTTACTGTAACTTGTTCCCTCGCGCGTTTTCTCTCGCTACGATTATATGTTAGGCACGATCACTTTGACTTGTTCCCTCGCGCGTTCTCTATCGCTACGACCACGTGTGTTAGGCACGTTCACTTTGACTTGTTCCCTCGCGCGTTCTCTCTCGCTACGACCACGTGTTAGGCACGTTTACTGTAACTTGTTCCCTCGCGCGTTTTCTCTCGCTACGATTATATGTTAGGCACGATCACTTTGACTTGTTCCCTCGCGCGTTCTCTATCGCTACGTTTACGTTTTAGGCACGTTCACTTTGACTTGTTCCCTCGCGTGTTCTCTATCGCTACGACCACGTGTTAGGTACGTTCACTTTAACTTGTTCCCTCGCGCGTTCTCTCTCGCTACGACCACGTGTTAGGCACGTTTACTGTAACTTGTTCCCTCGCGCGTTTTCTCTCGCTACGATTATATGTTAGGCACGATCACTTTGACTTGTTCCCTCGCGCGTTCTCTATCGCTACGACCACGTGTGTTAGGCACGTTCACTTTGACTTGTTCCCTCGCGCGTTCTCTCTCGCTACGACCACGTGTTAGGCACGTTTACTGTAACTTGTTCCCTCGCGCGTTTTCTCTCGCTACGATTATATGTTAGGCACGATCACTTTGACTTGTTCCCTCGCGCGTTCTCTCTCGCTACGACCACGTGTTAAGGCACGTTCACTTTGACTTGTTCCCTCGCGCGTCTTCTCTCGCTACCTCGCACGTTTTCTTTCGTTACGATTACGTGTTAGGTACGTTCACTTTGACTTGTTCCCTCGCGCGTTCTCTTTCGATACGATCTGCAAATGCATTTGCAGATTGGCACAACCGTCTACGCTTCCGCTCTCGTTCTAATCTCTTGCTGAAAATACACTTTGACATTCCCCTACACACGTACTTTTTTATCCCAATCGATTAGATATAAGTGTATTTAATTTATGTTAGTATATAAGTGTATTTAATTTACGTTAGTAAGTGTATTTATTTTATGTTAGTATATAAGTGTATATATTTCATATTAGTATATAAGTGTATTTAATTTATGTTAGAAATTAAATACATGATGTATTTATCATTTTAAATTTTTAGATCTTTTTTAGGATGAAATCGTCGGGATTGAGTCAAAATTTTGACATTCATAGGGGTCACTAGATTGATCAGCGTGCTGATCCTACATCCCTGTTTTAGGAGAACCATTTTGTTAATTACGTATTTTTTACTTTACGTATTCAGTTTTCAGCTTTTCAGTTTTTAACATCTTTCAAACATATGGAATGCCATGAAGTGCTATAAACAACATGCCATCGAGTAATATCCATAAAATGCTAGTAATCAATCGAATTTTTTTTTCTTTTATTGGTGCAATATTAATTTATTAAAATATTATAATATCATAGTTAAATTTATTACTCTTGATCAAGTAGATTAAGATGAAAAAAATATTAAAATTTTACAATAATTATTATACATTTAAATGCAAATTAGTATATAATTATTATACATTTAAATGTAATTATTATAGAAAAAATCACTCACTTTTATATATTTTTTTTATGAAAATGTATTTCAATATCATCTTAGACTTTTGATCGGTTATTTTTATTCAATAACTTTTTGTAAGATTTGCATCGATTGTGGACTTATTTTCGAAAAAAAATTCTGAGATTATTTTAATTTAATATTCAGTGTATATAATAATTTTTGTAAAATTTCAATAATTGTTAAATCGTAATGCGATATTTAAATCTATATCATCAGCAACTTGATCAGTAATAAATATAATTGTGTTTATGTTGTATTTTATAAATTATAAATGTTTTATTTTTTATAAATTAATTTTTATAATTAATTATTGCACCATGTAACAGTAATATTTCCCGATTATAAAATAAACATATTTTGTTTGGTAAAATGTAATATTTTTTATATTATGATATAAAATTAAATATTAATCAATACCACAGGCAACTAGTTTAGTTATAATTTTTTATTTGCAATGAAAACAAATAATTTTTAATGCTAATATTTTTTAATGCGCGACCCCCTAATTATATAATATTAATATAATTGTGTTAATGTTGTATTTTATAAATTATAAATGTTTCATTTTATAATTTAAATGTGTCATTAATAATATTTTTATTTCATTTCAGATATATTAGTATCTTCAATATGCCGTCATCGTTTATTCACAACCAATATTGAATATTACATTTTGGGGATGCATGTGATAAATTACTATTAAATTTCGAGCCCACTTTTTATTCTAAAATTTCTACTTTTATTTGAATATTTTTCAAAATATTTATATTTCTTTATTTTTTTAAATTAGCATTTCGTTACCATTTATTCTCCAAATTGCGGGCATCTTCCAGTTGTTATTTTTCTTTAATTATGTAGTGCAATTAGTGTAAGTTTTTCATTAATATACAGAACTTTTGGATTGTATTGTTTGGTTTTTAATACTATTTAAAATAGTTTATTAATTTATGATTTTGTGTCGACTTAAATATTCATATTTGTTTTTATTTAATTTGGAAAAATAACATTTTGAATTAGGTTCAAATTTTAAATTAAAAATCACTTAATTTAAAATAAATATTTGAACTTCTATTAAAACATTTCTTTTAGATGATTTTTCCGATTCAAAACCTTTTTCGTTTTATTTATATTTGTATTACGATTATATGATCAATGATGTATGTTTTTAATGTATGATGTATGATAATTAATGAAGCTTAAACATATAGAATTTTACTGCAATAATTTATTTTTTTTGATCCATTTTAATACAGTCGGGTTTGGTAAATGTGACATTAGTTGGGGTTATACTAACACTAATATTATTAACACTAATATTATTAACACTAATATTATTAACACTAATATTATTACTAATTGGGAGTCACATTAACCGAACTCGACTATGTTATATTAAAATTTAAATTTATAACCATTAGAATAAACTTATCTTGAATATATTTATTGTATATGCGTGTGTCTGTATGTATGTGGATGCGAGTACGAGCGCGTGTTATTTAATTTAATTGATCAAGTAATCGTAATACAAAATTTTTTATATAAATAAAGTAAAAATATTTTCTTCAAATTTTGATCATTTACAGTAAAATAAAAAATATATAATTATATTGTAACAGAAGTTCAAATATTATTTTACATTCATTTAATTTAATTTAAATTAATATATAAAGATTAACTTTTCATACAATCTAAAAGTTCATTTTGCGATGTTAAATAATTTAGTAAAAATCTAAATATTTTTTAGCAATAATAATCACCTATTTTTTTAAATATATGTAACTGGAAAAAGCCCCTTTAATATATATATATAGCGTTTAAATGAATTTAATAACTCAACTTGAATAACCTAAATATTTATTTGAAATTATTAATACTTAAAAATGATGCGAAAGGTAATCAAAGACGAAAATGGATCAGGCTTATAGTTTTTTTCTTTGATTACCTTAAGTATCTTTAATATTACGTAATATTAATTTAATTTAAATAATGATTTAAAAGTCGCAATCGATAAAGCACATGAAAGTAGTCATTTTTATAATAATTGAATAATTATTTTTAACTCTTTGCGTGCATCCCCAGATGTGAATTTTTGATCTTGGCTGTGATAAAATAACTACGATATTTGAAAACCTGAAGCGTCGATGCATATATAGTGTTGCTTCTCAATTTAATATATGCAGCATTTACAGTTCTATTATCAGTAAGAAATATATTATTTGTGTTTTATAAATGTGCATACAAATATTATATTTATTTTCAATTTATATCTATATTATGAAATAAAATATTTTTTTTTAGAGGACAAAATCTTCTAACCCTTCGCATGCATCCCGAGATGTGAATTTTTTGATCTTCGCTGTGATAAGATAACTACGATATTTCAAAAACTTGAAGCGTCGATGCATATGTAGTCTTACTTCTAAATTTAATATATGCAACATAATATTTGTATAGATTATGGAGAGGTATATATAAATGTTTAAATTTAGTTTTCAGGATAATAATTTAATATTCTAGGTTTATATTTTGTGATAGTTACAGGTTTTAAGTACAAAACTACACACGTACCCTTACTTCATATTAAATTTTAAAACGTTGTACGTTCACTTTGACTTGTTCCCTCGCGCGTTTACTCTCGCTACGTTTACGTTTTAGGCACGTTCACTTTAACTTGTTCCCTCGCGCGTTCTCTCTCGCTACGACCACGTGTTAGGCACGTTTACTGTAACTTGTTCCCTCGCGCGTTTTCTCTCGCTACGATTATATGTCAGGCACGATCACTTTGACTTGTTCCCTCGCGTGTTCTCTATCGCTACGATTATATGTTAGGCACGATCACTTTGACTTGTTCCCTCGCGCGTTCTCTCTCGCTGCGACCACGTGTGTTAGGCACGTTCACTTTAACTTGTTCCCTCGCGTGTTTTCTCTCGCTACGTTTACGTTTTAGGCACGTTCACTTTGACTTGTTCTCTCGCGCGTTCTCTCTCGCTGCGACCACGTGTGTTAGGCACGTTCACTTTAACTTGTTCCCTCGCGTGTTTTCTCTCGCTACGTTTACGTTTTAGGCACGTTCACTTTGACTTGTTCCCTCGCGCGTTCTCTATCGCTACGACCACGTGTTAGGCACGTTCACTTTAACTTGTTCCCTCGCGCGTTCTCTCTCGCTACGACCACGTGTTAGGCACGTTTACTGTAACTTGTTCCCTCGCGCGTTTTCTCTCGCTACGATTATATGTTAGGCACGATCACTTTGACTTGTTCCCTCGCGCGTTCTCTCTCGCTACGACCACGTGTTAGGCACGTTTACTGTAACTTGTTCCCTCGCGCGTTTTCTCTCGCTACGATTATATGTTAGGCACGTTCACTTTGACTTGTTCCCTCGCGCGTCTTCTCTCGCTACCTCGCACGTTTTCTCTCGTTACGATTACGTGTTAGGTACGTTCACTTTGACTTGTTCCCTCGCGCGTTCTCTTTCGATACGATCTGCAAATGCATTTGCAGATTGGCACAACCGTCTACGCTTCCGCTCTCGTTCTAATCTCTTGCTGAAAATACACTTTGTTATTCCCCTACACACGTACTTTTTTATCCCAATCGATTAGATATAAGTGTATTCAATTTATGTTAGTATATAAGTGTATTTAATTTACGTTAGTTGAGTCAAAATTTGACATTCATAGGGGTCACTAGATTGATCAGCGTGCTGATCCTACATCCCTGTTTTAGGAGAACCATTTTGTTAATTACGTATTTTTTACTTTACATATTCTCACTTTCAATTTATGTCTATATTATACTTTATTTTACTTATTGTTACTTTCTGCAACAATATGCAGATAGAGACAGCATATTAGTTTATATTAGTTCTGAAAATATTATTAAAAAATGAGAAGGTGGTCCGGTAAATATCGACGGGCCAGGTATGCGGTGGGGGCTGTCTCTATCTGCTTATTGTATTTGCCCATTTAATTTTTGCTTTTCAGTTTTTAACACCTTTCAAACATATGGAATGCCATGAAGTGCTATAAACAACATGCCATCAAGTAATATCCATAAAATACTAGTAAACTATATTGATACATTTTCACAAGTTTGAACAAATCAAAATCTTAGCAATTCTACCACAACTTATTTAAAGAGTTTATTACAGTATCGCTTGCAGGTATTTATATTTTACTATTTATGCTTTTTATCATATTTAATTTTTTCGTATTTATTCATTATATTGTTTTTAGTCTCCCAATGGTACAGCTCAAAGTTTCAATTAAGGTAATGAAGGGAAAGCTAGAATTCAGGAACAATTAAAAGACTTTTCGACTCCTCCTGCTATTCGTATGTATATATTATTTATTTAAAATTTATTCTATTATTTTAATAATTATCCACGTTGACGTGTTGATTCATGCGTTAGTTCTCGCCAGCTTCATATATGTGTTAAATCTCGTCAGCTACATCAATGTGTCAGCTACATCTATTAATCTTAAGTTATTTTACAAAATTAATGTAAAAAATATAATACAAATGGCAGTTTTCTTTACTACCTAATGTATCATATTTTATTAGTCATTAATCTCGATTTATGTAAAAAATGTGTTAACCATTTTTATCTGTTTAACTAATGTTTTATATTGTAATAACGTTAATTTTGTATTAATATCTATGTCCAGATGTTAGATCTCGCCAGCTCTTAGCTTTATTTTTTGTTTTTCTTTTAGTAATTTCAATAATTATTAATTTTATTTTATTAATTTAATAACTATTGTATTTAATTGATTTAAGCTCTTAAAATTAATTGCTGTATTTATTTAAAATAATCTATTTATAATTATCGTACAATTCTTAATTAATATTTGTTGGTGGTCAATAGATTGATCCATCTATCTGATCCACCATTTCTTTTCTTTAAATGATAAAACTATTTTCTAAATATTTTTTTCATTTGTTAATATAGTATATAGCTTCTTTAACTTTAATAGATTTATTTTGAATTAATATTGAAAACATGATAGACATAGTAGTATAAATAATTGTCGGGCTGGGTATGTGGATGGAAAAGCTGGTGATATCTGCTTGTGCACTCGCGTAATTCATTCACCTATGCACGTCCACTTTGACGTGCTCGCGTTCGCGTTCGTTTCCGCTCTCGTGCTTGTTATCGTTCTCGCTTCGATCTCTTACAGATGCACGTCCACCTTGACGTGCTCGCGTTCGCGTTCGTTTCCGCTTTCGCGCTTGTTACCGCTTTCGCTTCGATCTCTTACAGATGCACGTCCACCTTGACGTGCTCGCGTTCGCGTTCGTTCCCGCTTTCGCGCTTGTTACCGCTTTCGCTTCGATCTCTTACAGATGCACGTCCACCTTGACGTGCTCGCGTTCGCGTTCGTTCCCGTTCTCGTGCTTGTTATCGTTCTCGCTTCGATCTCTTACAGATGCACGTCCACCTTGACGTGCTCGCGTTCGCGTTCGTTTCCGCTTTCGCGCTTGTTACCGCTTTCGCTTCGATCTCTTACAGATGCACGTCCACCTTGACGTGCTCGCGTTCGCGTTCGTTCCCGCTTTCGCGCTTGTTACCGCTTTCGCTTCGATCTCTTACAGATGCACGTCCACCTTGACGTGCTCGCGTTCGCGTTCGTTCCCGTTCTCGTGCTTGTTATCGTTCTCGCTTCGATCTCTTACAGATGCACGTCCACCTTGACGTGCTCGCGTTCGCGTTCGTTCCCGCTTTCGCGCTTGTTACCGCTTTCGCTTCGATCTCTTACAGATGCACGTCCACCTTGACGTGCTCGCGTTCGCGTTCGTTCCCGCTTTCGCGCTTGTTACCGCTTTCGCTTCGATCTCTTACAGATGCACGTCCACCTTGACGTGCTCGCGTTCGCGTTCGTTCCCGTTCTCGTGCTTGTTATCGTTCTCGCTTCGATCTCTTACAGATGCACGTCCACCTTGACGTGCTCGCGTTCGCGTTCGTTTCCGCTTTCGCGCTTGTTACCGCTTTCGCTTCGATCTCTTACAGATGCACGTCCACCTTGACGTGCTCGCGTTCGCGTTCGTTCCCGCTTTCGCGCTTGTTACCGCTTTCGCTTCGATCTCTTACAGATGCACGTCCACCTTGACGTGCTCGCGTTCGCGTTCGTTCCCGTTCTCGTGCTTGTTATCGTTCTCGCTTCGATCTCTTACAGATGCACGTCCACCTTGACGTGCTCGCGTTCGCGTTCGTTCCCGCTTTCGCGCTTGTTACCGCTTTCGCTTCGATCTCTTACAGATGCACGTCCACCTTGACGTGCTCGCGTTCGCGTTCGCTAGCTTTTAGTTTTTTAGATTTCGCTAGCTTTTAGTTTTTTGTTTTTTTTTTAATTAATTTAAATTAATTAATGTTTTTTGTGTTAATTTACATTATTTTTGCAATTGTCTTTAATTGATTTATGCTCTTAAATTTATTTCTGTGCATTTATTACAAAAAATATTAAATTTAAATTTTATCATATAATTCTTCAAATTATATTTGTTGGTGGTCAATAGATTGGATCCATCTATCTGATCATTTGTTCTTTTTCAATGACTTAAATTTTATTTTCTAAATATTTTTTTCACGAGTAAATTTAGTTTACAATGCCTTTAATGTTATTTTAATTTGTTACTAATTTCTAAATTTCTTGAACTTTATTAAATTTATTTTGAATTAATATGAAAAATATAATATAAAGAGATGGTGGTCCAATTAATATTTGACGGGCCGGGTGTGCGGAGGGCGAAGCTGGCGATATCTGCTTCTGGTCTTTCCTAATTTGTTCACTGTTTCATGTCATAATTTTATATTAATGAATTATTAATCTTAAGTTTATAACATTTATGTAAAAAATATAATACAACTGGCAGTTTTCTTTGACTACCTATCGTATTATATTTTATTAGTTTTAAATTCACATCATTGTATCATTAATCTCAATTTATGTGAAAAATGTGTTAACCATTTTGATCCGTTTAACAAATGTTTTATATTTAATATCTTTATTGTAAACTGATCTTAGATCTCGCCAGCATCTAAGTTTTGTTTTTTCTTATTAATTTAATTAACTGATGTTTTTTACGTTAAATTAACACTACATTTGCAATTTTATTTAATTGATTTAAACACTTAAAATTATTTTTTACCAAAAATTTCATTAACTTTGATAGATTAATTTTCTTTTAATATAAAAAAAATAAAATAAAGTGTAGTGGTCCGATTAATATTTGACGGGCCGGGTATGTGGAGGGTGATGCTGGCGATATCTAATTGTGAACATTCCTAATTTGTTCACTGATTCATGTCATGATTTATACCAATGTATTATTAGTCTAAAGTTAGTTCATAATAATTATGTAAAAAATATAATACAACTGGCAATCGAAGGAAAATAAGCCTGATCCATTTTTCTTTGATTACCTAACGTTATTACATTTTAATAATTTTAATTTATGTCAATGTAATATTAGTTTTAAGCTAGTTTATAACATTTATGTAAAAAATGTAATACAACTGGCAGTTTTCTTTGACTACCTAACGTATTATATTTTATTAGTTTTAAATTTACATCATTGTATCATTAATCTCAATTTATGTGAAAAATGTGTTAACCATTTTGATCCGTTTAACAAATGTTTTATATTTAATATCTTTATTGTAAACTGATCTTAGATCTCGCCAGCATCTTAGTTTTGTTTTTTCTTATTAATTTAATTAATTGATGTTTTTTACGTTAAATTACATTACATTTGCAATATTATTTAATTGATTTAAACGCTTAAAATTATTTTTTACCAAAAATTTCATTAACTTTGATAGATTAATTTTCTTTTAATATAAAAAAAATAAAATAAAGTGTAGTGGTCCGATTAATATTTGACGGGCCGGGTATGTGGAGGGTGATGCTGGCGATATCTAATTGTGAACATTCCTAATTTGTTCACTGATTCATGTCATGATTTATACCAATGTATTATTAGTCTAAAGTTAGTTCATAATAATTATGTAAAAAATATAATACAACTGGCAATCGAAGGAAAATAAGCCTGATCCATTTTTCTTTGATTACCTAACGTTATTACATTTTAATAATTTTAATTTGTATCAATGTATTATTAGTCTTAAGCTAGTTTATAACATTTATGTAAAAAATATAATACAACTGCCAGTTTTCTTTGACTACCTAACGTATTATGTTTTATTAGTTTTAAATTTACATCATTTAATCATTAATCTCAATTTATGTGAAAAATGTGTTAATCATTTTGATCCGTTTAACAAATGTTTTATATTTAATATCTTTATTGTAAACTGATCTTAGATCTCGCCAGCATCTTAGCTTTGTTTTTTCTTATTAATTTAATTAACTGATGTTTTTTACGTTAAATTACATTACATTTGCAATTTTATTTAATTGATTTAAACGCTTAAAATTATTTTTTACCAAAAATTTCATTAACTTTGATAGATTAGTTTTCTTTTAATATAAAAAAAAATAAAATAAAGTGTAGTGGTCCGATTAATATTTGACGGGCCGGGTATGTGGAGGGTGATGCTGGCGATATCTAATTGTGAACATTCCTAATTTGTTCACTGATTCATGTCATGATTTATACCAATGTATTATTAGTCTAAAGTTAGTTTATAACAATTATGTAAAAAATATAATACAACTGGCAATCGAAGGAAAATAAGCCTGATCCATTTTTCTTTGATTACCTAACGTTATTAAATTTTAATAATTTTAATTTATATCAATGTATTATTAGTCTTAAGCTAGTTTATAACATTTATGTAAAAAATGTAATACAACTGGCAGTTTTCTTTGACTACCTAACGTGTTATATTTTATTAGTTTTAAATTTACATCATTGTATCATTAATCTCAATTTATGTGAAAAATGTGTTAACCATTTTGATCCGTTTAACAAATGTTTTATATTTAATATCTTTATTGTAAACTGATCTTAGATCTCGCCAGCATCTTAGTTTTGTTTTTTCTTATTAATTTAATTAACTGATGTTTTTTACGTTAAATTACATTACATTTGCAATTTTATTTAATTGATTTAAACGCTTAAAATAATTTTTTACCAAAAATTTCATTAACTTTGATAGATTAATTTTCTTTTAATATAAAAAAAAAATAAAATAAAGTGTAGTGGTCCGATTAATATTTGACGGGCCGGGTATGTGGAGGGTGATGCTGGCGATATCTAATTGTGAACATTCCTAATTTGTTCACTGATTCATGTCATGATTTATACCAATGTATTATTAGTCTAAAGTTAGTTCATAATAATTATGTAAAAAATATAATACAACTGGCAATCGAAGGAAAATAAGCCTGATCCATTTTTCTTTGATTACCTAACGTTATTACATTTTAATAATTTTAATTTATATCAATGTATTATTATTAGTCTTAAGCTAGTTTATAACATTTATGTAAAAAATATAATACAACTGGCAGTTTTCTTTGACTACCTAACGTATTATATTTTATTAGTTTTAAATTTACATCATTGTATCATTAATCTCAATTTATGTGAAAAATGTGTTAACCATTTTGATCCGTTTAACTAATGTTTTATATTTAATATCTTTATTGTAAACTGATCTTAGATCTCGCCAGCATCTTAGTTTTGTTTTTTCTTATTAATTTAATTAACTGATGTTTTTTACGTTAAATTACATTACATTTGCAATTTTATTTAATTGATTTAAACTCTAAAATTATTTTTTACCAAAAATTTCATTAACTTTGATAGATTAATTTTCTTTTAATATAAAAAAAAATAAAATAAAGTGTAGTGGTCCGATTAATATTTGACGGGCCGGGTATGTGGAGGGTGATGCTGGCGATATCTAATTGTGAACATTCCTAATTTGTTCACTGATTCATGTCATGATTTATACCAATGTATTATTAGTCTAAAGTTAGTTTATAACAATTATGTAAAAAATATAATACAACTGGCAATCGAAGGAAAATAAGCCTGATCCATTTTTCTTTGATTACCTAACGTTATTACATTTTAATAATTTTAATTTATGTCAATGTAATATTAGTTTTAAGCTAGTTTATAACATTTATGTAAAAAATGTAATACAACTGGCAGTTTTCTTTGACTACCTATCGTATTATATTTTATTAGTTTTAAATTCACATCATTGTATCAT
Source organism: Leptonema lineaticorne (assembly GCA_024500535.1). NCBI lineage: Eukaryota > Metazoa > Arthropoda > Insecta > Trichoptera > Hydropsychidae > Leptonema > Leptonema lineaticorne. The sequence continues at coordinate 4,119,180 of JANIJI010000007.1, forward strand.
TAATCTCAATTTATGTGAAAAATGTGTTAACCATTTTGATCCGTTTAACAAATGTTTTATATTTAATATCTTTATTGTAAACTGATCTTAGATCTCGCCAGCATCTTAGTTTTGTTTTTTCTTATTAATTTAATTAACTGATGTTTTTTACGTTAAATTACATTACATTTGCAATTTTATTTAATTGATTTAAACGCTTAAAATTATTTTTTACCAAAAATTTCATTAACTTTGATAGATTAATTTTCTTTTAATATAAAAAAAAATAAAATAAAGTGTAGTGGTCCGATTAATATTTGACGGGCCGGGTATGTGGAGGGTGATGCTGGCGATATCTAATTGTGAACATTCCTAATTTGTTCACTGATTCATGTCATGATTTATACCAATGTATTATTAGTCTAAAGTTAGTTTATAACAATTATGTAAAAAATATAATACAACTGGCAATCGAAGGAAAATAAGCCTGATCCATTTTTCTTTGATTACCTAACGTTATTACATTTTAATAATTTTAATTTGTATCAATGTATTATTAGTCTTAAGCTAGTTTATAACATTTATGTAAAAAATATAATACAACTGGCAGTTTTCTTTGACTACCTAACGTATTATATTTTATTAGTTTTAAATTTACATTATTGTATCATTAATCTCAATTTATGTGAAAAATGTGTTAACCATTTTGATCCGTTTAACAAATGTTTTATATTTAATATCTTTATTGTAAACTGATCTTAGATCTCGCCAGCATCTTAGTTTTGTTTTTTCTTATTAATTTAATTAACTGATGTTTTTTACGTTAAATTACATTACATTTGCAATTTTATTTAATTGATTTAAACGCTTAAAATTATTTTTTACCAAAAATTTCATTAACTTTGATAGATTAATTTTCTTTTAATATAAAAAAAAAATAAAATAAAGTGTAGTGGTCCGATTAATATTTGACGGGCCGGGTATGTGGAGGGTGATGCTGGCGATATCTATTTGTGAACATTCCTAATTTGTTCATTGATTCATGTCATGATTTATACCAATGTATTATTAGTCTAAAGTTAGTTTATAACAATTATGTAAAAAATATAATACAACTGGCAATCGAAGGAAAATTAGCCTGATCCATTTTTCTTTGATTACCTAACGTTATTACATTTTAATAATTTTAATTTATATCAATGTATTATTAGTCTTAAGCTAGTTTATAACATTTATGTAAAAAATGTAATACAACTGGCAGTTTTCTTTGACTACCTAACGTGTTATATTTTATTAGTTTTAAATTTACATCATTGTATCATTAATCTCAATTTATGTGAAAAATGTGTTAACCATTTTGATCCGTTTAACAAATGTTTTATATTTAATATCTTTATTGTAAACTGATCTTAGATCTCGCCAGCATCTTAGTTTTGTTTTTTCTTATTAATTTAATTAACTGATGTTTTTTACGTTAAATTACATTACATTTGCAATTTTATTTAATTGATTTAAACGCTTAAAATTATTTTTTACCAAAAATTTCATTAACTTTGATAGATTAATTTTCTTTTAATATAAAAAAAAAATAAAATAAAGTGTAGTGGTCCGATTAATATTTGACGGGCCGGGTATGTGGAGGGTGATGCTGGCGATATCTAATTGTGAACATTCCTAATTTGTTCACTGATTCATGTCATGATTTATACCAATGTATTATTAGTCTAAAGTTAGTTCATAATAATTATGTAAAAAATATAATACAACTGGCAATCGAAGGAAAATAAGCCTGATCCATTTTTCTTTGATTACCTAACGTTATTACATTTTAATAATTTTAATTTATATCAATGTATTATTATTAGTCTTAAGCTAGTTTATAACATTTATGTAAAAAATATAATACAACTGGCAGTTTTCTTTGACTACCTAACGTATTATATTTTATTAGTTTTAAATTTACATCATTGTATCATTAATCTCAATTTATGTGAAAAATGTGTTAACCATTTTGATCCGTTTAACTAATGTTTTATATTTAATATCTTTATTGTAAACTGATCTTAGATCTCGCCAGCATCTTAGTTTTGTTTTTTCTTATTAATTTAATTAACTGATGTTTTTTACGTTAAATTACATTACATTTGCAATTTTATTTAATTGATTTAAACTCTAAAATTATTTTTTACCAAAAATTTCATTAACTTTGATAGATTAATTTTCTTTTAATATAAAAAAAAATAAAATAAAGTGTAGTGGTCCGATTAATATTTGACGGGCCGGGTATGTGGAGGGTGATGCTGGCGATATCTAATTGTGAACATTCCTAATTTGTTCACTGATTCATGTCATGATTTATACCAATGTATTATTAGTCTAAAGTTAGTTTATAACAATTATGTAAAAAATATAATACAACTGGCAATCGAAGGAAAATAAGCCTGATCCATTTTTCTTTGATTACCTAACGTTATTACATTTTAATAATTTTAATTTATGTCAATGTAATATTAGTTTTAAGCTAGTTTATAACATTTATGTAAAAAATGTAATACAACTGGCAGTTTTCTTTGACTACCTATCGTATTATATTTTATTAGTTTTAAATTCACATCATTGTATCATTAATCTCAATTTATGTGAAAAATGTGTTAACCATTTTGATCCGTTTAACAAATGTTTTATATTTAATATCTTTATTGTAAACTGATCTTAGATCTCGCCAGCATCTTAGTTTTGTTTTTTCTTATTAATTTAATTAACTGATGTTTTTTACGTTAAATTACATTACATTTGCAATTTTATTTAATTGATTTAAACGCTTAAAATTATTTTTTACCAAAAATTTCATTAACTTTGATAGATTAATTTTCTTTTAATATAAAAAAAAATAAAATAAAGTGTAGTGGTCCGATTAATATTTGACGGGCCGGGTATGTGGAGGGTGATGCTGGCGATATCTAATTGTGAACATTCCTAATTTGTTCACTGATTCATGTCATGATTTATACCAATGTATTATTAGTCTAAAGTTAGTTTATAACAATTATGTAAAAAATATAATACAACTGGCAATCGAAGGAAAATAAGCCTGATCCATTTTTCTTTGATTACCTAACGTTATTACATTTTAATAATTTTAATTTGTATCAATGTATTATTAGTCTTAAGCTAGTTTATAACATTTATGTAAAAAATATAATACAACTGGCAGTTTTCTTTGACTACCTAACGTATTATATTTTATTAGTTTTAAATTTACATTATTGTATCATTAATCTCAATTTATGTGAAAAATGTGTTAACCATTTTGATCCGTTTAACAAATGTTTTATATTTAATATCTTTATTGTAAACTGATCTTAGATCTCGCCAGCATCTTAGTTTTGTTTTTTCTTATTAATTTAATTAACTGATGTTTTTTACGTTAAATTACATTACATTTGCAATTTTATTTAATTGATTTAAACGCTTAAAATTATTTTTTACCAAAAATTTCATTAACTTTGATAGATTAATTTTCTTTTAATATAAAAAAAAAATAAAATAAAGTGTAGTGGTCCGATTAATATTTGACGGGCCGGGTATGTGGAGGGTGATGCTGGCGATATTTAATTGTGAACATTCCTAATTTGTTCATTGATTCATGTCATGATTTATACCAATGTATTATTAGTCTAAAGTTAGTTTATAACAATTATGTAAAAAATATAATACAACTGGCAATCGAAGGAAAATTAGCCTGATCCATTTTTCTTTGATTACCTAACGTTATTACATTTTAATAATTTTAATTTATATCAATGTATTATTAGTCTTAAGCTAGTTTATAACATTTATGTAAAAAATGTAATACAACTGGCAGTTTTCTTTGACTACCTAACGTGTTATATTTTATTAGTTTTAAATTTACATCATTGTATCATTAATCTCAATTTATGTGAAAAATGTGTTAACCATTTTGATCCGTTTAACAAATGTTTTATATTTAATATCTTTATTGTAAACTGATCTTAGATCTCGCCAGCATCTTAGTTTTGTTTTTTCTTATTAATTTAATTAACTGATGTTTTTTACGTTAAATTACATTACATTTGCAATTTTATTTAATTGATTTAAACGCTTAAAATTATTTTTTACCAAAAATTACATTAACTTTGATAGATTAATTAATTTTCTTTTAATATAAAAAAAAATAAAATAAAGTGTAGTGGTCCGATTAATATTTGACGGGCCGGGTATGTGGAGGGTGATGCTGGCGATATCTAATTGTGAACATTCCTAATTTGTTCACTGATTCATGTCACGATTTATACCAATGTATTATTAGTCTAATGTTAGTTCATAATAATTATGTAAAAAATATAATACAACTGGCAATCGAAGGAAAATAAGCTTGATCCATTTTTCTTTGATTACCTAACGTTATTACATTTTAATAATTTTAATTTATATCAATGTATTAATAAGTCTTAAGCTAGTTTATAACATTTATGTAAAAAATATAATACAACTGGCAGTTTTCTTTGACTACCTAACGTATTTATATTGCTATTGTATTTAATTGATTTAAATACTATAATTGTATTTAATTGATTTAAATAATTTTATATTAGTAGTTCAACCACAAGCCACAGGTAATTAAATATTTTAATAATTCGATTTTATTCTATTGAAATATTTATAGATTTGAGCAAGAAACAACGCAAGATATCGTCGGTAGAACACTAGAAGTTTTACATACATTAAAAGCAATACCGGTTCCGGCTTTTAATTAAATAGCAATTTGTTTGTTTTATTTCGTATTTAATTATGTTGTTTTTAGCCTCCAAATGATTCAGCTCGAAGTTTGAATTCTGGAGCAATGAAAGGAAAGCTTGAATCCAAAAACAATTAATGACTATTCGTCTTTTCCTTAAAAGATTTATTACAGGCTATTCAACAATAAATATTTGTTAATATTGTATATTATAGTTTAAAAATGTGTTGAACGATTAAGTATTAATAATATATTTTCATTTCAGATATGAAAAACAACTCGTATCAGTATCAGTCCATCCACCACATCTTTATCTGTGCTGGCCATTGACTTCATCGCTTCAGAATACACCCTGACTATCGACGCCACCTAAACCCAGGCCATGAAGACTTTCGGAGATTATCATCATCGTTGTTAAATACGGATATATATTTGTTTATATATTTTTGAAGTAAAATTAAAAAAAATAAATATATTTGTTAAAAATGTTGTTGTTTAATTGTAAGTGAACCTTATTTTATATTTTTTCAGGTTCTAAAATAAACATTTATATATATAACATTTCACAAATTGTTTGTATACATACAACAAGTGGTTTTTGGCTTTTGGACGTTCAAACACACATTTTGTAACACGAAACACCGAATCATTTTATCACTCGCCTTTCTGATTTATTCTTATTTCATATAAAATTTAAATAAATTAAAAAAAACGATTTACGATTTACGATGGAATAGATCTTAGTACCGCAAAAATCGAAGTAAAATTGAATCGTAAATGCTGAAATTATTTTACACGAAAATATATAGTAATAAATTGAACGCTGACATAATGATGTATATTTTAAGTTGTAAAGATCATTTAATATTAAATTGCACAAATAATGCATTATTAATATAATAATATAATATAGGTGAAAAATCGGCCGCCATTTTGTTTTAAATTCGAACCATATATGAATGAGTGTCAGTCGGACAAAATGACTATATTATTATATTATATTAAACAAGTCATATATAGACTTGTTTACCTGAAAACTTGATGGCCGTTCTCTGTGTCTATTTTGGAGGCGTCTGAAGTTATCGTACGTGTCCCTCTGCAACTATAGAGTTATTTACGCGAATTGACCCCCTTTTTTTTCGTTATCCGTCGTAATGTACGCCGAGATCGGACATTATCTACAAATATATGTATTTATTATTATTATTATTATATATATATATATATATATATATATATATATATATATATATATATATATATATATATATATATATACGGTGTTATGCGCAACGCGACTTATACAACGAGTAAATACCGAAACGAATAAAAACTCGTATAAAACAAACTTTCTTTTCTTATGGGAAAAATATTCGAGACGATTTTCACGACTGTTAATAGTCGTCGCAATGACAAAATTTCTATTATATAATAATACATAAAATCTTCCCTGCCGCCGTTTCCATATCACATTTTCCTGTTAATCTTACATTTCTTCATGAAAAAAAAAATCCATTATATTTTGATAGAAAAATTTGACTTTGAACAATTAAATCATTTATAAAACAACAATCTGCTATTTTGTTATATAAATACTTACCAATATCTTATAACTTACTAATTTCCACTTTTATCGTCTACATTTTTCTTCAGTTACGCATTTTATTTTCGCACGCATGGATAATTTTTGTTTTTTTTCCTGCTTCCTTTTCCTTTTTTTTCCATTTTCGTTTTTATTTTTTTTGTTTATGGCCTTCTTTGTTTATTTATTTATTGTTTTTCAGTCGAAAAGTCCAAATAGACAAACAACTCGTTGTGGACTGTTGCGAATAAATTCGAACCGCAAATTGAACACGACCTCCACTAATTCAGGACTAATACGATAATTAAACATTCTCAAAGGTCAAAAGTTAGACTATACGACTCCTTGCCCTTCGTCCGTCAAGACCTAAAAACGACTACTCCTATATAAACAGTTCGATCCCTATTAATTAAATTTTCGCGCTAATGTTTATAACTGTACGCGTACATAGTCATATATTTATATAAACATATATAATACCGCATGTAGATACGATAATATAATGTATATATATATATATATATATATGTGTGTGTGTGTGTGTGTGTTTGTGTAAGTGTGTATAATTTAACTTATATATAAAATATTATAAAAGTGAATATTATAAATATTATATATAAAATATTATAGAACTACATTGGTTTCATAATGATAATAGAATTTTATATAATAATATTAATACATTTATAATACTATTTTATATTTACAATATTATGCATAACTTAGACTTTGTATTAATATTTTAATTATTGAATTTAACAATATATATTCAGCATTCTAAAAGAAAACCAAGAAAAAGAAGAAATAATTAAATATTTACAAAACTGCAATAAAACAATATGAGAGAGATCGTATTCGAATTATCACATTTATAAGATCAAAATGACTTTTTCTTATATATATTTTTTATAATCCGCATATAATATACAACATAAATTTAATATACGTATTATAAAGATTAATATATTAAACCATCAGAATTTGTGGAAATTATAATAAACATAATAAAAAGTAATTTTGAACGTTGAAGATTGTAAAAAGCATGTTCGATAGCTTTTTCTATTTGTATTTATTATATTAAGTTCCGCTTTATTTGTTATTTTTTAACAATATAATACGATAGAGAAATTATTTAATAATTGTTGTCTCCGGGAAAATTTATGATTCTAGCAAAATGGACAAACCTTTTGCTTATTACACACGTATTCGTGTACATATATATATATATATAGTAAAAATCTCACTCAGACATTTTCTTCTCCTTGAACCAATTTTCTTTTTATTGCAAAAATAGAAATCAATTTAAGCTGCACAATTGACGCGTAAAAGATTATATAATTGAAAATCTGTATAGATAATGATTAAAGGTAGCATTATTTGTCATGAAAAGATCCTTTTTCTATCTTTATTAAAACATTTTCAGTGAAATAAATATCACAAAAATATATAGCAGGGGTAGTCAACAGATCGATCGCGTGCGATGTCTTAACTTATGGCCGTATACACGGACATAAGTGTTTTATGACAAACAAAATCATAACATCTCTTTATATATATGTTTACCTAATTTGTATTAATAATAAAAATTGTTAATAATTATTCATGTTATTTTAATACCCTCGGACGTGACAACAAGTCAATCGTGACACATTTTTTGAATAAAAAAGTCTATCTTACATACACAAAAGTTGATCACTCCTGTTATATAGATAATATAAAGGTAAATTAAAGTGGTTATATAAAGGTTGCCGTTGTTTGTTTAATTGTCATAACAACACATTTAACGATCATGGCGTCATATATATGGTATATATAAATTAAAAAATTCTAGGTTCTAATATTTTTAAAAATAATTTCAGATTCATAAATACTAACGATAAAATTAATTTATTTATTTACGATCATACAAAAATATTATAATTAAAAATCGCGCGTAAAAAAATGTATAAAATCGGGGTTACGAAAAGTATCGCCGTACAGCAACTGTCAAATTTGAAAGAAATCGAAGCATTATTGAATCGTAATCGGTTTCGTGAGCATCTAGAAACCAGACTGATTAAAAGAAAAAAAATAGAAAACCTTCCCGGTGATATAATTGATAATTTGTGAAATTTTCACGGCGATCGGACGTACAGTTTTTGCAGTATTGAAGCCTAAACGTAAGAATAAACATTTATTTATTATTGTCGGGAGGGTGAGAAATGTAAAAAAAAAAATGTGCTTTCGAAATTAATTTGCATATTCATGTTGTTAAATGTTGCGCGATTATTTTCAAATGAATTCACCACTGTTGCTAATATTTATGATAATTCGAGGGTCTCTCCGAACGGGAGGAATTCCGGTTTTTCAAAAGAAACATAAAAATAACCGCGATAATGCTAAATACGAATATTTGACCTTTATGAATAAAACAAAAAAAAAATGTTGCGATTTTGACATGCTCGTTTGCATTTTGTACAATTCACAATATTTTATAATTTTTTTTACACAAGTACGTAAGTAAACACTAAATGAAATATATATATATATATATATATATATATATATATATATATATATATATATATATATATATATATATATATATATATATACGTTTCATGTTCTATACTATCATGTTTTAAGAATCGAATACAATTAAAAAAAAATCATATTGTTTATATCATATTTATATTTTCATGTTGCACTATTATTTTTTATGGCTCAATATTTACCATAAAAAGAAAATACTCGAATTTTAGTTTTTTTTTTCATACTTTATGTATTTTTATTTTTTATTTTTTTTTTTATAATAATATCAGCGAATTCGGTTCCTTTTAAGAATCACATTCCTATAAACGTGAATAAAATGTACGAATTCAAAAAGATTAAAAGGTGTTTTTTTTTTCGGTCAAATAGACGGCTAAAGATTTATTTAATATGAAAACGAAAGCGGAAAATGAAAAAAATGAGGAAAATATAAGAAATATTAATGGTATATAGTATTAATAGTTAAACTAGAAGGTTTAAATTTGTCGTTCATTTAAGAAAACACTTTTTTAGATGAATTTTTTTTATATAAAATTTTCGTGAAAATTTTGGTAATATTTGAGAAATAAAATTGTTTAAATGTATAATATTCTAATTATATAATTTAAATCAAATCACAAAAATATAGTAGTTCTAGATGCTGCTGAACAAATATACGATGATCCTGTGTTATGCATTTAATGATGTATAACACAGAAATTAAAGATAAATATTATAATTTTGGGAGAACATCAAAGATAACGTTTCGGTAATTTTTGTTTAATTTTTAAATTAAAATTTATCACCAAGGTAGTTATAGTCCGTCATAGATTAATTCAAAAACTTCAGAATGTAATAAAGGTCAATTTTTTCAATGTTTTTCAATGGTTTCAAAAAGTTTGTCGACCTAAAATGAGACTATTTTAAAAAAGGTAATAAACAATGCATTGTTATTCTGTTGACGTCAGTCATTTTTCCATTAAATATTATATTGGTCAGGAAAAACAAAACAACTTTTTTCGCTCCTTCTATTTATTATATTATGCAAGATTTATATAGATTCAATACTTATAAATTGAGATAAATAATGTTAAAATTATTACTAATTTGTATTAAAAAAAAATAATTTTAATCATTTCGATTATAATGATATTTATAGTCATTAAGCACATTAACATTTCCATTATATATTATATTATTTATCATTGAGAAGTAATATAATATATATAACAAAAAAAGTAATATAATATATATAAAAAAAGTTTGAAGAATGACTTTTTAAAGAAAAGTACAATCAAATCAGTGACCCAAAAATACAATAATGCTGTTTCAGAGTAAAAATCTTAATATATATATTTTTTTAATTATTATAAAACGACAATCGCGTCGGAATAATTAATTGAATAATTAATGAAAAAACACAAAACGATAAGGATCGACGCAATTTGTCGCAATATTTATTATTCGCACATTTTAGAAAGGAGGAAAAAATTTCTCGATTTTCCATTTATAAATTAGATAATTCAATTTGATAAAACCGTTAGGCTCCTTAATAATAATAAAAATATAATCGTTTATACATATTTAGTATTATATATTATGAATATGCGTTATTCGGAAATATATATATGTCGATCGCAAACACGTTAATATTTATTATAAAAATTCGATTTAGAATATTATCTCTATCATCATTAAGAAATGTCAATTTTTCGCATTTTACAAGACTTTAATTTAGAAATGTTTAAAAAAATATATATATATATATATGTTATATACAATAATAAAAAATTTAAAAATAGAAACAATAACAGAAATACGAACGGAAATAATGAAGAAAAGAACGAAGGAAAATGAAAATGAAAAAACGCAAAAAGGAAGAATGATGAGAATTTAGAAAACAAATCGGCTCAAGTTGTAATTTATTCGCGCTTTGAAGAAGGTTTATTGAAAAAGTTTTTTTTTTATAACTCAAGCGTGTAAATCTACAGTTTAAATGGAGTGGATGAACTGAATATATATATATATATATATCATAAACAACCAAGTATATATAGCGTCATATCTTTTTTTTAAGAGATGATTAAAAAAACTGAAAACTGTAAGAGAATATTTTTAATATTATTAAATTTTGGTTTTACACGAAAATCATATAATAATAAAATGATATAATCGTATTATTTTTTTTTATTTTGTATCTGTATGAAGTCATTTATAATATTTTTATATGAGTAAAGATTACAATAAACAAGAATCGAAAGATTTCCGATTTGGAAAATATGATTTAAGTGAACTAACGAGTGTTAATTTCAGATTTAATCATGATATAGTCTGTTAAAAGTTAAAAAAAAATGATTGATTGCTTTAAAAATTCTACCAAAATGATTTCATTTTCTCATTTTGATATAAACACGTGAACTTAATGTATTTCATACGATCATTGATGAAGAAATTCGATAAATTGTAAGCATTCAACAATTAAAAAGATGTTATTTGATGATTTGCTACAATCAATACATTAATGTTGTCATTAAATCAACTGTTTTCAGAAAATAATTCATTTTCAACTTCAAAATTTTGCACATTATTTTTATAAGTATTCTATATATACATTGAATATGTTTTCTATTTTGTATATCATTTTCATTTTTTCAATTAATATAAAAAGTATAATATGTCAAAAATATTGTTTTCATATTAAACAGAATATTTAATATTAAAAAGATTAAAAAAAAAAAGTAAAAATCAACCCAATTTATAAAGCTTCATATGAATATTATACTCATTTTTTAATCCCGATTCATAAATATAAAATAATATTTTATTTTAATATTATTATATAATACTATTGACGCGCGCTTTTAAAAAGTATGTAATTAAATATGTTATTGAAAAAGAAGTAAAAATCCATTTTTGTATTTTTTTTGTTATTACACATTCTTCAGCATCAATTTTATTGATTAAAGTTAATTATTGTGTCAAATCAGAATTTTTCAATGGCAACGAAGCAAAAAAGTTGTCGTCGTAACAAATTTTACACGTCATTTGCACTCGATTTTCGTTCAATTTTCAGCAATTTTCCAACGTTTTCTTCTGCCTTTTTTATTTTTTTATTTTTTTTTATAAAACGGTAACACGACACTGTTAATTAAAATAGGCGGTGCGACATTATAAATTTAAAATATTATATAAAAATATAAAAATTTTCATGTGTTCATTAAAAGTATTGTATTTATATCGTATTAAAAGTATGATAAAATGTATTCAATGCATTTATACATTATTTTTTATTTGTTCTATTTTTGAAGTATTTTTATTATTGTTATTATTTATTTTTAAATTCGTTTCGATAAAATCTGATATATTTTTTTTTTTTAGTTTCGATAAAATCTAATATATTATACTATTTCAATTATATGAATACTAAATACACTTTTGTCGATATTTTTCAATTTAATTTTAATAAACTGTATATACACATATATAATAGAAAGGTGTGTACACTTCTAATGACCATTAAATATCGTATAGATAATTATAGTCAAAATTTGAAAAAAAAAATCATTTTAATATTGTATAATATGTTGGCTTGCCTTTGGTACTTCAAACGCAACAATAAACCGTCGAATCATATATTTTTAACGACTTCAAAATTGTGTCAATGTGTTTCAAAAATGGTTTAACTTTGGTGTTAAGCGTCTGATATGCGTTTTATTTAATGGACCGTCACGATTTGTTTTTGAGTTTAGTGTTGAATAAAAATTTACGGTTAGTTTTTAATTTAAATATATATATATATATATATATATATATATATTTAAAAAAAATTTGAAGTAAAAATTTATATTTTATGAAAGAGTTGAAAAGTACCATATATATATAATATATATATGAACAGTTTGATTTTTTAATTAGTAAGGTTCAATGAATTGAAAAATTGAATTTTCGTACATGAAAAGAGTGAAAAAGTAATTGTTTATAAAACACTCGTTATATGAATGAAAAATAAAAATAAAATAATTTTCAGTAAGGTTGAGAAACACCGGTCTATAGATGTACTTATGCACATGTTCCGGAACAGTAAACGACGATTATAATCCGTTTCGTGGAAAAGTTCAGCGTAAATATAAAATGTTTCGGTAAATTTCCTATTGCATTTTCCCGGAACAAACCGAGCAGCCGCGTAAAATAAAATGATAACACTTTTCGAATAACTCAATTCATTTAAAGGATTGAACAAAATAAATATTTTATATTATAATACTGCTATACACATAAAAATATATGAAAATTTAAATTTGTTTTTTAAGATGTTGCAATTTTTTTTTATAGTTTCCAATTTATTTCTATTACATATAAATGAGCAATATAATTGAAGTATATATACTAATGTTATATAATCGAGTATGTGAGAAAAAAAAAAACGCATTAGCGAAAAGGATAAAAATCTCGAGGACAATAAGTGAAAACACGAAGCGGACGTATAATGATTCGAATAGATCCTGGATGTTTGCCCATGAAGAGATCGCAGATGATCATGAACGAGGAAAACGGGGAAAATTTCATAAACTGTGGCGATGCAAAAGGGTGGAATTTTCGCGAGACTTGATCGCAAATTTTGTGTCGATTTTTTTTTATTTTTTATTTTTTTTTTTTGCACTCGCTCAACGTAATAAAATAATGGAAGATTCGTGTTTCGCTTTCTAATATGAAATATTGGATATCTGAATCAGTGGTTATACGAGTACTATATGTGCGCACGCAAAGGGCAAAGGGCACAAGCGAAACAAACATATTTACGAGCGAGCTTACTATATACTAAGTATTATATATCCCGTCTGACGTTTCGTATGCTTTTAATCCTTTCATTCATTATTATATATATATATATATATATATATATATATATATATATATATATATATATATATATATATATACTGATGAAAAATATCATGTTTGTGTCTTTTTTATTATTTTTTTTCATTTAACAATTTTATCTTATTATAAACATATATATATATATATATATACATATTTCGAGTGTGTCTATTGAAATTACGATATTTGCGTTCAACGCCAACGTTACGATAATAATAAAAAGTGCATCAATAAAAATGATCGTCGGCACTTCAATTTTGGTAAAAATTTTATTTCGCCGTTATTCATAGACATTTTATCATAATTCAAAAGGTTACATTTTTATGTACGAATAAAATTTTATTCATCGTACGTACATTTTTTTTTTTTAATATCCTTCCATAATCTACTGTTGTGCGTTATAAATATTGTTAAAGTAAACAAAGTGTGTCTATAAATAATAATAAAATAACATTTCGATTATAATAATAAACGTGAAATCAATTTAAATAGATGAAAATATATTTAGAATGCCATCAATGGCGATTAGGTGTTTTTTTTTTTTTTTTTTGATAATATTTTATCGATTTTTTTTTTGAGTTAACGTAAAATAATGAAACATTATTCGTTGAAATTAATTATGTATTTATTTATTTTTTTTCGATCGTCTACGAATCAAAACGCATTTACGGCGTGAGAAATGACTCACTTGGTCGACGCGTACTTTGGATTTTCCGACATTTTCATGGCAAAAGTGTAGAGGATGAAAAAGCGTCTCTCGTATCGATTGATAGCGGAATGACTCGGCACCAATGTATCGTCGCCCACACAAATGGGGTTAAGTGTTTCGTGTGGGAGCGCTTCGACAACTACACAGACCAAAAGCGAACGGAAAAACAACACGAATTCTGACACGGTCCGACTTGTTTTCGACAGCACGAATAATTTTTACGCAATGCTACAAGTTCATCAATAAACAAATCTATATAAATACACACAAATGTTAAGTTTAGAAAAGCTGAAAAATGCTTAAATATATATATATATATATATATATAATACAAAGCCTGAGCCGTGAACAAACAACTTAAAAGATCAAGTTCACAAGTAACTCGGGTTTCAGACGCATGATGACATTTTTCTTCATTATAAACAAGCGTGGGTAGCCAAGACTATATATTTCTGGTAAATATTGTACCCACGTAAACTAACATTCAAGTCCCTCCCCTTGTGAATTATAATCCCAGTTTCATGTTGTAAATAAACAAAACCGTATAGTTATTAATATTATATATAGCTAGATACCATTTTAGCATTCGCACTTTGACGTGGTGCAAATTTGTATCCGTTTCATATCATTTAACGATATATTGCATTTTTATGAAATATTATTTATGAATCACTATTGCCTATTTTGTCGTCGTAGACAAAATGATTGCGATCTAAATTTTGATATTTTTCCTCTTTACCGCAATTCACATTAAGAGTTAATAATTAATTACTTTTACATTTCATAAAAAAAAAAAGAAAACGAAAGTCTCTTTTATTTTTATTTTTTTTTACGAAAAATAATGTTAGTATTTTTTAATTTTTCAAACGTATTAAAAAATTATCAAAGAATAATTTTTAAATTGTATTTTGATAAATTGTCTATTTTAATTTTAATTTTAATTTTTTATAACAGCAATATCAATGTCAATGATAAAACCCTGAACTATTTATTTTCATGTTGCTTATCATTTCACTGGAAAAGTTAAAACAATTCGGATTAATATTGATTTTCGTCACTGAATTTCTTTTCGCTTAAAAATCTAATCTTTTTGCTCTAAAAAAATAACACTTATTTTAGATAATAGTGTTTTTGATATTAAAATAATGATTTAAATACGATGCAAATAATTTTTTCTCTTTATTATATTTGTCGTAAAATGCGAATAGAGCGATTATTTATTATCGAAATCAATTTTTTGATAGAAAATTTTCGTCATTTTTTTTACATAATTTTATCGGATATAGAAGATATCTTCGCCATTATTTTCAAAGTACGAATACGTGCAAATGTTGCCATTTGAAAGTTTTTATTTATAAGCCGCTTTTCGGAGTGCAGTTTTCAAAGAAAACTGCTGATTAAGTTTTGAACTCTTTCGAAATTAAATTTTCACGTTTAATACTATATTATCGCCGTATTTCCGACGTTTTCACTGTTGCCACGTTAAAAATATATATAATAAACGGTAAACTTTTTAGAGTTTGTATCGACTTAATCAGCAGTTCTTCAATTCTCTAGATTGTTAAGTGTTTTATTTTTATTTATTTTTTGTTTTTGTCCGCTAAGTCATTCTTCATAATTTATTAACTTTTATTTTAATTATTGTTAAACTATTTAAATATATAATTATTAAATGAAAATGTTAAAACTATGTTTCGATGGATGTTTGTTAATGAATATGTATTAAAAAAACCGAAATAAAATTCAATCGTAAAAACAGCACAAATATATTATATTATATATATATATATATATATATGTTTGAAGTTGTGACAAGTTATTGTTTGTGTCGAACGTGCGAATAAATTGTTTACATTTCATTTGCGAAAGTTTTCTATATTATCTTAAGTTATATTAAGTTTTCTATATATATATCATTTACCAATCGAAAATATCATGTAAAACAATTAAATATATATATATATATATATATATATATATATAATTTTTTTTTTTTTTGGTCAACATTTTTATTATATACTGGGATTTTATTGTTGTTGGCATATGGAATAAATCGTTGATTTTGATTTCTATTTTATTTATAAGAGGATCTAACCAAAATAACCGATAGTCTAACAAGTTCTAATGTTGATGTATTTTAGACATATTGTTTCGGTCTTTCACTCCTTGCCTTTGCCCCATATCTTTGATTTTTCTTTCGTTTCTATCAAATCTAGCTGAGACAATGTCAAATCTAGCTAACTAATCTTCTTCTGTTTGAAGCATACTGTCTTTCATCATGTGAGTGAGAACTTGTTCCATTTTTCAGCTCACAGAAGACGTTACTTTTAGAGCCGTCTAAACCAGTGTTTCCCAATGTGGGGCCCACGCCCCCACAGACGGGCAATTTCATAGTTAAGAGGGGGGGAGGGGGACAATTCAAAAATGGACTCGACACGACTTTAACCCTTTTAAAATTATTTTGAATTTGAATTTCAGTTTTTTAATATATGTTTTGAAATTGTACTTACTGTGTTTTGTTAACAATTTCATAGTGATTTCTTCCCAGAACCTATTATTTATGTTTCTTAAGTGAACAAATCATTTTTTTAATGTTAAAAATTATGTATGTTAAATAGGGAGGGGGGTATAAAATTTTTAGAAAGGTTAAGAGTGAGGCATGGTACAAAAAAGGTTGGGAAACACTGGTCTAAACTGAAGTGTGATGGTAGTTCAATTCATTACACAATATTCTACCGCCTTTTCGATTCATCTATCTTTTTCTATCTCGTTAAATACCACATATTAGTAATTATTATCTATCGTAAACATTTTAATTAGTGTAGACTAATTGAATAACTTATTATACTCTTATATCAATACACATTTTATATTATTGTGTTGATTATGTATATTGATAATAAAATAAACAAAGTTCAAAGATAATCAGTTGAGTCAACTAACAATTGTATTACTAGTTTGTATCGAAATTTGCTCAAACTTACGAAATTTTCCAACAAAAATAAACAGACATTATTTAAAAAAGAAAAATTTACTTACGTTGAACGTTTCCATAAAATGTCCGATCGGGAAACAAAAAATTTGCGGATATATTTTCAACACATTATATACGATAAATAATTAGATAGTAGAGTTTTCATATATTTACACATAGGTTACATACAAATTATAGTTCTCTATAATAATAATAATAATAATAATAATCTGTGAAAAGTTTTTAATGATTTCGCATATTTTTCCAAAGCGAATGAAATTTATATAAAACGTTAAAATTATGACACGAATCAATATTAATAATTATACATTTAAATAAAAAAAAATACGTAAATTAGACTCTCATTCTACTGATAAATAAAAAAAAAGGATTTTAAATGTATTGATTAAAGTATTTTCACTTCTGGCTAGAGAAACAATATATATAAATCATATATGAAAAGATATATACAATATATGATTTGTATATATTTTTAATTTATTATAGTTTTTTTTATAATGAATGTATATATATATATATATACCATATATAATATGAAAACTTCAATATATATTTTTTATCAGCAAAATATATCAGAGTTCTGTAATTTTGGACTCGATCTTTTGATATAAGATTCTGTGTTACATTTTTTATACTTACGGTTCATTTTACTTCCAATTTCCATTTCTGTTCGACATCGAATAGGCTTTCAAGTCATAAAAAATCGTATAAGGCGAACGCAAGTACCATTTCGCCTTAACTTGACTGTCAAAGCGAAAAAAGCAACATAAAAACAAGGGTAAAATACATTATTTATCCACAAATATATCTAGATTTAAAATGTACTTGCATAAATAGGATAAGTAGCGAGATTTGCACGAAAATTCAATTAATTAATAATATATTTGAATAAAAAAAATATAAATTTTATTAAAAATATTTACGTGTACGAATATATAAATAAATATTGAATCATTTTTATATTAAATCAATATTTATAACGACAAATATATTTTGTCATTGTTTTAAATTTGATTCTGGATTTCAAATTATAACTGACTGCAACTTCTAAAATATTGTTTTTTCTAGCTTAATAAGAGGTCATTTGTCAAAATTGAACTAAAATTGTAAATATGTATTTAAAAATGCATTTTGGTATGTCAAAAATTTTGTGTCATAAAAATGATTTAGTATTTAACAATAAAAATAATAAAAAATTAACATAACAAATTATGTCTTAGTGTTTTATATATTTTTATCTGATAATAAATTTTAATTGAAAATAAAGCTTTAATCAAATTATTAGCTGTTAAGTGAATATAGAATTTTTAATATATATATATATATATATATATATATATATATATATATATATATATATATATTTATCCATTTTTTATATAATTTATTTTAGATATAAAAATATTCTTCAACAACTGCTTTCAACTTGAAATAAAAATATATAGAAATATTTCGTTTCTGACTTGAAAATATTCCAGATTGAATTATGTAAAACATTGACATAAACGTTTTTGAATATAATATAACGATCTCACGTACGTAAAATTTTTTCCCCCCAAAAATACCATATATTATAATAGAAAAAAAATATTTTTTCACACTATTTTGTGTTCGTTCTTTCTTTATGCTCGCTCGAGCATATTTTTTTTTTACTGCTGGCGATAAAAAAAAACGCGGAGAGGAAAAAAATGCAACACTCTGTATATATTATAGTATGTTTATGTATTTTATTGCGAGACGAGTGCGTTTGAAAGTAGACACAATTTTTGGTGTTGTTAATGTTAAAATTTCACCTGAGATTCTACGCTGTAAAACACGAACACAAACAAAATTAATTTTATCGAAACAAAAAAAACAAACAAAAATTTATCAAATAAAAATCGTAGGGGGGTGGACACGGCGAAAAGGGAGCTGAAAACAACAAAATATGAAGGAGAAAAGATGCGATGCGGCCGCGGCTATCCCAAAATCAAATAAACAAACAAATAAATGAATAAATTATGAGGAAACACTTTTCTCAAGTTTTTCCGCTTTTCACTGAGGATTGTACGTTATTTTTAGTATTTTCATTGTTTTACATGATCGATCGTTTATATTATATATATATATATATATATATATATATATATATATATAATACTTGTAAACACGCAAATACGCGGTATTTAAGAATTCGATTTCATAATGTTTTAAAAACACAACTTTGATGCCTAAATAATAACAATGTGAATTAATATAAAATATAATATAATAAAAATAATCGAAGATTGAACATTACTGACACAATTATGTTTTATTACTGACACAATTTTAATTTATATATTTTTTAATGCTGTCCATATATAATATATCTTGTACAATATATATATATATATATATATATATATATATATATATATATATATATATATTTATATATATATATATATATATATATATATATATATATATATATATATATATTATTAGTTGTAAAATTTTATTTTTTTATTCCGCATTTTTTTCTCAGTAGCGAATAGAACGTTTTTAAAATTCTAATATCAAAGGTAAATACACGAGAGATTTTTTTCCATTCAATATTAATATTTAGCAAAGAAAAAGTTTCATTTTTCATGTATTTAGAGTATTTTCAATTTATATTTAAGACGTTGAAATTTTATTTTTATCATAATATTTATATATATATATATATATATATATATATATATATATATATATATATATATATATATATATATATATATATATATATATATATATATGAGTTGTGTCAGTATATTTTTATTTCATTAATATCTGTTATTGCAAAATTATATTATTATTTATTATAATTAAAAGTCTATATATTTTTTTTTCGCATTTAAAAAAAAATATATATCATATAAATTTATCTAATTGAAATAGAAAGATTAAAAATATACACTTGTTTTGGAAAATCCATTTTTAAACTTTTTTTTTTTGTAATCATTAATGTATTTAATTTGTAAAACTTGATAGTGAATTTCATCTTTTATGTAAATGAAATGTTTATAGATATGAATAATTAAAAATATTGTTATAACCAACTATTTTATAAAAGAAAAATGTACCATGTAAACGTCTAAAGGGTTGACAAATTTAAATAATTTTGAATCTAATATCTAGTTAATATGTAAAAACCGATTATTCATATATATATATATATATATATATATATATATATATATATATATATATATATATATATTTTTTGTTCTTTTTATGGATATCGTCAAAATATCAGTTGTCGAGTGGAAAAATGTCGTCGTTTGCAGTTTTAATTTCGATCACAATAAAAAAAAAGCGAAAAAAATAATTTTAACCGTCAATTTTCATGGACGATTAGGTCGATCGTTTCACCGGACGTCAGTTCAAATATCGATAATTGAAACCGTCGATGCGTGAAACACGAATTAACCGATGAATTTTAATCGCTATAATATTGGAAATAAATCTCGTAAAAAATTTTCACATATTGCAGTAAAGTGACGACGTTTCATTTTTATTTTTTTATATTTTTTATTTTTTTTTTTTGATTACATGAAAAATATTTTTTTTTAAATCGGCTATAAAAATATAAACAAGAACATTTCTGATAACGTATATTGTTTAATTACATTCTATAGGGGTTTTTTATTAACATTGACATGATTTTTTCGAATAAAAAAAATCATGTCGATCGAATAATCCATCGTTTTTTATTGCAATTTAAAGCTCTATACTTTAAAAAAAATCCTATATATATTAAAGCGATCAAAATATATATATTTATATAGTCAGTTCTCGAGTTACGACCACCTCGACTTACGACGAAAAAAATTCATAATTTTTTTTCTAAAAAAATGTGTCAATTTTTTTTATAGTTTTCGTCACATACATATCTAATGTAATCTTGCACGCTTCTGACGATTTTTGACGATTGATTCGACAGACATTGATAGATTTTTGAAGGTACAACGCAATATTCACCAAGCAATTGCATGTTATGATGAAATTTATAACGAAAAGAAAAAACAAACTGTCCAAACAAAATTGGATTTGTTTATAAAAACAAAAAGCACTACTACTACACTCGTTGATAAATCTCAAAAGACAGCAATGAATATCAGTAGCTCAGATGATAATCGACCATAAGCCAGAATAATGCTTATATATTAATAATACTTATTTATGAATGTAGTTATTCAATTAACCAACTAAAATAATAATAATTAAAAATCAGAAATAAAAGCCATTATATTTCCTTATATCATATATACATATATGTCTATCATATTATATTATTTATTTTTGTATGAAATTCGACTTACGACCATTTCGACTTACGTCCAAAGTTGTGAAACCGAACCCCGTCGTAAGTCGAGAACTGACTGTATATATATATATATATATATATATATATATATATATATATATATTCGCAAGATGAATGAACGACTGATAATTGGTATTATTTAATACATCAGTAAATGATCGTAGGCAAGAGATGAAAATGAAAGTAGCATTTCTTTCAGCACGAAAACGAGCCATTTGTATATATATAAATATATATAAGATTAAAATAGAGGGTTCGGCATTTGGCGAAATTTTACGAACCGACACAAAAAGGACTACACTAAACCGTTTATTACGCGTAAATCGATTATATAAGACCGGAGTAAAAAAATAAAAAAAAACAACCAAAAATACAGTAAAATAATAATAATAATAATAATAAAAAAGAACAAAAATAGATCGGAATACGGGCATATATAGTGAGTAGTATAGAAGAGGATGAAAAGTTGACGAAAGAAATTGGAAAGAGTAAGAAGTAAAGCTGTGCGAGAGATGAAAAAAAAAAAAAGAAAAAAAAAAGAAAGAGGTATAAACGTTCGGTTGTCTGTTCTGCGAAGACCGAGACCTCGACCCGCCCGTTCCACGTTTTGTGAGGCCCGAGGCTGCGACTTGAAATCCCTCAACCCCGATTTTCGTACCCCCCCCACCCCCCACCCGCCGTCCCCCCACGAGAGGGTTCATTGCTGTCGGTGACGTCATTTGCTTTGCTTTCCACGTCCATTCATGGGGCGGGCGGCGATCGCTGCTTCTCAAACTGCGACCGTGAAAAGCGTTTCGATAATTTATTAGTTATCGGTTCGAGAAACGTCGTCGACGAATTAATTAATTGTTTATATATGAAATAAATCGGTTAAAAGTGTGTAAAAATATTATTTTTTTGCTTATAAGATATAAAATATTACGTTTTCTTATACGATTTTCGAATTTATTATTTTATTTAAAAACGTTTTTTATCTAAGAATATATAAATTTTTATTTTATATCATTTAATAAAATAGATGATATGTTATTTTCTACTTGATATTAATAAATATCAAAATCTAATAATTAAATGTAAATCGCTAGAAAGTAGACAATTATTCATTGAAATGAACAAGATAAATATTTTCGATTTTTTCATTTCAGAATACGTTTAATCTAGTTTCAACAAGAGGTCAGAGTCTCGTTTTAAGTTTGTATCGTAAAAAAAGTTTCTTTTTTATTGCAGACCGTTTCAGGATCTGGGACTGTTTTCAGTTATTTTTTTCATACGTTTCTATCTTTGTTTATAGTTAATCGGTTTATCGACATGACAAAAATTAAAGCGTGTAGCAATAAATTAATTTGTTTCTCGTTTTCAGCTTTTATATAATGTTACACTATTTTTCGAGAATTGTCACATTAAATAAAAGTAAAAAAATGTGAAAACAGAAAAATAAAATATCAAAAATAATTAGACATATATAATTAAACATATATAAATTAGGTTAGTCTTAACAATATTGAATAAAAGAATATTTTTTTTTACATTAGTATCAAAATATAAATTATTGAATATTATTTACATTATGTATGAAATTAAATAATACTGGAAATATGATATATCGTATTGATTTTATTTTATCTATATGATATATTTTATTATATAAACTTATATTATTAAACAGTGCACATTGATTATTTTTCCATTTTCATGGTAAAAACAAAGATGAATTTGATGTTAAAAAATCATCAAAACAGAGAGCAACAGATGGAAAAAAAATCACAAAACGAACAGAAGAATAGATGGCCGAATGAAATGAGGAAAAACCGAGTTCAAAATCTAAGAGCTTTTGTCGCCTGTTTGTTCTCGGCGTAGAAGTTTTCACATCGAATTTTCCTTTTGAATTTTCCGACGATGCTCATCGCAAACAAAAAGCTTCAATGCATTAATGAAAAGGAATGTGCTTTCGCGCGCTTTTCCGAAATCGAGTAAACAGTGGAGCGAATTTTTTTTTTTTGTAAAAAATAAAAACAACATTTTCACTCGACTTTACGATCGATAATTTAATAGTTACTTTTTTTAAAAGCAAAATTTATATCAAAAAAAAAAATATAATTCAACAATATTTTTTCTACATTTGTATTGAGTATTTAAATATATGTATACAAATAATTTCAGTAATTTAGGTGGATAATTCGCGAGTGGCGATTTTCGTAAAGCCAATTGAAAATAATGTTATTTTCATGAATTTATTTATATTTATAATTTAAAAAAAAAGGCCATCGTCATAGAATTTTGTTCCCACAGCTAGCACACATTATTCTCAGTATGCTTTTATTATTAGAAATTCGGTGTCGTTTTGCTCCACAGCTCCACGGGGGACAGATTAAAATATTCTATTATCCTGCATATAAGCGATATAAATACAGATTTATGTGTCTACGTATATAATATTTGTGTTATATATTTTACTATAAACATTTTTTTTTTTTTGATGTATGATTTTGATCGACCAAATCTTATAATCGTCGATCGATGCGATGTTTTTGAATGAATTACGACATTAAAATTGAAAAAAAAAACATATTTTATACGAAAATTTAGAATAGTAATACAGACACGTTTTATCAGTGTGACAATCGTTGTTTATTGTGTACTTAAAACTAAATATGCCATATTAATCTCTCGGATAAAACTGTAACGTAATTTTATGTTCGATTCGATAATCGTATAAACCCTCACGTGAATAATACGTAGTATATAATAAAAAAAAAATATGTTGAAAGAGTCATATTTTTCTGATATAAATTTTAATTTTTGATTTGTGAAAATATCATACTAATAAAATAAATTATAAATGTACAAGTATTACATAATATTGTAAATATATATATTGTATGTCACAGTTCCAATTTCGATTTTGACGTCAAAATTCACAATGCGGAAACGCTGCTAGATTTAAAGGGATGTTTTGACAATTTACACCGGAAACGAATTGCGTATGTGAATTACGCGAACGTGTTTCCGTGTGCACAAATTTGCGCACGCGCTATCATATTTATACGGGCGCATATCGCATTTAAAACGTTGAAATACAACAACTGAAACCCACGCAAATCGAATTAAACATGACAAAGTGGGCGCAAATCTCGGTCGATGTGGCCACGTTGCGCGGAAAAACCCGCGCATCCGTTAAAGCGTACGTCGTTTACGAATGGAAAATGCACATGTAAGTTTTTCCGCGCATCGGAAAAATGCGACATATTTGTGCAAAATGTACCGAATGCGCATATTCTTTTATCTAGAAACAAAATTATGACTATTAAATTAATAATATTTTCTTTTAAATTACATAAAATATATAAAAAAAAAACATTTACCATATATACTAACATAACATCGTTTTGTAGCAATAACATAGTGATTAATAAGTAAGATTATTTTTTTTTTCAAATCAATTTCATCCTCATAAAAGTAATGCGCGTCCGATAAAACGCACTTTTGCCAATGCTTTTTCCAATCTTCGAAACAGTCGGAATAGTATTTTTCCGGTATAACCTTCAAGACCTTCTTCGATTAGGTTTTTATCTGCTCAATTGTATCAAAACGTGCGAAGTCGTGCGGAGTTAAATCAGGCGAATACGGTGTTTGCGGAAAGATATGAGTCGAGTTTTCGGCAAAAAAGTCACGAACAACCAATGCAGTATGACATGGTGCATTATTGTAATGAAGGAACCGAGAATTGTAATTCGGAAATAATTAAACCTTTCGACAAACAGACGCTTGGCAAATGTTATAGACAGTCCTACCAATATAGGAAAAAAAATTACAATTTATCTGCCTTCTTAATGCCCGGAAGTTTTATGGTAAATAAGAATTTTACCTTATTTTTTAAATTTATATTTTAAAATGATACATTTACTTGGACGATTTCCGACTGGAGATCGAATTTCGTCGTTAGTCTCATCTCTTCAAGTCACATTCGAGGGCACACGACAAAATTGAAAAACTGGAATTTTTCAAAATCCACTTTCGCCCATGCGACAAAACTTTTGTGACCAGAATAACTTACATTTGACGTTATTGTATTGTTTAATTTAACAATCGTCGAAAATTTTTTGTGATTATATATATATATCATATATATATATTTTTTTTTGGATTGGTATATTTTAGAATTCAAACTGTGTTCTATATAAAAAAAAAAGAATTAAGGATTATCAGTTATGTGTTTAAATTAAAACGATATTTGAGCAAATGTTGTGCATTATCTATTGTTACATTCAGAAATTATTATTGCCATTATTAACGGTTTCGCGGTTGACTTTCCTGCCATATTACAATATAATCTCATGGCAACCGTCCAGACATAAACAACAATAAAATGTATAGAAATGAACGAACGATAGGGAAAATATTGTTAAAGCACGTACTAAAATCCCTCTAAGAATCCCAACTTGCTCCTCCTTGTGAATAATTAATATCGTGTGCCAATATTTCGTTTGCAGCTCTTTTCCAAATTACCTTTTATTTTTCCATTGTATTCATTACTGATGACCGCTATTATTATTATTATTATTATTATTATTTTATAATATTTTATTCTATATATCGATATCGTTTTATTGGAACTGGTGTTATTTTAGACACGTCTAAATATTTTTGAAAAAATATTATCTATATAACGGAATCGAATTTGCTGGGAACAAAAAAATATTTTTTATACTGGGGAAAAAAAAGTCGCATTTTGTATATCGTTTGGGTTTTAATCTCTGAACGAAAAGAGAAAACGTTCGAAATCGAGAAGGCTTCTTTTTGTTTTCGGTTTACTTTTAATACACATTTTTTTTCCATTTTATTGTTTTTGTGTTCAAAAAAGAACATATTTTTTCAGTGAACGGTTTCACCGTGGAGATTTCGCATCGGTTCTCTTCAATAATTCATACGAAACGAGGGTTGAGTGTTGCAGGTTCAGCTGAAAAAGTGTGAAAAAGTGATCTGAAAAAAATATATATATATATATATATACGCACGAACAACACGATTTTTGTACGATATTTATTTTTGGCAATGTACGTGTTTTTCATTTGCCGCAAAAATTAACACGAAAATTTCAGTTGATATTTCGAATATTTACAACATGCATTTTTAAAATAAAAATATCAAATTTAAATCTGAAATATGTATAATCGATTATTAATTATGTTGAAGTTTTAAACAGTTCACGCATACTAAAAATAAAAGGGATATCTTTAGATTGAACAAAATTTTTATCGAAGCCTATTTTGTTCAAGGAAATCGTTGAACAAATGTGTACCTTATTTTTTATAACAATACTGAAAATGTCACGAGATTTTACTTTTGATTATTTTTTTTTTTATATAAAAAAATATTTCTTGTTGATTTTTAAATTATTTCTAATTCTTTGAATATTTATAATGACGAATCGTTAAACGTTCAAAAGAATAGCGCAATGTTTACATTAAAAAGAATAATTTTTCCAGTAATGTGAAAATCAAATTTTCCAAACGATATCACGTCTGTGCACGAAAAATGACGTAATATTTTCGAGTTTTTTTTTTCTAAGAATTTTCCTCCACTTCGAATCACAACATTATTCTTTACTTACGCGTAGAACGCGAGCTTGAAATATTTTTAAGTGAGATGAAACTTCAATTTACACGATATATTATTGTTCGCCGAAGACGAAACGCTTTCTTCTTTTCTTTATTACAAAAGAAAGAAAATGAAAAATAAAAGGAATGTCAATAAGTGCGAGAGCATAAAGAGAGAAAGGTATTCCTTTGAAGATTTTTATCATATTACGGAGGCGATAACTTTACTTTCGATTTGAGTTTTTACATTTTTTTTTGTTCGAGAAAATATTACGATTCAGTTTCAGAAATTCAATAAGATTCTTATGTCTTTTTTTTTTGACTAAATTGCAGATATATTCGCCGAAGGGAATATTAAGAATATTTATTTATATCGATGATCAAATAATGCTGAAAAATGCATTTTTAACATAATATAATAATTTATATTGTTTGTGATAATTATAATATAATATCATGTGAAATATTTTTTTTATCACATCTGTGAAAAAATGTATTCGAAACGAAGATTTAGGACCGATGGTGCTTTTTTCATTTATCAACAAAAATGATTTCTATAATATTTATAATACTGTAAAATTTATGGAACCAAATTATTATGTATATTCGGTCTTTATTTTTTCCAGAAAGTGTTTATGATGATAAGATAGTAAAATAAATATATATTATTATATAGATAAATTAGATATTTTTAAATATTACACTTAATTGTGACCGAATGACTTCAATTGATTATTCATGAAATTATCGATGATGTAAGAATTGTTTCACGGTTTTTATTATATGTGATATAAAATTATATTATATTAAATCGTCACGTATAATAAATAGATTGTTATTAATACATATTTATTTAAAAATTTTCCGTCTTGCGTACGTGTATATGCGAATATATTTTTATATTTATTTCCCTGAAAACAATGACGTATTAACTCTGGAAAAACGAATCCTATACGTGTTTTTCCGATACGTTCACGTGGAATATTTAATATCAAACAGTGGCGGCACGTTAATTTCAACATGTACTTTTATAATTCTCATTTTCTCCTTTAACCAATATAAAAAAAAATATGTATATTTTATTAATAGTTAACGCAGGTGCATATTTGGTTTAAATATATACTATCCCATTGTAAACAATAAAAAAAATAATATTTTATTAGCGAATATGTTGGAGTAAATTAATACAAATGTTTGTATTATTATAAATTTATTGTAATCTTCATATACTCGTATGTTGAATATATTTAAAAAAAATCAATATATATTTTTTTTTGTTGAAAATAATGAAATGCAATCACGTGACGTTTTCGGTTGTACAAGTATATTTTTTGGATAAAAATAAATATTGACGACACAAATGTAAATAGACCGAGTTCGTGATTCGTTTATATATATATATATTTTTTTTTTTGAACAAAACCGGATCGATATTCATCAATTTGGATATATGAATGTTTGGTGTGATAAAAAGTGAAATAATTTTATATCATTTCGTACTATATATATATATATATATATATATATATATATATATATATATATATATATATATATATATATATATATATATATATATATTGTATGCGTTTCTCTTCGAAAATGAATTTGTTTTATGTGTGCAAGTAAACGAGATACGTATGCAAGCTCCGTATCAAGTATTCATGAAATATGAATGCATTATCGTTTCATAACAGAAAGCTTCGAAATGAAAACATAATAAAATAACATTCCAAATTATTGTTTATGTCCGTGAAAAACAATTCCACGATCGACTCTATACGATTGTTGTATTTTTACACTATATTCTATATTTATTCTTTCTTTTAATAAATACTTGAGTATTGAATTATATTACAGTACAATTGATTTTAGATGGTCAGAATAAAAAACATATTTTTTTTTTAATTTTCAAAAGAGTAAACACATTTTCTAGTTATTTTTTTTTAATTCTTTTAATAATAATATTGCTTTCCATATTTTAAAAATGTTGTTTCTTTTATATTTTATAACCCAATATTCAAAATTTGTATTTAATCTCGCTCTATACGAACAATATTATTATAGTTATGATTTTTCTTTCACAATTGTGAAAGAAAAATTAATATATATATATATATATATATATATATATATATATATAATAGAAATATGTAAAAATAAGTCTTTCAAAGTTGTTTTTTTTAATTATTTAATATCGGATGATGTCACAATTCAAATAATTACGAGCGAAATTATTGTACAAAAGTGCAAAAGAAAAGTTCTTAATTGAATATGGTGAACGTAAACTTTTTATTATAGTGTTTGCGGTTATCATCTGCATTGTGTTATGTTTTGAATGCTATATGCAAATTTATTGTTTTACTTTCACAACTAAAATGCAATGTGATTATAAGAAGTCTGAGAATAAACAACAGTACTTGCAGTTTGAATCTGACAAACATGCTATGCGAAAATATTAATGTTTTTACTATGAAAATTGTTTTAATTAGCAGAATCGCAGCTGTAAAAATGTAGAATTTAGCCTTTTTATATTGCATGTCAGAATTGAAAAAGTGTCAATTCTGAAAAAAATATAACAAGATGATGAAATGCACTATATATTAAGAAGAAATATATTTAACGTCACACAATATGAAGTCAATAGAAAATATAAAATTGATTTTCGAGAAAGTCCGATTTGTTTTCAGCGTCATCTTTGTATCCCACGCAGAATCCATTAAGCGGTTTCGTTTGGAAAACAATGCAGAATCTATGTGAAAAAAAAAAAAACAAGAAAGGAAAAGAAAACGCTGTGATACAGGCAAATCTAGTGAAATAATAAAAGTCATTGAAATAATGCCAAAAATTTGGCTTACTTTACATAATATGCTCATATATCGAATACAGCCTTCATTGTGTTTCTAAGAGGTAAACGT
The DNA here is from genome assembly GCA_024500535.1 of Leptonema lineaticorne. Lineage (NCBI taxonomy): Eukaryota > Metazoa > Arthropoda > Insecta > Trichoptera > Hydropsychidae > Leptonema > Leptonema lineaticorne. Next base: position 4,149,441 of record JANIJI010000007.1, read on the forward strand.
GGGTGGTTCGAGTTAAGCCGTTCCAATAACTCGATACAAAGTAAAAATAAATCAATAACCGAACAAAAATGATGAAACCTCATCTCGTCTATTATTAATATAAATATTACACACATTTGTTAATACGATTGATTTTTTTATGAATTAAGAAAGCGTTAAAAAAAATCTTAAATTATATATATAATTAATATTAATGCTAAGTACGAAGTGATTTATTCAGAATATGTAATATGCTGAAAAAAATAGTTTATATATTTATATATAAGTAATAAATTAGTAAATTTACATTTAAAAACAATATATAAAATAAAGGTTAAGAGTTGCTTGCTAGGTTTTGACTTTTTAAATCTGTTGTACAAAAGCTATATATATATATATATATATATATATATATATATATATATATATATATATATATTTATTTATGTAAAGATAAAAAAATATTTAATTACAGTATTATACATCTTGAGTTGATAAACATTGAATACAACATTATTATATATTATCATGTTCATAGAAGTAGTAATAGATTTATTTATTTAATTGTCTAGTAAAATTTTTATTAAAATTCTAAATTCAAAGTTCCCGTCGCATAAATATAAATGTATATATATATATATATATATATATATACGCAAATATATATCTATATTTATAAAATATTAACGAAGAAGACACAGCTTATTAGACGCTAACTAGTGACTGTTTGCAAAACTTGACGATTAAGTTAAATAATTAACCCGAAGAATATTAGCAGTAAAAACGCCCGTTTCTAAATCTTGGGTGTGACGTCATCGAATCGTCTTTTCCGAAGGATCGAAAGGGACGAACTCGACGGCGAGGGAGAAGACCTTGTAGAGATAATAAGGAAGAATTTCGCTGCGGGGTGAAACAATAGAAACGATGGATGGTGAATTTTTAGCTCGACGAACGAGAGAGACGACCTTAAAATAAACGTCGTAGCTCGAAGCTACGATACAATTTCTCGTTTTCAGACAACGAAAAACTTATTAAACAACGAAACGGATCACTAATAACGTAATGATGTTATTAGTGACTTTATTGCTTTTGAGCTAGTAATTTTTAACTACGTTATGAATATCACTATATTACATTTGATGTATCGATTACAACGACGACTGTTTTTACGTGTATCCGTTTTTTTTTTGTCCATCACATTAAAACCGCACGAATATCAAGGTTTTCTATGATATATTTTATTATAAAATGTTATACAGTCAACTCTCATATAACGCGGTGAGTGCGTACCGCGTTGTATGGAAACCGCGCTATAAGAAACATGGATTTAATCATACAAATCGGACTAATTTGTAGCGCGTTGTATGAAAACCGCACTATAGGAAACTAGGATTTGATCATACAAACCGGACTAATTTGTAGCGCGTTGTATGAAAACCGCGCTATAAGAAACATGGATTTAATCATACAAATCGGACTAATTCGTAGCGCGTTGTATGGAAACCGCGCTATAAGAAACATGGATTTAATCATACAAATCGGACTAATTCGTAGCGCGTTGTATGGAAACCGCGCTATAGGAAACTAGGATTTGATCATACAAACCGGACTAATTTGTAGCGCGTTGTATGGAAAACGCGCTATAAGAAACATGGATTTAATCATACAAATCGGACTAATTCGTAGCGCGTTGTATGGAAACCGCGCTATAAGAAACATGGATTTAATCATACAAATCGGACTAATTCGTAGCGCGTTGTATGAAAACCGCGTTATAAGAAACATGGATTTAATCAGACAAATCGGACTAATTCGTAGCGCGTTGTATGAAAACCGCGTTATAAGAAACATGGATTTAATCATACAAATCGGACTAATTCGTAGCGCGTTGTATGAAAACCGCGTTATAAGAAACATGGATTTAATCATACAAATCGGACTAATTCGTAGCGCGTTGTATGGAAACCGCGCTATAAGAAACTTCGTATTGGTACAAATCACATCATTCGTACCGCGTTATATGGAGACTAAAAAATACAAAAGACAAGATAAATTATAAATTATTTTTATTGAATTGAAGAATTAATTTAAGGATATGATAAAATCAAATGATTGAACAATATATTATAAGCAAAATAATGTACGTTTTATTAATTTTTTTATTACAACATGTTTTGTTACTTTATTTTATCGTTAGGGCGATAAAATAGGTAATTTTTCGCATATAATGCAAATTTAATTTCATCCGCCAAAGGATACAAATCAAAAAAAAAAAAAATAGTACGATAAAAGTTAAAACCTCTTACAATATCCGGTTACTATAGTCATTCATAGGTTGTGCGGAAGAAACTTATGGGATGCTGTTGAACGGAAACCGCGCTGTAAGAGTACCGCGTTATAAGAGGACTGTTGCAATTTCATCTCCGCGTTATATAGAAACCGCGTTATAGGAGGGTTGACTGTATATACCTATGGTTTAACTATTTTCATTACGGGCGAACGTTAAATAGTTTTAGAGTCGATTTGAACACAAAAAAAAATAGATTTTTACAAAACGGATAAAACGATTAATTAATACACTATTTCTTTCGGTTCGTGTCGATTGTGAGTCGTCGCACGATTTTCGATATTGGGTTCGAAAAAAGCCGGCGAAATGTTGACCGCGTTATTAGTAAAATTATTCGATTCGCTTTCGAACGCAATTTACTTCGTCACGATTCAAAATAAATCGCAATCAGTAAAATGATATCCGATTCTAATAATAATACACGAAAAAACGATACCGAATTCGCTATTTTCGATTCTTACATCAAATTATTATTATATATATTGTTTTGTATTTTAATTTTATCATATTACGTCTACTATATGCTCGCTTATTAATAAAAACAGACATTGCAAAATATACGTTTTACCAATCGGAGAATTTTATTTAAACTCTCATCTAATAGTATACCTGTTGATAATAGAATTTCTATCAATAATAATCGAAACGAAAATAATTCATTGAAAAATTTTGTAATACAATATAATATTTTTTAAATATTCAACCTTCTACTATATTATATAAATATCGTATTGACAATATTATTAATGCTATAAATACACATTATCATAAAAAAAAAAACTTTTTCCATTATTAATTTCTAAACGATCGCATTTCGTTAATCGTCTCATTTTATTTATACAACATTACTTTGGTTATAATTTTTGCGATTGTATTCTAATGATCGTTTGTCCTAAGTGCGATATTACCATAGTATAAGCTGTCATTAAACAGAAATGGAAATAGTTTGAATTATAAATGGAGTCGAAAACGAATAAAAATCATAAAATATTCAATGGTAATTATTTCTCGTAGCGCGTACGAAATAATCTAAACGATCGTCACTAATATGATGTGGACTAAAAATATTAAAAAAAAAAAAAAATGAAAGATGAAAATATTCGTTACGACTTATTCAAATGACACAAATCGTTTATCATAGGAAATTTTCGGTGAATTTATATCAAAATAACCGTATAAGTTATTATCATGTCTCCTATGAGAAAAAGTTATAAAGGTTTTTGTATTGGTCATAATATTATATATGCAATTGAATATATTGTTTATATGAATGTTTTATTAATAGTAATTATAAGCAAAAGTTATATAGATATATCATTTATCACAAATCAAATCGTTTTTTTTTTTATCTAATATACAATTATTTTTTTAATTGTTTAATTAACCATCGGGAAAAAAAATATTCTGCTTAGATTCGATAATTTTTCAAAAATCACGAAAAAAAGATTAAAAAAATAAATTCTAGTATATATATATATATATATATATATATATATATATATATATATATATATGCTCATTTTTAGAATTTCGCCCGGATTTATTTATGGGTTTCATAAGCGATAAACTCGTCTAAGAAAATAAAGCGGTTTGCATAATAGCCAATAATTCGGGCGATTATCGCTTTTTCAGAAACACCGATTTAATTAAACGCGAACGCCAATCAATATTAGATACTGATTTAAAAATGACGAAATAAAATATGAAAAAAAAAATACAATTTTCTTATATACGTTTTAAGTACAATGATTTTATTAAACTTATTGCAGTCAACCCTCATATAACGCGATGAGTGCGTACCGCGTTGTATGGAAACCGCGCTATAAGAAACTTAGAATTAGTATAAATCATATCATTCGTACCGCGTTATATGGAGACCAATAAATATAAAAGACAAGATAAATTATAAATTATTTTTATTGAATTGAAGAATTCATTTAAGGATATGATAAAATCAAATGATTGAACAATATATTATAAGCAAAATAATGTACGTTTTATTATTTTTTTTATAAAAACATGTTTTGTTACTTTATTTTATCGTTAAGGCGATAAAATAGGTAATTTTTCGCATATAATGCAAATTTAATTTCGTCCGCCAAAGGATACAAATCAAAAAAAAAAAATTAGTACGATAAAAGTTAAAACCTCTTACAATATCCGGTTACTATAGTCATTCATAGGTTGTGCGGAAGAAACTTATGGGATGCTGTTGAACGAAAACCGCGCTGTAAGAGTACCGCGTTATAGGAGGACTGTCGCAATTTCAGCTCCGCGTTATATGGAAACCGCATTATAGGAGGGTTGACTGTATTTATAATAATGTTATTTTTGCATTTAGGATTTATTATATTTTTTAGTTAATAAAGATCGTCGATGCAAACGTTGATTTTATTTTATCGCTGAAAAGTGCAATGGATAATTGAAGCAAAAAAAAAAAAAAAAAAAAGTATTCCGTTTGAGGCGGACGCGGAATTGAAGCGAAGATCTTGGAGACGCGAACGCTCGAGATTTCTGATTAAAAAGATCGAGGATCTTATGGACGAAAGAAAAGCCGAACGCGAACAGCCCCAGGGAAATTTACGCAGCCTTCTAAAAAAGACATTACCGGGGGTCGAATTTAATTTGCTCAGGTGTTTTCATTTTCTGCATGGTGTGCATGTCCGTGTTTCGATGCCAAGTTCTATATAAATATTTATTGAAGATTAAAAAGCACAAAAAACAAAAAAAAACGTAAAATCGACGAAATTCCACGGCGAAAAGTGATAAAGATAATAATAAAAAAGGATTTTATTGTTAAATTTCTACTACAATCATAATAAAATCATATTTGTTTCATATGAATAACGAGTGAATTTTTTTATATATTATATATATATATATATATATATTACGCCTGAAAAATTGGTATTATAATTAGACAATGAAAATCATCCACCTTTATATTTTTACCGGCATATTTGCATTGTATAATTTATAATAAACATTCATAAATGTTGTTTAAAATTAAAGGTTACATTTACATATCATAATTAAAGTTTTATACGCAATCGAGGCATGCAAAAATTGAACGCTCAAATATATTGACTCCCTCGTTATAATCGATTTTTCCATTTAATATATATATATATATATATATATATATAAATGTGCATTATTTTATGAAATATTATACGGTTTGTGTATTCAAAACATTATCGGGAATTTGATGAAAATTATAATTAAAAATACGCGGTATTACATTTTTATATAGAAATATGTGAATAATAGGGAATTAATTTTCCGGTACAATAAATAATTCTAATTATAAATGTTATTATTACTCGTTTATATAAATTTCAAAAAATCAATATTTGAAATAAAACGAATTTTTTATAAGAGCGAAAGCGAGATTCAACTAAATGCAGTATCCAAAATTTTCCAATTCAAAATATTGAGAGAATTATATGAAATTGACTGAAGAAAAAACATGAAAATTAAGAAAATGTTAAATTTCTCAGTAAAAGATGAAAATTTAGTAAATACAGAGTTAACGATCCGTTCTTAATAAATAGTATTTGAACATATAGTATTCGTAAATATGTATACATTATAGTTGATTTAGTTGAAATACAGGGTGAAAAAGAAACTTTATAAAGCTCGAGTAAAAATAGCAAAATTTTGCAATAAATCTCCCGGTGGCCGTTCTTGCGCATATTTTATGCGAATAAAAAATTTACCTTGGATATAATAATGCCGGAAAAAAGGCGGGAAAAAGGGCGGAGGATAGAGAGAGAGAGAGAGAGAGAGTGAGTGAAAAACGTGCGATCCTGAAAAAGGATCATTACGACAACGGTTTCTCGGAGAATTATGATTGCAAAATTTCCTCGTTCAAGAAAAATTGCATCGCAGAACTTATTATTTCGTTTCGCAGACTAAGCCGAATATTATTTTATTATCATTTCTACTTTATTTTTTACGTTTTTACAAGATTTCTTTAATAATTATCCGATGATGTCATTAACACATCTTTTGCGGGATCGTTTTAACAAAAAATACTCTTGTAACGGGAATCTCCACAATGTACATATATTTGTAACAATAATTTCCGAAATTTTGATTTTAAAAAGTTAATGTTTCATATTCAATAATGTTTTTATAGAACAAGCGAAAACATTTTAGTATCACGCTTACGGCGCATAGCGCGCGTAGGACTATAATCAGTCTCCCGCAAATGATGTGTTAAGAATAGTGATTTTATGTACTACCTAAATCTTATATGATAGAAAAAAAAATATTTAGAATTAATCGCATTTTGAGTATATTTAATATCTGATATTTAATAAACAATATCATTATGCCGAAATGAAATAGAACCTATTCTATAGGGGCCGAAAACGTGCAGTTGTGTCGTATAACGGTTTTCCGTAGAAGTTTCGCCATTAAAATGTCAAGTATGAGAGTTTACAACGAGACAAAATACGGAATTAATTAACCAATTAATAGTTTCGCATCGTTTTCGATATGTTTATTTTAAAAGTGGTTTAATTCAATGTGTGACGAGTTTCGGCGAATATTTACATAATCGACGTATATAGTCGTCGCGCGTACGTATTTAATGTGTTAAAAGTGCATCGTTTTGTCAAATATCTGACTTTTTAACACTAGTAAAATATGTTTATGTAAACGATAATATTGATTATTTATATGCGTTGTACTTTTATTATTCGTAATTTGAAAAGAGGTAAATAAAACGATTTGCAGTTTTATATATATATATATATATATATATATATATATATATATATATATATATATATATATATTATTTTTTAATATTATAATTTTAATTAATTGAAAGAATGACTATATATACAGTCAGTTCTCGACTTACGACGGGGTTCGGTTCCACAACTTTGAACGTAAGTCGAATTTCATACAAAAATAAATAATATAATATGATAGACAAATATGTATATATTATATAAGCAAATATAATGGCTTTTATTTCTGATTTTTAATTGTTATTTTTTTAGTTGGTTAATTAAATAACTACATACATAAATAAGTATATATATATATATATATATATATATATATATATATATATATATATAAGCATTATTCTGGCTTATGGTAGATTTTCATCTGAGCTACTGATATTCATTGCTGTCTCTTGAGATTTATTAACGAGTGTAGTAGTAATGCTTTTTATTTTTTATAAACAAATCCAATTTTGTTTGGACAGTTTGTTTTTTCTTCTCGTTATAAATTTCATCATAACAGACAATTGCTTGGTGAATATTGCGTTGTACCTTCAAAAATCTATCGTTGTCTGTCGAATCAATCGTCAAAAATCATCAGATTATATTAGATATGTATGTGACAAAAACTATAAAAAAATTGACACATTTTTTAGAAAAAAAAAATGAAATTTTTTCGTCATAAGTGCGAATGGTCGTAAGTCGAGGTGGTCGTAACTCGAGAACTGACTGTATATGGTATACGTACAATTGTGATGATGAAAATTGTATTGTTTCGTTGCATTAAAGTCGTTTTAATAACAGTAATAAATTTTGAGCTGTGAAAAAAATGATGCTACACCGTCGGCTCCCGTCGACCGGCCGGCGCTAGTTAGACGGTAACGCGTTTTGCACGCTCGTCGTAATTGCAACGGAGAGGAGATGCATCGAGATGGCTCCACAGGTCCGGAGCCGGGAGCGGGGGCAACCTTTCACCTTTGTGGTGTCGCGTGGGCGGGGTGTTGGCGCGCCGGTCCGCCGCGCCGGTGCGAGCCGCCCCCTGAAAGCGGCCCCGCCCCTCCCCGCCCGCGCCCCTCCCTGCAGTGGAAGCCTCGAGCCCCCATCGGAAGGGAAGGCTCACAACGAGCAGCGACCGACGCCGCGGACGCACGCGTCTCTCTCCACCCGTCAGCGGGCTAGCATCGCTTGTGTGGTGCGGTCGTCGTAATCAACGGCGTCGTTGTGTCGGTCGGCCGTAAAGTCGCGCGAATCGACCAACGACGCACGCCGTCCGCCGCACACTGCTAACTAACTGCGCGGACGCTCGACGGCCACTTAACATGCTGCCGGCGCAACGGGTCCGCATCGCGCCGTCGGCTACGCTGACCCCCGACCGCGTAAGTGTCAACTTTCAAATCCTTATACAAATATCCATTTTTTTTTTTTTTTTTTTTACTAATATGCTATATTAAAGAGATCGCGACTTTAATATGATATATTAAAATCGCTATTAAATATTTTATATATATTGTTTCGAGAATGGCGAATTTATATATACCATATATATATATATATATATATATATATTTTAATTAGAATCGAAATAAAAAAAATAATATTATTGACGAAATCGAATATTGGACGATTTTGATGGATGAATTTTGACTAGAATCCGGAAATGTAGTCTCATTTCATATGTATACACATGAAATAAAATATCCGCCAATTTCAATTACTTTTCAAGTTTATAAATTTATTTTTAACGCTTATATATATATATATATTATATTTTTAAATATATATCGTTTAATACTCTTAAATGTATAGTCGATAAATTGAGCAAAATTAAGAACGTATAAAATGCTTAATTTTTATACAAATAAAAGTAAAGCGACAACTTGAAATTTTTGTTATATTTATAAAAAAAAAAAGTCTTATTCCGTGGCAATTTTTCAGAATAACGATATAAAATCGTAACTTTTCAAGATATTGTTTTATATATATATATATATATTTTAAATATAAGGACCAAAGTATAAAACTCGAAAAAGTGATTCAGACTCGAAAGTGTCGTGAATACTTTAAATAAAACGACGATTTCGTATTATTTTTAATGTATAAATATATTAACATCGATCGTAATGCACGAAAATATAAAAGAATACTAATGAAAAAAAAAAAGTTGTTTATATATAAATATACATATGTATGAAAGACATTATGCTATTGGATTTTTCGCGAACAATACAATATTCTTTTCAAGAATTTTATTACGTCCGTTTCATTTCCGAGACGGATCGGAAAACATCTTTTTGGAAATACTGCCAATTTACTATTTTCCAAAATCGCAACCGTTCGAAATATACACGAGCTGAAAAAAATATATTCAAATTTATGCAGAATTGAGTTATCTAGTCGTAGATAATACGATCAAAATGTACAATGAAAAATGCACACACTATATTTTATTTTATTTTTCATTCATATACAGTTTAATAGATAATATAATAGATAAATAAGGTAAATAATTTGCATTATTAATGATTTAATTTCATTTATTTATAGATAATTTCAATACATTTTTGATTTGTCAACTGTAGAATATTACGTTTTTTTTTTCGAACAGATATATCGTATAACGGTTGCCAAAAATGTATTATACAATACTTTAAATTGCAACTTAATATTATAATTAGTATAAGAATAAACACAATATACTCGTATAATAGATATTTTACTATTAAATTGTGGAAATTGAAAAATATTTGCTATATTTTTGAATCGTTTAATACTAGTATTTTTTGCACGCGAATAGTTGTGGTAAAAAAAAAAAACGCGCGCTTTTTATGCGATTGTTTCTAACAATTTTTTTTTTTTGGATATTTTGCTCTATTTTAGTTTTTTAGTTTTATTAACAGATAACGACCCATTTTCGAAATTAGTATTTGCAAACGGGTCATATAATACGTAATTTGAGCTCCGTCACGTGTCAGCGTTAATAAAGCTCATTCGTGGAAAAGTCATGGCGTTCGATATTTTTTTTCACTGGCAAAATAAAATGATAACAGAAAAAAAAAAAAATATATATATATATATATATATATATATATATATAAACACACCTTTGTTTGCGAAAATTGTTTTCTTACTGCAAATGTTAATTTTCATTTTTAACTTTTGACTTTCCCCATTCGCTTTTTCTCGATATGATCGTCTCTTATTGAAAAATAGAATAGAATACTTGCTCATCTTATTTATTTATCTATTACCAAGATAGCGATTTCAATTGTTGCATTATTTTTTTCTTATGTCTATCACATACCATACATAGCAATAATGCAATTGTAACAAAACAATAACATTAAGTCCTTACGAAAAGTTATGTTGAAAACATTTTTTTTTTAGATAAGAATTAAATTGACTTAATTATTGATAAAATTTGAACCCATATCCTCCATTATTTATTTATCTCCAAAAGTAAACAAAGTGAAAAACATTTATCATATCTATTTTTTTAGGAAATTCAAATAAATTTTTGTGGATTGATAGATAACTTTAAGAAAAACCAAATAGTTAATTAGAATAATTTTGAATTGGCTGGATAACAAATACTTTGAAAACGCCCAATTTAATTCTTAAATATTAAATATTGAAATAATATTTATTAGATTTTGTTTCCAAATAATAATTTATTCGCGGAAAATATTTAAAATATTGGTCGATATTTTGTGAAACTTTCAAAATAACTCTTAGGAATCGTCTAACAAAATAACCATACCTTATATATATATATATATATATATATATATATATATATATATATATATATATATATATATATATATAATATTATTTTCATATTTATAAAAATATTGATTTATAAACTTAAGAAAGCTTGTAAAAATTTATGACGAGCTTTTAAATAAAATCTATACCTAAATAAATGTATATTTAATTAATAATCAATTAATTAAATCTAGAAAATTACCATTTTTTTTCCAAAGTACACACGCACATATTATATATATATATATATATATATATATATATATATATATATACATACAATTACTTTATAATGTTGTATTGGAATTTTATTTTAAGAAAAAAATAATTTAAAATACATTGTCGAAGTTTTTGCTGTAAGAATACTTTATTTAAAAATAAAGTTTTGTTCGTGTTGATGTTTAAACATTGTTACTTACTTTTCTTTCACGTGCGTTTTTAATCTTTAATTAACATATAATAAACATACTTCATATACTAAAAAAAAAAAATATGAACGTAATCATACACAGATTTTAGTAATGGTAAAATTTTAAATTTTTTTCTTATAATTCAGATTCGATATATATATATATATATATATATATATATATATATATATATATAAACCATATTTGCTCAATAAATTTAAATATGAATCAATTAGAGAGCTTCAATATTCGAACGTGTGAATTTTACTTCATACATACATACACACACACACACACACATAAATAATATTACTTATATATATATATATATATATATATATATATATATATATATATATATATAATATTTATCCAAAGATACGTATTTACGTAGTTTTGTAATACGATACGGTTTATTTTGATGTCTAAGTGTGAACGAGTTCAAAATATTTTCTTCAATAGTGTATAATAAGAGAACGGTGCTTGTTGCTCGTTTAATTTAACCGTATCGGTTAAACGTATCGCAACTAAAATACACGCATTATGTAATCGCTTATTTTTATATTTATAAATAGCCTTAAACTGCGCTTAATTTATATGCTGTGCTATTTAAAAAAAAAACATATTATTATATAGTATATCGTTTAAATCACGGTTAAAAAAAAAACGACGGTGCTTCGAATGTTGATTATTATATTGAAGGTGATGTGCGTTATTAAATTTTATATATATATATATATATATATATCAATTTGAATTATGAACAAACTTTTAGAATATACAGTAATGCTTAATTAAACATAAAAAAAAATATTATTACATAAGAAACTATGATCGAATAAAATTATAACGTTCGACGTTATAAGATCGAAACAGAATATCGCCTTTATTCAGATAAGGGTACATAATTCATTTATTATATATTGAGTGTATTAAAAAAAAAACAACGATATCTTTTTGCGGTCGGATATAATTAATAAATGTAATTTGATGAAAAACACGACGTTGTGTTTTGATTAATGTTTTATTAAATATTATTCTGTGCACACACGCGATTAATAAATCAAAATTTACTGCTGATTTTATTATCGTTTTCATGTTACATTTGCGTATTTTATGAAGCGTTTTTTTTTCTTTTTTTATTTCATATTTTCCTGAAATACACTCTGATATTTAATAAATAAATCATCAATATTAGAGTTCAATCGGTCTCAGTTTCTCTTTCAAAATTCCAGATTTAAGTTAAAAATATAAAAAAAAATACATAAAAACTTCGTTATGAATTATCATGTAGTACAAATTTTTAAATTAATTTTATAAAGTTTAGATTATACTATTGTGATCTAAAAGTAAGGACAGCTAAATTTTTATTTTTTTACTAGATTGTTAGGATTATCTATAACATTCGCCGAGTGTCTGTTTATTAAAAATTTTAATTATCTACGAGTTACACATATTTTTACAATTCTCGATTCCTTCATCTCGATAATTCAGTGTTATATTGCATTGGTTTTTCGGCGATTTTTTGTCGAAAACTTGACTCATATCGTCCCGCAACCACCGTCTTCGCCTGATTTGCCTCCGTGCGACTTTTGGCTATGTCGGCAAACTCAAAAAGACAATGCGGCGACGCCGTTTCGAAACGATTAAGGAGATAATAATCGAATCGAAGATGATCTTGAAGGCTATACCGGAAAAAGACTATTACGACTGTATCGAGGACCGATAAAAGCGTTGGCAATAGTGCGTTTTATCAAACGGAGATGAAGTTGATTTAGAAGAATAAATAAAAAATATATATTTTATAAACAAATTCATCTTAATTTTTGATCACAGTATTATATTATATTATAAACGGTTAAATTTTCTAGTTGAAATCTAATAAATAAATTATCATACTATACGCTATATCGTTAATTCAGACCTGCAAATGATATTATGCTAATATCGAGTTACACGAGGTGCGTTTTATTAAGATTATTTTCGCCGAATATACGTAAAATATAATATATGCAAACCTTTCAGGGCGAGAGACGTATGGACGATAATTTTTTTCTTTTTGCCGCGCGGAAAACTTTACGATTTTCAAATTGAAAATGTAAAAGGGGCTTTTTTCCATTGTAAGAAAAAAAAAGTGCACGCACATCGTTTCGGCTTACGAAGTGGCCAATTGGCTTCTCGGTTAATGTTTCCATACCGGGGTTTGCCAACAGTCCCAATTGGCGTTATGTCCACATTCAAATTTTAAGGGTCAGCCGAAAAGGTTTTTGACTTTTGACAGACTGGCGACTATGCCAAATTTCAACGTACAAACTTTTTATGTTTCATTATGTCGAAAATATTACATGACCTATACGAAAATTATACACTTCTATTTAAAATAACTATCAATTCATACACATCAAATTAAAATTATTTTATATAAAAAAAAAATGCAAACGCTTATTAATACGTATATTTTTAAATGCACATATATCTTTTCGTAATTACAGTGCGGTTCTGTATTAGGGATTAAAATTAAATCTGCGGTTTTTGGGGTCCTCCGCCGCAAACCGTGGATTTAATTTATGCCCTTTTGACGTGATACTAAAAATAGGCTTTATAATCTCATTTCGTTCCGTTGAAAAAGATTTTTCGGCAATACGAACAATCGTTCGAAAGCATTTTCATAGTGGAACGGGCTAAAGAAAATAAATTCTCACAAATTGAACTCGAATAATTTCATTCACGTTTTTTTTTTTTTTTTTTGATGATGTGCCTTCGGCTTTATCGGCAACTTCTATAAACGTTATCGCCGTTTTTCTTTTAGCAATACGAAAAAATCAGACATCGCAAACATTTTGGTCACGTTTCGCGATGCATGCGATGAAAGACAATATTATTTTTACGTTAGTTAATATTTTTGGTAAAATTTTTAAATATACAAAAAAATTTCACTGCATATAACGTTGAATAAAAATGCAATCAATGTCGAATTGTTTCATAGTTTTTTCTATTTTTCATAAAGAAAAAAAAATGTTTTTATACGTACAAATAAAACACACATATATACAATATACCATATATATGCTCACGAGTATGATTTATCCACAAAAAAATATTTATTTTTTATTGCATACCGTTGGAAATTTTTAAAATCTTTTTTACATTTCATGATTGATGAATAACTGCAAAAAAAACACGAATAAATATTTGGTAACTTGGATTTGTAATGTAAGTAAAAACAGAATTAACAAGGATGGATTATTAATTACTATGAATATATTATTAGAGCGAACTCTAATCTGTGTTTAAGCGTTGTTACGTAATAACATGTCACAAATTACGGTGTTAGGATTCGGATATATTTTTAAAGTTTTACAATCAATGTTAGTGTTAATATTATCGTTTTCATTATATTTTATAATAATTACATTTTAAAAAAGAGTGTTTTTTTTTTTTTTGTAAACGAAAATTTGCCGTAAGAAATTAGAAAATAGTTCGTTACATGCATACAGCAGTAATTACCTGTATATGTATGTATATACAGGATGTTTGGTTATTTGTACATATTGTACTGTAGATTTACTTATTTACAAGTGACAATGTTTACTTTTGCGTTTCGATAATACTGACTCGACGAAAATAGACCGAAGGGAAAATAAATAAACACAAACACACACACACACATACATACACAAATAAATCTATAAAAGAAGTGTCCTTCCATTTTCAGAGCAAACCGAACATATATGGACACATGTAGAGATTTACAAATATACGGTGGTTCAAAACAATTTTCCAATATTCATACGATTTGTCATTATGGTGTTTCGATTTCGCATATTATTGTATAAGGAATAAAAAATAAAAATGTCACTAATATAGCTAAGTCGATAGTGCAAGTTCAAATATATAGTTGTTATTGCATATTATTGATTTTCAATTTAAAATATAATAAAAGTCTGAAGGAATTGCATATAGAACTGGCGACTCGACATTGAAAAATAAATATAAACAGATATTTTAATAACACTATTTAAATCTATAATTAATTAATTTTTAGATGAGTTTTGATTAGATTAGTAATTTAAAAACTAAACTAAAAAAATAATAGAATATAATTTATATATAGAAATTGGAAGGAAATCGTCGTTAACTTAGGAGATTGTCGATTCCACGAGGACCAAAAAAGGATACATCTTTCTTTCGGTAAACATCGAAAAGTTCTAGATGTTTATATTTTTATTTGCCGTTACGTGTCGCGTGTTAATTTCCACGAGAAACATTGTTCGAATTGAGTGGAGGCTGCGAGTGAAAAAAAAAATGAAGAAGAAGAAAAATAGCAAAAGAAGAAGTGGAAAAAGAAAATAAAACGTGAGAAAACTGGGCAACTGTTGAATGAAAGTGTCTCCCAGGATTACGTTCGACTCGCGCGGAAAAACGAGCAGAAAATAAAAGCAGTCGAGAAAAATAAGGAAAAGCCAATTTTCCTAATGGCGATGAACGCGAACCGTTCACAATTGGCTTCGCGCTGAAAACTTTTCAGAATTAAATATGAGATAACGTTTTTTGAATTATGGAAAAATATTAACACATGCCGCGCGGACATTTAAATTTTAATATAACATTTGCTTACATTTTTTCAATACTTTGTATTTTGCAATAATTTCAATTTAATATTGTATGAAAAAAAATATTTTTCAATATCTAACTTTTAATTACACTTATTTGTATTAACAAAAAATATATTAAAATAATTTCTTATGCATCAAAATTTAATGCAATCATTAATTTAATTGTATTTTTTTGATGGTGTACAAAGATTTATGAGAAAAAAAATGGATTATAATTTGAACGATTTCGCATATAAATATTTGAATTAGCCGAATATATTTATAAGAAAGTGACGTTAAATATAAAAATATTTTTTTTTAGAATTTATGTGGAAAATGGTTCAACTATAAACATGAAAAGTATAAAACTATTTTATCATTTTTTTTTCACCACATTTGATTATATTTTCATTATATTAATTCACTATAGAAACAAGAGAAGAAAATTATATTTAAGAATTGTGAATATACATGTTACAGTTACGGTTAGTTTTGAGTGATAAAATTGAATGTGAAATGAAATCGATATAGATTTATATATCTTGCGAGAAATTGAATCATCAATGAATGTACTTTTCAAAATTCAACAGTTTCTACACGAAAACGTTTCAAACTATCGATGTAAAGTGGAAATATCGAAACACATACAAGAGATACGTTTAGTTTAGTTGTTAGAAATTATGAGGAAGACTCATAAGATTGAGGGTGGTTCCAAATATAGAAATGATGGCGTATTTCGGGGTAGGTGAGCCTTAAAGGCTCGTTTTAAAACGGGCTATCATCAATCATTGACCATCTCCGGTAATTTGTTGCCATTGTCGTAATAAGTTGTTCGCCGCGAGACACCGACGCCATTAACCACGCCATTATGGTGATAAATGGTCACTGGGCGTTGTTCAACAAAACAATATATAATACTAATACTAATACTAATACTAAAAAAAAAAAAAAAAAAACAACTCCGTGTCCGCTTTTAATCGACGCGCTTTTTCAAAATATTTTTATAATGTTAAGAATTATCATTATATTTTTACACAAAAAAATAAAAATAAATAAATAACGCTTACAATCGGACTAATTTGAAAAAGTTGTTTTGCAAAATTTTATATAATATAAAAAAAAAAAATTAGCTAAATTTCAACAGCATTCAACTCACATTTGTAGCATGAATAAAATTGAATATATCCAACCGATCGTCAACTTGACTCGATTCGCAGTTGAGAATTCTCTAAGAAAAATATTTTGCAAAGCCCCCCTGAGGGGAATTGGGCGAATTTTCAACAATTGAAATTTGCCAACGTTTACAAACTCGGTATAAGTTATTGGATTTTCTGCGATTGAGACACGAAAGTTGCAACTCGGCCACTAGTGCATTTATTCTATCGCTAAAGTATCCGATAAATTGGATTATACTATCACTAGTAAAAAGTGTTTTGAAAGCAACGACTTTAAGATTTAAGCTATTATTAT
This sequence comes from Leptonema lineaticorne, assembly GCA_024500535.1. Classification (NCBI taxonomy): domain Eukaryota; kingdom Metazoa; phylum Arthropoda; class Insecta; order Trichoptera; family Hydropsychidae; genus Leptonema; species Leptonema lineaticorne. The sequence continues at coordinate 4,166,749 of JANIJI010000007.1, forward strand.
TTATTATAATGGTTGATTGAATATAATATTTCGTTGAATATATATATATAGGTGTACAATCATTGAATCTCTAATTAATTTAAGTACTGTTTAAAAAGGTGATTGTTTAATTTATATTAAACATTTGTAATATTTAAACTTTCAGATATTATGTTATTTTTGCTGAAATTGTATAATATAAAAACGATTTTGAAAATTTTATTTGGCATCAGATTTATCCTATTAAGCTTTATCTGTTTGTATGAAATCGCGTTCATTTTTTTAAAGGAGTACAAATGAAATTTTTTAATGTAGATTATTTCTTAAAAAAAAATGATTGTATTATTTTAAATAAAAATCATAGATTTTTGTGGAAGAGCTTTAATTGAAAAGCTGAAATGGCTTCCAAAAAATACAAAATTTTCCGACCGCTATATTTGATAAATTCTTTGTTTGATATTAATTTAAAAATATAAAGCTATCGATTTTTATTAAATTTTAAAGTTTAAGTGATATGTGTAGATAAGTATTTACAGTTTTGGTAATTGAAAAGTTTACACCTGAAACACAATGTCATTGGATTAGTGGATTTAGTGGTGAGTAACTTAATTTCCGATGATCGATATACAGACCGTTACTCACTCGACATTAACTATAAAACCGCATTTTACTCATATAATATTGAATTTAGCTGCCTTTTCACACACAAAAAAAAAAACTAGCAATAATTCGTACCGAGAAAAATTACTAATCCGTTTTCGGAATATTAACATTTTTTTTCTCTCTATATTGTTTTTTTTATATATGTATATACGTGTATAAAACGCGGTCAAAGTTAATTAAAAAGTCAGTCATTTTGAGTTGACGCTTCGGACATGTTGATTATCCGGAATAATTCGCGTTAATTAGTGGTTTTATTCGATTTCTGGTGCATTCTCAATTATTAATATAATCGGTGATACTGAAAAATATTATAGAATGTTCATAAAGTTTTATGGACTCGAGAGAGATTTTAAATTATAGAAAGCTTTAAGTATATAATAAATAATAAAGTTTCATTTTAATTTACAACTAGAATAATATATAAATGAAATATGTTAAAAAGCTGCTCAATTATTGCCGCCTCGGTTCGTTTTGCAGTCTTTCGAGTTAGCATTCCGATTGACCGTCGTCACGAACGTTTCCGTTCCGATTGAAATTCGACGTACAAGCGCCGTTTTCGAAATGAGCTAAAACGTGACCGGGAACCGGAATAATAAAAAAAAAATGTGCTGAAATGTCGCACTTTACACGACCGAACGTCGATTTTCGACGCTGAAATCGTACGTTTTCACGACGTTACTCGCGAAACGCTGACGCATATATGTATATATATATATATATATATATATAACATTATCGACGCTTTTGCATATTGAACGTGAAAATATATAAATGATTTTTGTGGATTCATGCGTTAAATCGAATGGTCGACAAACGGAAGCCGCGACTCGTCCGATTTGATTTGAATTTATAACGACACACGAGCGACTCGTTTCGTTTCAATGTCGACCTAGCGAAAAGGTCAAAACGTCAACATGACAAATAAATTGTTATGAATGTGTTTTTTTTTTATTTTTCGCTTTTACCTTACGGCGTTTTCGCTTCCTTTTTTTTTATATATTTATTTATTTATTTTGGATTTTTTTTTGTCGAGCAGTCGTTTGTTCGAAAAGTTCCACTTTCGACGAATCAACGTCACGTTTGACAGGTTAATAAAAACGGTTATTACGCGATACGTTGTTTACGTTTGTTCACTTGGTGTTTTTTTTTTATTCACTTAACATGTGAAAAACACACAAAATATTATATATATATATATATATATATATATATATATATATATATATATATATATATATATATACAAAATATAAATAGATATAAAAATTCATAAATCTATAGACTTTCTTGCTATTTTACAGTGTATATAGTAAATATAATAAATATAAATTGAATATCGTAACGATCTATCTACACAAATATGTAACATTTTTTTTTATGAATTTTTTAAATAGTCCATTTGGAGTAGCGTTTTTCGACGAGTGTTTTCTCAGAGAATAAATTAAATATTTTAAATAAATTATTCTACTCGAATACAAAATCCGGAACCGATTCGGTTCATTTAATAATGAAACGAAATTAATTTGAGATAAAAAGGTAGGAGTGAAATAAATTCAGTCCTCGGACGGACGAAAGGTTAATTCATTTAAAAATAATCTCCTTTTCTAATAACGCGGACAAAAAATATATATATATATATATATTAAAAACGTAAAAGGAACTTTGAAAATGGCTTCGTATGAACTGTAACCTTTTTATATGTATATATTTTAATATTTTTCCATAAAAAAAAAAAATATATGGAAATATCGCGTTACGTTCTTAATAAATTATGCTTGATTATGTTAGCGAACTTGCGAACTTTGAAATAAAAAAAAAGACGATTATAAAATCGATCTTTAATCTTTAAAATTCTCAAAATCGTCAATTTATTCATCAATTTAATCATTGTTTAATGTGAATAGCTACAGTGTAGTTCGGAAGAATTATAATAATTGAAATTGTTTAATGATTTTTAATTACTATATTTTTGTTTTGAATGATAAAATACATATTAAATTCAATGAAATAAAATAAAAACGATATTTCAATCAAATGGAAAACATAATAATAACACAATAATCATAATATGTTATATCATAAAATATACGCTTCGTTTTCAAATATTACTTTAGGTAATCCAATAGCTTCGAGTAACACGCATATCTCGGTCATATTTAATATATATCACACACATAATAATCATATTTATGAATAACATACACACATACATACACTCTGAGCGCCTACAAAAATGTAGATATCTGAAAAAAAAAATGGATTATTTTCAGTACTCAATTTCGGTGACGTGAAAATATCTTTCAGATGTAGATACGAAATCGTCATTCGTACGCAAATTTGCCTTATATCATATTTTATCATCTTTCTTTTTTCTCTCTTTTCCTCTCTATTTATAAATAAGTATATATATATATATATATATATATATATATATATATATATATATATATATATATATATATATATACAGGATGTTTCAGTAAAGTGTGCATGTATTTTTAAGCGTTTTTTTTTTATTAACTCGAATTTGTTAGCTAAGATGATATTGGTCAATGGTCTCTGCGAGACCATAGACAGAGTCCTACAAATATTTGGGGACTCGGATAAATGAAAATCGGGATGTGTCCCGTGAAATAAAATATAGACTTAAGCAGCTCAGGGTCTCGTACATAAAGTTAAAAAAGATATTGACGAACTGGGACTTGATCTTAGTTTTGCTTTAAGAATATATATATATATATATATATATATATATATATATATATATATATATATATATATATATATATATATTAAATGTAATACATACTGAGAAAATTTAGATACTCGCTTTAGTAACATATGAAAAACTTTTACTTTTCCATTTACAAATTAAAAATCTTTCATTAATACCAAAAATATCTTGTTGTATAAAAAAAATAAAAAAATATTGTAAAAAATTAAAAATGTAAATTGTTCAAACTGATCGTTTGAGACTAATTTCTATAAGAAAAATCCGTTAAATATATATAAAAATCGATGTATGTCTTATTTTAATGTACTTCAAAAAATCATAAAGAAAGCATCATTTTCTGTTTTGATCACTAAACCTTCATAAAAATAAGAGAACATAAAGAAAAAGCTCTCATTAAATTATAACGATTTATCTAATATCTTAAATTAGCTGAAAATATTTAATAGAAATTTTTAAATGTTCAGCATCTAGTAATATATAAAAAATAAATTATGATTTCGTCCATCAAAATTATTTATAACTGCAATGTGAAAGGAAATAGTAAATCATATTAAATTTTATAAAATAACGAATATTTTAAATAAAATTAAACAATAATAAATAAATAAAAATAATAATTTAAATATAGAAATATTTTATGATTTATAGATTACATTTTCACTTGAATCGGAAAACCAATTTATATTATAATCATGTGATAATAATTATAATACATAAAAGAAAAAAAAATTTAAGAATAGTGGAAAAATTACCTACCATGATATGACTGTTTAAATATTGATATTATTTTTGAAATCATCCTGTATATATATATATATATATATATATATATATATATATATATATATATATATACCATACATTATTCGTACATATTTTTTTGTTACTTTCCGTTCCACATATACTCATGAATATATATGACTTCGTTGCTGTAAATTTATCATACTATTTAAGGAACATATTCCTGTTTTTTTTTATTTTATTTTATTTTTTTTTTTTTGGAGAAAAAGCTTTCACGATGCGAATTATTTGCGAGCTTCCACTCTTCGCGCTGAAAGTTTTCATTCATTTTCACGCTTTGGATTTCGCGCTGAAAGCTCCTCTCAGCACTTCCAGTTTTTGCAAGCGACAATGTTTATACATGAAAAAAAAAGATCTTTTTTTTCTGTTTTTCGAATTTTTTTTTATCTTAGATTATTTATAATCGATTTCACTCGTTTAAAATCATTTTTTTTTATTATTTAAAACAAATTGAATCAGTTTGAATATAGTGATTTGAAATTTTACTACATTTTGAAAATATTATTATTAAAGGAATAAATTGTCACAGCTATTGAGCCTTATAAATATATATATATATATATATATATATATATATAAATTTACCTTTGGGGCGTGCGTGAGTTTGTGTGAAAAATGATCGATCACGGTTGAGCGGCGTTGGCGCGAAGACTTTCTCAAATCTCACATCGCATGATGAATGATCACGGTTAATTTGCACGGTAACGGTTCCACTTTTAGACGTTTATTTTTAACGCCAGAAACAAAATATCGTTATATTCGATCGTTTGTCTTACGTGTGACACGTTGTTTACGATAAAAAATAAATAAAACCAAACGCCTCCTCGATACACCCCATAATTTTCTCTCGGCGACAATTTGTTTACCGCGTCGTAAAGAATAATTCTCAATTTGACAAGTTTTTTTTTTTTTTTATGAATGCATCGTGCAAATCATTGCAATCATTTAAGATATTTTTTTTTTTGTATTAATTACAATTTTTATATTTGACTCATTTATGATTCACAGTTTTTAATTTTTTTTCACTATTTACTGCTAATAAAACATGTTTTATAAGAAAAAAATGATAATTTGTGAAGATGTTTTCTATCTATAAACTTTTACATACAAATACGAGTATGCGTATTTCGATATTTCAATATAATTAATATATAGCAAGTTAAAAATATATGACAAATAAAAAAAAAATAATCATCAATTTGGATCATTCGCTAGTATGATTCGGCATATTTTAATTAATGAACGTTATAATAATAACACGCGTGACACTCGATATATTTGCTCGTTAATAACATTAATCCATTAATCGATAAGAAAAATATTTACACAGCATCGAACCATCTTATAGAGAACAATGAAAATATACGCGACACTAATCAATTAATATGATGAACGTTGTTGGTTCTTTACTTGAAATATATGCGAAAACTAATAAAAACGCCGACTAGACCAGAGCTCTATTCGTAATAATACAACAATTGATACGAATTAATCGATCGAGTCATACGTGTAAAACAATTGTAATACTAATACAATGTAACGACATGTTTTTTTACGTTGTGTGCGTGCGAAATAGTCGATGCTTTTTATACTATTATGGTACATACGTCGCCGCACTAATAATTTTCTTCGATCCGACTAATAATATTTTTTTTTTCGAATACAAAATAAAAAAAAAAACACTTTCGGGGCCCGCAATGGGTCCGGTCCGATTTATTGAGAGCCATATTTTAAAGTTCGCACGCACACCCCGTTTCGTTCTCGCGAGATTTTCCCTCCATTTTCCATTTTCGCAGCGAAAATTTTACCATACTCTGTGTATATTTTCTCGTTTGTGTTTTTTTTTTTCTATTTTAATTCGATGTTTGCAAATATAGGGTGATGTTTGTCGTGTGTATTGTATCATTAGAATTTGATTTTTTTTATGTGATAATCGTTTACAAAATACGTTCTATATATGCATACATTCTACAATTTAAAAAAAAAGAAAAATTTCTAAATATTTTACAAAAAAAATAATGAATTTTTAAATATTTTATAAATTATTATTCTCCCGTTAGGAAAAAAAACATATATATATATATATATATATATACATATATATATGTATATGAAAAAAAAAATTGTAACACGCTGTATATGCGTTTCAGCCTGTTTTTCTTTTGTTATTTTTATCCTAGAAATAGATTGAGATCATAATTGCGGACCCAAAACTGGTCGAAAAGTTGAACGTTAAAAATAAACACGGCACGATTTTTATTTTTGCACCTAGATTATATGCAGATTATTACAATGTTCAATGTTTTCCTTCTATTTTTCGGTGTTCTACGTATATTACAAACACACACACACACACACACATATATATATATATATAATACAATTTATTTATATTATGTAATCACGATGTAATTTATCGAGGATCTCGTTGTTATTCTATTAATCGTCAGTTGGGGTTAGCGACCCCCTGAAAAAAAAGCATCAAATTACCGTTAGAATAGTTTTTTTTTAAAAAAGCTAATATCTCGAGTTTATTTGAAATATAATTGATGAAAAAAAATAATGATTATTAAATAATTAAAAAAAAAAGTCGATTTTTAGTACAAAATATATATAGTATTAGCATCACAAACATCATTAGCGAACGTATGGACGTTAGATAAGAGTGACAAGTTGAGTTATTACCGACATTAAAATAACATATCTCGTGCCCCACACGAAATTATAATCAAATTACATTATTTTGGTAATTTACTTAAAATGACGATTAATTTATTTATATTTTTAATTTCTAATGACGACCGTATTATATTATAAAAACGTCTAATTGTATCTTGATATTACTTTAATCGAGTTGCTATTATTGTCACAGCAAAATATCTATATATATAAAAAAAAAACATTTTTTAATATGAATAGAAATTTATAAATTACCTACAAATTTATAAATTATTACAATCGATTCAATATATAAATAAAACTGGTGATACGGTATAAAAAGATTATTTTTTTAATATAATATCATATTAAAAATTTACGGATATTATTTCTTTTATATATATATATATATATATATATATATTGATTTTTATTATAACATTATCACTAGTATTCTCGTTTTATGCTATCATTAGAGTTCATACGGTTGGCGCGAGAGCAAATTTTCCGCAGAGTTTTCCCCGGAGGTGAAATTTTGACATGACATACATGAAGTTGAAATGTCGCCCCGTCTGCAAAATCTCGTATGCAAATTTTCCTTTTTCAATCATTCCCCTTAAAAAAAGGAAAGGTGGGTGTTCCATACGCCAAACTTTCCCTTGTTACGTTTTTTTTTTCAGTCCTATATTTGACGTACATTGTATATTTATGACGTAGTCGGTAATGATTGTGTATATCGGTTGATGATTGTTACAAAAACTAGTGGTTCGTAACATATTTTTGAAATGATGAAATGAGTATATTTATATAAATCTGAATAATTTTAAAAAATTAAAAAAGTAGTATATATATATATAAACGTAGTCCTTGGAGTTGAAAAAAGCAAATTACAGTGGATCTAAGTAATTACTTTAATATTTAAATACCCTCAAATATTTGTTTCGAGGACATATCGATCGGACGAAATTCCTTTTATGCCTTTATCGAGTAGAAAATTATACTCGTTCATAATAAACGAGATTTATTTTTAACTGTTTCTAAACTTGTCTTAATATATTTTTCAGTTCGATCATCAAAAACTGAATAGAAGTCACTTTTTCTTTTCAATTATTTTTATTTATATGGTAAATAATATATATATATATATATATATATATATATATATATATCAATTCAAAAATATTAAATGTGTATAAAATGTAAAGAGAATTTAATGGATAAATAAAATAAAAAAAAAAATCTATAATACGTATAGATAAAACATAGATACGAGCAAATTATACTTTGTGTAAATTCGATTTTATTCAATTAGTTCGATAGTGTCGATGATTTAACCATAGTATTAGCAAAAGTTAGATCCGATAAAAACGAAAGCTCACAACGTTTCATTAATCCCATGTGCGCAATTAATGTGCATTTCAATTACACGATTACGCCGTGTAATTTACATTAATTCGTACGTTGTTTTTGTATGATTACTTTAAATGCTGATAACTCTTTTTTTTTATTTGTTTGCATATCGGCGAATATCGTTTTATTAAAATGTATATATATATATATATATATATATATATATATATATATATATATATATATATATATATATATATATATATATATATATATCACTTTTTCGAAATTTAAAAAAATGTATTTTATCTACTCAAACAACGGTTATAGTATAGTTATAGAAAATGATAACATTTTTTTAACACTCTAATATAGCATTATTACACCATTTTTCTATCTAAGTTTGGATTAGTATACGGTTGTGAATTTTTTAAAATGATCGCACACATATATATATATATATATATATATATATATATATATATATATATATAATATTTACTTACTTTATGATCGTATATAAAAAAATCAAGCGTTCACGGAAAGGGGTTTTATGTTTAAATTTTTGTAAATGATACGGTTCTATTTCGGACGATGAATTCGCTTTGAATCGTTAGTAAAATAAGTAAGCTATTCGTCTGCTATTTTCGCTCTATATATATATATATATATATATATATATATATATATATTTACATTAATAAGAAAGGCAAAAAAAAAAGCGGTTCAAAAATGGCATGATCGAGTATGATGGTTCGTAAAGTATGATGAGTGGCCGTTTGACCCACAAATCGATGTCTACCGTGCGAAGCTTCAATTTTTCATCGGTCGTTCGGCTGACGATGATAAAGCTACGAATGAAATGGTCGACGTAAATTAACGTCGAAAGAACGTAGAAAACGTTCGACAAGATGAAACTGCTGCTCTGTAGGAAAAAAAAATTAAAAAAAAAACCTAAAAATTCTTTCAATTTACTCGTATCCTTCAAGTCAAATGAAGCGATGATGTATATATTGAAAATTAAAAAAATTTGAAAATTCATATTTCATCGATCGATTAATATTTTATTATTTTTAAATTATTAAATATTTATATATATATATACTTGTTTAAATTTGCTGTTAATTTACATATCGATTAACGTTCACGCAGTTATCGAATGATACGTTTATAGGTTTCTTGAAGTAATTTACACCGTTTTTTTTTACGGTCACGTAATTTCTATATATATATATTTTTTTTTCTTTATTATAGCGTAGTCATTACAGTTTTTTTTTTCTAAAAGCCTCAACGCAAATATGATAATGACCTACGATTCTACAAATATACGCGTCAAATTTAGAAACCGGCCACAGAAATAGCATCGGATTTGCCGCGCGGCGAAACCGGAAAATCAAAATAAAAAAGAAAAGGAAATTATAGAAGAGAAATGAAAAAAAAAAACACGTAAAAATTGCTTCCGATACGGAATACTAAATTAGATCCGTAATGAAAAGAATATTTAACCCTTTAGAATTCGTTTCATAATCGAATTAGGACACACGTCTCATGTTGCGATTGTAAAACTTTCGCATTAGTAACGATCAAAAGTACGTTTTTCTTTCTATTTTTTTTTTATTTTTTTGTAACATGACAATTTCAAAAATGCGAAACGAAAACTTTGCGTACGAATATTTTATAAATAAATGGTGTGTGTTTTTAGCGATATTTGTTCGTGTGTCGTTACGACATACGTGATATTTTATTATATATTGTATATAAAAAAAAATAATATAATATATTATTTGTATAGCACGATGTTCTTTTAGTGCGGATCCGTCAAGTGGCATCGGTTTCGCGGTATGCCGATAACAATCCCGTTGCCCGAGTGCTCCCCTTTTGTTCTGCTCCTTTGTGCTCCACATCCAGTCTGTCTTTTCCGTTCCGTTCCGTTCCGTTATGTTCCGCCTCTAAAAATAGCCATCCGCTCCGGCATCTTTACGTAACGCGCGCACACACACACACATCTGTCGCTCGATCTATACACTAGCACTACGCTTCTTATTTTCTTTTTTTCACAATTGATTAATTTGTTTTCAGCGCGTTCGAAGATGTAATGTGCGGTGAATTCATCTTTTATTTTTATTAAAAATAAAAATCTCTTTATTGTACAAATACTTAATAATACTATTAGTAGGAAGAGAACGTTAAAGAAACATATAGGGTCATATATAGCGGGGTACGTCTGTACATCGTCAGCCCGGTCACGGACGCCCTTGCGCGTACTTTGGTCGTTAACCAGGGACGATGGGCCACCCCTTTTTTCCTCAGCCCCCCAAGTTTAATTGAGCACATCTAGAAGAGACGTTTTTTTTTTATATCAAGAATAAAAAAAAAAGACCGTCTCTTCTCGAATTTTCCCCGCTTGCTCCACTTTGCACTATCTTCGAAAGAATTTTTGTTTTTTTTTAATCGACAAATTTATTCACGGGATTCTACACACATACCGGTTTTTTTCCGGTTATATAAAACGGTAACAGAAATCGACGTATCCACCTACATTATTATATTATACCTTTGGATAAAGGTGAATTTGAGTGATAACACGTCGGCTGGGAATATTTATTAAACTTACTTCATTTTTTTTTTTTGTTCTGGAAGTAGTTTTAAAATATAAAACTCGATTAATTTAATATTGTTATTAATATAATATTGACGATTAAAATTTATACAATAAGAAATTTTTTAAAATTCACAACGATTCCAACGTCGCCGATTTATTTAGTGAATATATATTTGTATTATATAATATATTATGCAACAACCTTGATAGTCATTCAGAGTTTGGAAGAGAAAATTGACGCATTCGTGCGGAAGTATGACGTCATACTTACAACGATAATTTAATTGTACTATGAGAAGGTCTCCTCTTTCCCTCTCAAATATGTATAAATATAAAATAATATATATATATATATATATATATATATATATTATTATGTATGTGTGTATGTACATATGACTGGTCATAGAATGCAGTTTATTTGTCCTCGACCCAGAATCCGTTTTGGACGTAGCGAATCGCCCACGTGCTTGAAGGGTGTGTTTTTTGATGTTTTTGCAAGCGGAATTTTCCCGCGGTTATCCAAACGAATTTTCCATTTTTCGTCGCAAAATGTCACCGAGTTTTTATTATTACTATTTTTTTTTTTTTTTGGGGGGGGGTAGAGAAATGTAGGGCGCGACCGTGCACCGTTTCGTCCACGCTTTTCCACTCGTCGAGCAATCGTAAAATAACGGCAACGATAATAATGATGACGATATTTTATGACGATTTTCGATAAAAATAAATCTCAAAATGTTCTGATATACAAAAATAAAATGAAATTTTTTTCACATGGCCGCATTTAGATGTTTGCACTATCGGAACGGCCGTGATATTTAGATTTTTAGTAGCGTTTTTCGAAAAGTCATGCTCGCATTATATGCTGAGAGTTTCGACAATCTCCCTTCCATTTCTTATATTTCTATTTTAATGTTCGCTATTTTTATGTTAGTATATGTCATTTCGAATGATCGAAATGATCTTTAGTTTCTAAAAATATTTTCATACTATATATCGGTAGATCGTACTGTTGTTACAGTTTAATTGGTAATTCAATAATCAACCCGTTCATGTTTTATTTTTATTAACAGGTTCCAACACTAGAATTTATATGAAGCAAGATCTTTTTTTATTAATAGAAATAAAAATATTACAGATGTTGTTGAAAACAATATATATATTTACATTTATATAAAAATAATATGACAACGTATAATTATAATTTTATTATGGACTCTAAAAAACTATTTTAAGCTCCACAAATTTTATATTATTGTGATCGTCTTTAATACCAATTTTTTCACTTTTCGTTGATTTCTATTAGATGAAAATATGTCGTTTCGATCAATCCAATTTGTCTTGTACACTATAATTAACGACTACCGTAATTGAAGATCATATCCAAGTACTTAAGTTGTCTTGTCTTTTATAAATTATGTACGATCTAATCTTTTTAGTTGTTTACAAAATATTTAGTATTCTCCTTCAACACCATAATTAATACGTAACAAGAAAAGAAAAAAATATTTTTTCGCAACTTTCGTGTTTCACCAAAAAGCAAGAAAGTGATCACATTCTTAAAACTATAATGATGAACCTCTTACGTCACATTTATATTCCCTTATTTATGACATAGAAAAATTTAAATGGACAAACTTCTTTGTCCGTCTATATTATTGACTAAATCGTCGTAAATATTAAAGAAAAATAATATCGTAGAAAATAAAAACAGCCTTTTATATAATATGTGATATATGAATATGATATTCCAACTCACGTTTGATATATATCGTATCGGATTTCATCCTGAGAAAATTGCTCGGATGAATTTTCCCGGAAAAAAGGATTTGCTTTGACAGATTGAAAGTCCATATCTGTACCTGTAGTGTATTTTTAGAAGCAATCTAACGCCGAATCGCTTTTTTTTTTATTTGAAGTTTATCCCTTCGCACTCCGTGTTACATAGTTATTTATGGTCCGTATTGTGATTCCTCCTATTAATGCGTTTCTCACGGTTTTCAAACAGATTCGGCATTCGTTTTGCGGTCGATTTCGTCGCAAAGTGGACGCTACGTCGTCGGCCGATCGTTTCCGCTCGGTTGGCGACGCGACCATTTGTTTACTTGTTGAAAGCTTGGCACCGTGTTCGAACGTCCAAAAAGCTCGACTGCTGCAATTTTTATTCGAAACGAAAGCGCCGGAAAAAACGGCAGAAAAAATCTCGCAAAAGTGGATGCTTTTTGTTGTTCAAATTCGGAGGTGTGCGCTGGACGCCCTCTTTTTTTTTATTTTGTTCGATTGGCGAAATGCCACGGCTGCGATTTGTAAGTTTTGCACTTTGAATTTGCGACGTATGACATAGATAATGGCATTTGTTTAATTATTATTTTTTTTCATTAAATATATGTTGCAATTTAATACTCGCACAATATATATATATATATATATATATATATATATATATATATATATGTGTGTGTGTGTGTGTGTAGATGTTTTATATTTTAACAAAAATATTTGAATTTTGCTATTGTGATTTTTAATGAAATTTTCATTGTTTGTTTCAGGAAACGAAAAGTCACATCATTTAGAAAGCGTCGCATAATTCGATAAATCCACACATTTTTTTCCATGACGACGAATATATGTTAGCCACCCCGAAAAAAAAGGAAGTGATAAAAAAGACCGTGAATGTTAAAAAAATAATATTTTTTGCCTAAAAAAAAAAAATAAGGAAGAAAGGAAAATAATTGCAACCGGAAAATAGTCCCAAATATTTTTTTTGTCGTCGTTGTTTGTTTCAATTTGTTTCATTGTGATATTTTGAAAATTTTCAATAAAGACCAATATATTTTGGTTTAGGGGTGGTGAATGAATATCGTCACTATTTGCCTGATAGTAGTTAGTAGTTTCGTCGTGTCGAAATTGCAGTTGGAAAATCGCTGAATGTTGTTATTTGACCGTTTCGTTGTAGTGATCTCATAGAAGTTGTATAAAGGAACTGATGCCGTGCAACATGATCTCGTTCAACGGCACTTAACATCACAAGTGAACCAACAATGACATCGGAGGATCATGTCAGGAGTTCAATGATGTTTGCTCATCGTTGCCTTCGGTGGTAGTACACAATAAAAAAAATAGTTCCATAAAGAAAAACTTTGTTTTTTATCCTTGTTATTATTTTTGAAATTTTTTTTGTTTGTTGTAATCGTAAACGAAAATGCGTCCCAATCTGGATATGAGAAGTTTTATTTGGTTGCTGGTGGCATTAGTGTCACCTTGTTGGAGTGACGCAACAGTCAATCACTTGGCCAGGGACGCTCACAGAAGACCGGGATCCGATCGTTGGCTATTATACGAGGAATCTCCTCTCGCACTGGATCCGGTACCACCATCCCATTTTAGGGACGATAAATACAATCATTTCACCTTTCATGACGAGTTGACTCATCATGTTGTCGACAGAATGCCGGACGTGGGTCTTCAAAGTCTATTTGGCCCGCCGAATCCAGACGACGACATTACAAAATTAGACGAGTTAACTACAAAAAAACGATACACGAAAAAGATGAACGGGGACAAAAACAAATCGAGGAATGTCGCCAGCGATAAGTCCAGACCGGTTAACGACGTTTCCAATGAACTAGTCTGGAAAAAAAGCCTCGGCGAATCTATATCTCATGATTATCCTTGGAATCAAAGTGGAGAACATTGGACCGACAAAGGAGGTGGTCTCACTAAACTGAGGAGAACCGGTGCTGGAGCTGCAGTAGGAGCTGGAATCGGTTGGAGCAAAAGAGGTGGTCCTCAATTACCTGTTGGACTTGCTAGTCAGCTAATGCTAAGAAGCGTGCGTGGAAATCGTCAATACGACGTACCCCAAATCGGTAAGTCCATTTTGGCAATTTTAAAACTAATTATCTTATCTTAAATTAAACTTATAATAAAGTAAAAGAAAAATTTTTAATATTTATCAAAGAAAATATAATTAGAACATATAAATGGTAAATTTTACACGGCATCACAGTTTTCAACTCGAGACTATTTATAAACATCCGTTCATTGAATCGATATAAAAATATGATATTTAAAATCACTCCTCAATTATTAATATACATATATTATAATTAGGATTTTTTTTTCAATATAAGGTCAAATTTAATTATATATTTTTAAAATTGTACTAAAATATAAAATATTTACATGCAATAAATACTATTGACATTTACTATAAACTAATTCTAGGGTCGTCTCAAGAAAAGAAAAAAAATATTAAAAAATAACTAGCACACACACATATTTATATATATATATATAAAGTGCGTATCGTAATTTAGCAATTTCGTTTGGAAAAAATAAAAATAAATAAATTACGACCGGAATAAAAACGAAAAACACAGTCGCAATGTAAATAATATAATGCGAAAAACGAATTTTTTATACGACTCCTTATAATTCGACACGAGAGGTTAAATTAAAAATATATAAATAAAAGGCAAATAATTCAAGCACGATATTGTTCTAGAGTAGAATGCAATAACTATTCGTGTCCAAGTCTATATATATATATATATATATATATATATATATATATATATATATATATATATATATATATAATACCAAATTTAATTTTAGATTTGTTTTGTTTTTTTTTTACTGAATAATTTACCATATAATTGGCGGCGAACACGATAATTGCGTGTTGTTCTATATATTATTTTTAAAGATATGTATTGTGTATTATCTTGAAAATTCGATATATGATTTTTACTTAAATTTGTTTAGTTTTTTTTTTTTATGAAATCATTGTTACATTTCAATACTATTATTGTGCGAGCGCTAATTTATCATCGAAATAAAAGAAAAACACCTTTTCGAAAATAGAAAACCGAGATAAAGTTTTCGTTTAAATGAAAATTCAAAGACAACAAACGGGGCGATAGTCTGAAAGAAAAGCTCGCGCGAAGAAAATTCGTTTAAGCCGCATTTTTTTTTTACATTCAGCGTATAAGATCTTTGAAAATAAATAAATTACGCTTAGTCCTCTTTTTTTTTTATTATAGTCATTGATATTTTTTCGTTTTTAATTGTGTCACCGTCACTGTTTATCATTTACTATTAAAATTTAAAAAAAATATTATCTTCAATAATACAAGATATATAGATATTTTTTTTTTTTTATTAATAGAATAAATATGGTATAAAATATGTGCGAATAAATCGAATTTATTGAATGGTTATCCGTATAGGGCATACTTTTAATCATTTTTACATATTTTTGTTTAATGTTTATCGCCAAATATATGAATTTTCCGTTTTCGTTTTGGAAATCGCGATACCTTTATAGCGGAAACATATCAATTAAAAAAAAATTTTTAGTGGATCCTAGCAAACATCTTTTTTTTCGTTATGTATATATTTTCAATTTTATTATCTTTAACATCGCTTAGATTTCAGCTGGAGGTTTATATAATTTTTAACGGCAACGAGCTCAAGTTAACATTGTTCCATTAATACACATACACACACATAAATATATATATATATATATATATATATATATATATATATATATATATATATATATATATATAAAGCATGTGCTTATAAAGGACCGTTGCTTGTAAAGGCCATGTTGGCATTGGAAGACGTGTTAATAGGTCATTGTGTAACCTTTACGACCTTAAATTACTCCTAAGAATATTACGACAAAGTTGCGAGAGGCGATTCGCCAAGAATCGAAATTATTCTGAACTTTATCTCGCCTTTTCATAATGGGAAATATTTTCTTCGAGTTTTTCCGCACAGACAACGTAGAGGATGTCGACTTCATTTAACTGCCGTTTTATCCGTATATAGTATGAAATAATGCACGATCTGACCTTCCGTTTTTTTTTTTACATTTATACACAAATTTACATTTTATATCTATAGTAGATATATACGAAAAAAAATCATTTTTAAGCGTAAAATAAATTAGGAAAATTTTACGCATTAATATGTGTTCTCTGTCATACAATGTTTGAAATATTTTTATCATGAAAATATTGAATTTTTTTTTAGCAAAATATACATATCTTATATATAAATCGGCCACTTAGTTTTTAAGATTGAATTTCATCCGTTTCTTATATTTTAATTAAAGATGTTTAAAAAAAATAACACTTTATCGATAATTGCCGAAATGAAAAATAAAGTTTTTTTTTTTTAGTGCCAATAATTCAAATACGAATATAATATACCGCTATGAATGCTAAAATGAAAAATGTGTTCGTTCATATAAAATAAAATCGAATTTATCCGATCGCATATACGGGGCAGCCATTTTGTTTCAATAGTGTTTCACGAGCGGAAAATGGAAGTTTTCCATTCGGAAAAACATTTTACCATAATTGAATATATACTCGCGGGAAATATGCTTTGTGCATTTGTTATTGCTCGGTACTTTATGCTTAACTTATAGCTAAAGGCTACTTTTTTTTTTTCGATATTCGTACATTCGGTCGTTTCTAAAGTGTGTTTCGCCAGTGTCAAGAGATTCAATCGGTTCTCCGGAGGATTGCGCATTTTAAATCTCTAGTTGAATAATTTAATTTTAAATATATTATTAAAAAAAAATATTCATATTGATCACGGCACTAAATGTAAAATGATAGGAGTTATAAAAAAAATTTTCCTCTGATTATTTATTTGTGATTTTATATAGCCGAACGACAAATACTTATTATGTAATAAGTGTAATAGGTTTCAAAAATTATACTCGTTCTTTTTCTATTTTCACCTGTAATATTACTGTAATAAATTTCATTTATAAATATAAATAAACACGTGTACGTAAAAATAGAATTATTTTTGTGTATAAAAATTTTCACGCTTCCGAATTGTCATACTGATTATATTGACCTTTATCACATAACTAATAAATTCTCAGATTCAAAATAAATTATATAAATATATAAGATTTGTTTATCTGTATTTACTTTCGATATTTTTCGAAAAAAAAAACTAAACACAATAAGAAATAAATATTCACATAAAATATATAACATATTTTAATTTTTTTTTTTTTTGAAATTAGAATATTTTAGATTTTAGTATACAAAAATATATAAACTCAGAATTTTCTATACACTCAACAAAATTGCGATCGATTACTCTGACTCATATATAATACTTTTATATAAATTTCTCATATAATGATTCTTCTTCTCGAATATCCTTTGAAATTTGAGAATGTTTTTGTAAATTAAACGTAAAACGGTATTTGAATGTAATATATAACATTTATAGGCTTTAATGGAGGATAAATAAAACGCTCGTGAAATTTTATTCAATATACTTGTTTTGTCACATTTCATACATAAAACGGAAAAAATATAAATAACAAAGAATTCAAAGAAATAACATATTATTATTTTTATGTTCAATATTTATCATATAATACATTTTGCGATGGAAAATTAAATTTATTTGTATTCGTTAGACAATAATAGGAATACAAAGCGAATGCTAATTGAAGCTCTTTAATCGAAAAATTATTTTATTTATTTGTAAATACTGTATGTCATATTTTTTTACAATTGCATTTTCAAGGCTAAATCAAGATTATATTCTTCAAAAAAAAAAAAAAAAAACAACGATCATTAATTTAATCTAATTTGTTTACATGTTAATCATTATTTACAATAGAAGAAAGAAAACTACGCGGAAACTTTGTTTATAATAATTATATTCTAGATTCATTTAAATTAGTTAATCATTTTCTATCGAGTATGTTATTAAATTAGTTGAAAATATATTATTAAAAATTAAATTAATTGATAAATTGTCAGTTTTTACATATATTATATATTTTATTATAACTAATGTTAATTTATACTTAATTATAAATGCTACGATTTTAATATAAATAATTTATAATACAAAGAATACTTTCCAAAAATGATGATTAATGTGACTAGTAGTCCAATTAAAACGGTCAAAGAGCATATTTTTAACGTTCCCATTTACGTTTGTCCTTTTTTTTCCTACCTAAAATTATACACACAAATTGCGAATGAATTAATAAAAATAAATGGAAAAACTCAAAAGAAAAACGGATCAAAAGGGAGTTTTTTTTTTTCGTTAATTATTTTTTTTTTGCGTGTAATTGATTTGCTTTTAAATGGTTCTTTGACAATCCGTAGCCAGAAACAGGTCATTGTCGGAAGCTAATGAAAATCTACGATAATTGCTAGAAACCTTTATCTATTGATGTTCCGTGTTTAAAAATAAGTAGTGTCCATTATCGCTATTATATAATGTTTTGAAAAATACTTTAAAATGTAGTAAAAATTATCACTTGATGTTACTATTTTCATTCATTAAGCAGTGCAATATTTAGATTTTCATTGATAAAAAAAAATATTTTGATAATTTAATTTTTTTTTTCTGAAATATAATATATGTATATTATCAAGAAAAGTGAAACGAATTGACAAAGAGTCCATTTAACCGCAATGAACTTTTGTAAACGGAATTTCATTAACAGAATAACGTCAACTATTTCTAGTCAGTAAATCTAGAAAAAAAAAAAAAAAACTAGTCGCTTTTCACGATGAAAAGCCGGCAAAAAGGAGAAAATTCGGCCTCGTTCATTTTGTTCGGTGTCGTGTATCCGAAGAAAACTGTCTTTCATTGGCAAACGGGCTTGCGTTTGACACGCAATCGCCAAATGGGTTAATTGACTCCTTTCGTCGTTTTTTTTTTCGAAACTCGAATTTCCTACGTTAAACAACTGTCAAAATTTATTTATTTCTCATAAAAGGTTGCCCGGGACTTGTCTCTGCGCGTAATTGGCCGCCGTTTATTGTAATCGTTCTTTAATATGATCCATTTTTGAATCTAAAGTCACGCCTATATATTATATAGAATACAAATTGTAATATTATTTTCTTTTAGTATATACTATATATATATATATATATATATATATATATATATATATAATTATGCATGTGAATTCAAAATTGTAATATTCTACGGAAATGAGGAAAGAACATTAATGTGTTAAATATTTTACAAATTCGAATTTTTATTTTTTTTATATAACATAAAATATATATTATTTATTACATTGAACTTAATTTGAACAGAAGACGCGATGTGTTACATACAATAAATTTTATACGAGATAAATGTATGGGGGGAGACTAGGTTAAAATTGGACGCGCGGACTTTTCGAAATATATAATAATATAGGTATGTAATGAATTTTCGATTTTATTTAATTGTTAATTAATATATAGTCGACGAAAATATAGAAGAGTCGGTCGACTGGTTTTAAAATTGCGATAGAATGGAAGGAAAGCGGGAAAATTGGAAAATTTCACTATTGAAAAAGCGCTTTGTGCGCGTCGAACGTTTTTTATGAATTTAATAATAATAATAATAAATAAATGCACGCTTTGAAAATGTTACAAATTGATTTTATCAGTGCGATATATTGAAAAAAAAAATGTATCGCTGCAACAAAATAAATAATATCCGAGATAAAGTAAAGTATATGGAGATAATTTCATCCATTCAAGAACGGATATATTATTAAATTAAGAACAATAATATTTCATCGGTCGTGTCGGGGTTAAAATCGTTGCTTTTTTTTCAAAATATTCGATGTTAATTAAAACGTCGAAATTGGTGTTCGCTAGTGCGAAATAAAATTTAACGGCGCCCGTAACGATCTGGTTATTTATAACCTTTTAAATGCCAACGCACACTTATCGAATGTATCGCTTTTATATAAATTATTATATGTAGACTACTCCATTGTTAACGCAGCGTTCATTGTGTTATGTACGGTTTGTTATTTTATTATTTTTTTTTTACCCTGTCGTCATTATTATTATTATTATTATTATTATTATTATTATTATTATTATTAACATTATTATTTGCAATGTTCCAGTGTATAAATACAATGTGCGCATTATTTTTAAGGTGTTCCATTGTTGAGCCATCCATCGATAAGAGACCTTTTCATTCACAATGGAAAAACGTCATTGCGGGGTTAATTATCTGGAGAATTTTATTATAACGGGATTCAATACGTTATTTATGCGTCGAATAGTACGTTTAAAGTCGACGCTTCTCAATCATTTTCCTCTTATCGTCACACCTTAAATCAAATATATGTATACGTTTATATATAGTATTTCTTCGTTTGAAAACCGACAAATGAATGATTGGTGATTAAATATATATTTATTAAATGAACGTTTCTTATTTTTGATTATGACGGATTAAAAAAAGTATTTAGAAAATTATTAACATTTTAAAACACCGGCGGTCCGCACTAGAGTGTTTCATCGGGCGGCCCCGACGTGAACGTGTTAATAAACACAACATAGTTTAACTTTGAGTTGTAAATTTTTAATAAACATATAAAAACTGATTTATTTATTAAAGTCGATTTTTCATTAATTTAAAAGGGGAAAAGTATACAGAAACGCTGTTAAGAAATTGTTTTATTTACTTCATTATATGCAATTTAATAAATATCAGTTCGTTTTTTTTTAATAATAATTGAATAAGAATCAAATTAGAATTAATTAATTTTTATTATTTTAATTAATTAATTAAATTTTCCATTTTTATGAGAGATTTCTGTGGACAAAGAATCGCCCTTCTTTATATAAAAATTCCTAATAAATTCAGGAGTTAACTTCAAACTATCGTCAAATCCTAGATTCGAATCTGAAACGTGCTATTCTTCTAATTCAAATACAAAAAAAAATAATTATTACCATATATAAATATCTGTAAATATGCTCGCGTGTGGATGAAGCTTTATTCTTCTCGAGCAACTGTGAGTTATTTAATATTTAATTTTAAAGTATCGCTCGCACTCAAATTTAACGTTTGACTTGTCGGCAGGTGCTCGGGGGAGCTTTTATTTTTATTTATTTATTTTTATGTGTGTTTGTATTTATAGAGTGATTGTTAAAGCTGCAAAAAGCTTCAAAAGCAAAAGTTAGGTTTGGTTTATTTTGAGTGTATTTTTTTTCCTTTTTAGCGTATCTACTTTTAATGTTTATGCAAACAGGTATCATCAACCGCTTCTTTGAAGTTATACAATATTAAAAATATTTTATTACAAGTGTTAATATATATATATATATATATATATATATATATATATATATATATATATATATATATATATATATATATTTAGTTGTAATATATTTATAAATAAATGCGAGCAGCGTGTTTTAAATTTTTAGATAAATAAATTATCCTTCAATCTTATTGAATTTTAAAGTTTTTATTTTCTATTATTAAACGCGTATTTTATGAGAAAGCATTTATATGAAATATGTGAGTGTTTTTAGAACATTAATCAAGTATATTAGTTAATATTGTAAATGCATTAATATTTGTACAATAATTGTGTAAATACCGTATAGCATGATAACGAGCAGATAATGCGATATGAAAATAAATCAAATCGTAAACAAAAGGTTAACAACACCTGAGCACTTTTATGCATATATACGGCCGTTACATTTTTATTTTATCATTTCTTCCGATGCGATAAAACGTTCGCGCTCGTGAATATTTCATCGCGGATATTTTCCGCATTTTCCGATGCGTATTTCAAGGACGAAACCTTGAAAAAAAAACACACACACACAAAAAGGAAAAGCTTTATGCTTTATTTATTCGATTTTCGCACATGCGAACGATTTTGAGGCGTTCGCTGAAAATTTGCCAACGCCCAATCGAGACTGTTACCCTGGCAACAAACGGAAAGATTTTGTTATTTTAGGTGGAATGATCATTATAAAATTAAATTAAATAATATTATATATATATATATATATATATATATATATATAAAGTCTAAAAATCGATTGCTTTAAAATAAAGTATTTCTCTATTATAATGAAAAAACTAAATACATGTTTTGACTTTTTTTTTTAATAATTGATTTATTTGAAAATTATTCGAGATTAATCTATAAATAAATATATCAGTCATAGAAAATTAATGTTTGAAAAATACAACACTTTATATTCGTATTTTAATAACGAAACGGTTGGCGGTGATTTTTAATTTTGCTTAGACAGACGTACAGATACAATGTAAGCAGTTTTTGAAATTTATCATTTCTTCTGTGAATTGCAAAACTTTTGCCATAAACTTTAATTGAAAATTCCATATTTAGACATGAAATATATTCATCATTAAAAAGGGCTACGTGTAATTTCTTTGTATAACTGAATCGTCTGTATCAAGTTTGAACTTTCGCCGTTTAATAGTGAACAAACGTATGTCATTTATATATATATATATATATATATATATATATAGCATAAAATACATTAGTATTATTCAAATATTAACTTTTAATTATTATGACTTAATAATGTTCACAATGTATAACAAGTATAAAGTGTAATATTTCTGAGTAAAAAAAAAAAAAAATAGTGTGTCTTAAAGTCTTTCGCGAAATATTGTATTGTAATGTGTGAGATGAGCAAAATCCTTTAATCGACAGATGAATAATTATCGTTGAAATCCTAAAAAATTTATAAAAATAATTT
Source organism: Leptonema lineaticorne (assembly GCA_024500535.1). Taxonomy (NCBI): domain Eukaryota; kingdom Metazoa; phylum Arthropoda; class Insecta; order Trichoptera; family Hydropsychidae; genus Leptonema; species Leptonema lineaticorne. Next base: position 4,190,108 of record JANIJI010000007.1, read on the forward strand.
TTACGAACGCGTTGAAGGATGATTGAACGATTGGAAAACTTGACGAATAATTAATTCGCGTCTAAATAATTGATGGATTACGTTCGAAATAATTCGTCACGAAATCCGTTTCAAGATTCATATACTAAATATTGGTGCACGATTTAAAAATTTACATTGTTTATAATTCTGCTCTGATTATAATTAATTATTTTTTTTAAATATTCATACAACATCTTATTCTTTATATAAAAAAAAAAGAAGCAAATTAAAGTTTTTCATTTGCAGATCGATGCTAAAATATGACTATTTAAAATGCGAAACATTAGAAAAATAATATCGATTTACAACATAATAATAATAATGCCTATTGGAAAAATATGGAAAAATTGACAAAATTTTCCGTTACCGCTTTTGCTATTTTTGTCATAGACGATAAAGTTCCTGAAAATACGATCTTTTTTTTCGTTTTTTCATTTTTTTTTTTTTTTTTTAGTTTTTCAACGGAAGATTTTTATTGTTTGCTTTAATTTCGCGTAAACAATAAGCGCCGAAGACGTGACCTTAGCTCTGGAGACTTCCTCCAGGACTTGGAGACACTCCAAGAATGCGGTGTGACACGGAAATACTGGTCGTGCCATCGAAAAGTTCCGGCTATTTTGTTCCGACTGATTGATTTCGTAAATTATTGAACGTCTGCGAAACTCTGCGCTCAATGTATCGTAATGTTATTAAAATATTTACGATAAGAGCACTGTGCAAGCGTAAAGAATACGAAGCCAGAACGTTTCAAGTGGGTTTCGCGGTCCAATATCGATCCACACACGAATATTGCCCTTTGGACGGTAAACAAGTTTCGCATCCAAATAACGATAATTTACTACATATATAATATTTACAAATTTTCATATTATTAATAAATCGACGATAATAAAATTTAATTTTATCGCTTCATAACGGTTAAATAAATTATTTTTATTAATCAGATGTATCAAAATATATTTATATATAATATAATATATAGAAATAAACGAACGATTTTATATTTCGTATACATTTTTTTTTTCATGTCATAAACGTTTTATGCACTTTCATCTTTCAACATTTAATAGAGCGGCAAGCTTTTTGTCGCCATTTTTTGTACTATCAAATCTAATTTTAGCTAAAATATAAAGTTAGACGAACTCCGACATGGACCGCAGCTGAGTCAGAATAAATTTCGCTTGTGTGTGTGTGTGTGCGTGTGTGTAAAATATTTAAATAAATTTAGTGCATTTTCTTTTATGTTTTCGCCGTTGACCGCCAGGGTTTTTATATAGTGGCAATAAATGTTTGTATGTGCGTATGTAACGCAAGATGGCCCAAGTTATAGGTAAACTTCTCTAAGATGGGTCGTTGAACGGACGAAAATTTCGAACACCATGTATAAACACGCGCACACACACGCACGTATAAATGTTTATATATATATATATATATATATATATATATATATATATATACATATGTGTGTGTGTGTGTGTGTGTGTGTGTGTGTGCTTGTAAATCTGCTAGAATAATATGGGATTATGGCTTGGAATTGTTCTGTATCGTTCAATATTTATGACTTTATATAAGTTTTCACAAAATTCAACGCAATGAATCAGTTCTCACTATAATATTTATTGTTTCCTAATATAATATATTTATATATGTAATTGTTTTCAAAACTTAACTAAAAATTTAATTTCATACATAGTAATATATCAGAATTAATACTAGTTGTTTTTTTTTATATTCAATACAATATTCTAATTGAAAAAAAAAATAATACTACAGAAATCGAATAAAATTTTCTAAATACAGTTTTACTCTATGAAAAACATTTAACATATATAGATTACAAATTTTCGTTAACAATGTGAACTAATTTCGATTTTATGTGTGTTTATGATGATGATATTTTAATTGAAATATTTCAAAAAGTTTAAATATTAGTATTGAAAATTAAATACTTTTATATTATACCATTAAGAGAAAATTTATTATATATATATATATATATATAGTAACGGATACAAATCATATTATATTTTTTATGAAATAAAAATAGCTGTAAATCGATTCGCGATAATATCATCAGCCAGGTTTTCACTTAATTCGATTGTGATCACACGAGATAAATATATAATATATTGTTATCGATTCGTAGAAACGGGAGGAAGGGGGGGGAGGGAAACAGAAACGAGAATTTAGTGCTGGATATTATTATTGTCGCAGAATCGTAAAAGTGTATGTCAATAAAAAGCTATTCGAAATTATTTTTCGTCGTTCATCATCGCGCGTCGAGTTCCGGTAACTTTATTGCGACCGTTCGTCGTGCATTTTCCTGCTATCTCTCGTTTTTGTCTCGTGTAAAATTCTTTTTCTATTTCTTTCTATCTATCGTACGAGAAAACTTTTCATCTATATATATATATATATATATATATATATATATATATATATATATATATATATATATATATATATATATATATATATATAACATATTCGAAGTGATTTAGTAGAAACGTTCATATGATTGCAGAAAAATACATCCATTCGCTTTCTAAATATTCTTTAATACAATATATTATAAAAATGTCATATATGTTTCAATAAAAGTAAAACTTTAAATTAGAGAAATTTATCTTGATATCATATTAATATAATATTATTTTTTTGTATTTCTAATAAGATTTATCAGCGATTTTTTTCTATGAAAGAGTATTAAAATGGTGTGTTAAAATGTTTTTAAAAAGCGTAGTAGATTTTTATATATTTCAAGATTTTAAAATATTATTTCCTCAGTCGGAATCATTTGTACATTTACCATTAAATATATAAATATATTTTATATTAACAGTACTAACAAAAAAAAAATGGTATTCAATAGTATTTATTAAATTTTTAATGTATTGTCATTTTCACATTTAAACTAATATTATATTTGTAAATATTATTCTATTTATCTTAAAGATAATATTATTGAAATTAAATTAATATATTAATTTAATTTTAATTATATTAAATTGGCGTTTTTATACTTATAATTATTATAATTATAATCCAATCTGTTGACAGATTGGGTTTTGACCGAATCAATAAATTAATTTAATAATTTGATAGTTTATAATAAAAAATTCTAATATTGTTAATTCAGAAAATTTAATATCATTTCATAAAATCATAGATTACATTATTTTTAATATTATCAAATTTTTATTAAACGAATCACAATATCTATAATTGATTAATCTTATACTGGTATGTTATTATTAAAAAAAAAATTTTTTTTCTATAATAAATATTAAAAAAAAAACATCTTGTTTTTAAAAAGCAATTTTTAAATTCACGTCTGAAACAAATTAGCACTCTAAAAATATGATGTATTCAAATAAGCTATAAAAAAATGTAATTTTATATAAATAAATAATTCAAAACCGGGGAGCATACGAAAATAACGTCAGAAAAAAAAGACGGAGACACTGTTATAATGTAATAACATATGACATGTAAAAATTATATTATATATTTATGTATATATATATATATATATATATATATATATATATATATATATATATATATATATATATATATATATATATATATATATGTGTGTGTTGCGACTCTGAGTCGTATTTATAACTAAAAATATTCGACATATTTCAGATAGCCCAGTAATAAAATAAGTATATATATATATATATATATATATATATATATATATATATATATATATATATATATATATATATATATATTATTTGTCTTGTAAATATGATTGCGTGTATTGCGCTGAAAATTCTTTGCTTTTATGTACCCCCCTTTTTTTATTATTATCGTATAAATAATTTCGTTACGAAATTGAGAACATATTTTATGGTGCCATTAAACTCTGTCTAGTTAAATATTTTTCATTCATTTCTTTATTGTATACTTATTATTCATGTTATAATATTATTTCAGACATCGGCAATTTTTTTTTCACTCGATTTATTTGTTTTAATATTTTTTTATTATAACAGTAACATGTTTTATATATATATATATATATATATATATATATATATATATATATATATATATAAATAGAATATGAAAATTAAAATATTCTGATTGTATTCCTTTTTTTCTATTCTGAAAATAGAAATATGGATGATGTTAAAATTCTCGTGATTTGTTACTTTATGATGCTTTACTTTTTATTTATTTTTTTTTTGTATAAAAGTATGTTGTCTATTTTACGTTTTCTCGAAATGTTATTCGTTAAATATCGTGCTCAAAATATAACGATATATTAACATATATTTTTAATGAAAATATACGAATAATAATTTTTGACCTGTTTTAAAAATATTTTTATGGTGTCATCTTGCGTATGATATTTTATATTTTGACTTAAAAAAAAAATAAAAAAAAAAACTATCATCCGATAATGATTTGTGAAATTCGGCATATAGTAAATAAATTTAAATATACGACAAAAGTCAAAATTTACACTCACACAAACGCACGCACAATATAATAAATATGCGGTAAGGCGTTCATAAATAAAAATTAATTCGCCGTAAAAACATAGTGATTACAGCGATAATAGTGCTCTAATACACGAACATTTTGTTGATGACGTCAAAACGAAACACTATGATTGCATGCATTCCAAATGAAGGCCGTTCGACTCCACAATCACTCGGAATTGCCTTCAAATTGTGCTTTATCAAAAGCTTTATTTCAACCATGTAAATATTTTAAAACCCCCGCGTCGATACGTCAATACTTTTCTATGATATTTTCAAACACAATTGAATTACGTTTTTTTTTTTATTTTTAATCTTTATTACTAATTACTACTTATCTCGTATTCTTAAATATAGATCAACATTTCTAACTATAATTGTAACTCTATTAAAAAAAAATATCAATTTTGAAGTAATGTGTTATGTGGAAAATGATAGAAAATCTTGGGGAGAAAATATTTAAGAAGAAACAATGAAATTTTGATAGAAAATAACTACAACCATTTTCATCATTTATGAAAAAGGATTAAATTATTAGATTAAGAAATTAAACATTTGATCATGAAATATGATACTATAAATTATGGTACGATGTCAAGAATAATCGTCACGACTTCATTTTACTATAGAAAAATTAGCCTTTATAAATATTTTATAAAAACTGTATCATGTAGTTGAGTATAAATTTAGGTTACAGATTTACTTATATATATATATATATATATATATATATATATATATATATATATATATATATATATATATATATATATATATATATATATATATAAGTTATATAGTGCGCAAGTTTTTAGTTAATTTTATAAGTATATACAAAAATATGAGAGTAAAAATAATGATCGTTGCCAAAAAGTGAGTTCGTTAAGCTAATTATGTCATGTCAAAGTTTAAATTCGTTTTCGCAGTTCAGCCTATTTCTATTATAAAGTATAAAGCATGAAACGCTCGAGGGATGAAAAGACAAATGTAGAAAGTAGGAGTAGAAAGTAAAATATTTATAATGCGAGTTCGTGCAGTTAAAAAAACAAAAAAGGAGTTTTCACAAATGTTCTATTATACTATACTGTTATATAATAGTGTGGCTTTATAAAGTGTCGCGTGAAAATCGTATCAAATAAAATATTGCATTTCTAATCGGTTTTCTTATTCAAATGCATTTTTTATTTAAAGGCTATAATATATATATATATATATATATATATATATATATATATATATATATCGATTTTTATATTAAAATTGTTAGTCCATTCACGTTCAGTTTTACAGCGATTTGATGAAATCGCACATTCGCACATGTGTACGGAAAATGGGAAAAATAAATGGAAACCGAGTTAAAATTTAACTTCCGCTTTACCGGACAACCTTCGGTCGTTACATCTAAATTTCCATGTGTTAATTCGTACCGTCGGGTAACGTCCGATCGACCATAAATTGTTTAAATATTTATTCTCGGATTCTTGAATCCTATTTTGAACCGGAGTTAAAAAAAAAAAAAAACGACCCGGCCGCATTATTTGTAGAAAAACCGACGTTAGCGGGTTAAATTTTAACTGTTTCAACCTTTTCAAAACGCTCTCGCTTATGGTCAAATAGAAACCTATATATATATATATATATATATATATATATATATATATAATAGTATAGGTGAACGTGTAGTATTTATTTTTGCTAGAATTGAAACGTTCATAGCCGTGAACATAATTATATTATTTGGGGGGCTATTAATAAATTTATCTAATTTTACGTCTGGATTAATTCGAATGTTTTTATTTGGGCGCGGTTTTAGCGTGAATTTATTATGATGTTTATTTACTGACGAATCGTATTCACTAAGGAGATTAATTGAATACAAAAAAAATAAATAAATAAATAAATATTTATTAATTAATATAAAACGAATTATCTCAGCAAAATATTTCGTTTATGTATTTTTTTTATACATCTTATATAATGATGAATTTAATTACGATGTTATAAATAAAAACATTATTTCATATTTTCATTATTTTACATAATTTATATACGAGTGTACTATTAAATTGTTGCTTTTTAAAAATATTATCCTGGCTGTTTATTTTAATTTAAAATTTTCAAAAAATATGCTTTTTTATAACTAATCAATTTTTCATTTTATAATATAGTGAAACTTGTCAGACTGAACAGTCTTATTATTTTTTTAAAAATTTTATATAATATACTATTATAAAAATTCAGTACAGATTTATTTTTTAAGAAAATATATGGTGTGTGTTCGAATTGTTCAATGTAAATTTCGCTGTACTTTTTTATTCTTCATTAAACAAAGAAAATTTCAATGACATAGTTTCTAAAAAAAAATATCAAAAATTCTCATATTCGTAGAACCAACGATTATTTAAATAAATAACATATATGAAGAAGGCCGTTTAATCCTTTAAAGGGTTATAACACCGTACATGTATTGATTTTAACGACTTGCAAACGTATTATATATATATATATATATATATATATATATATATAATAAGTCAAAGGAAAAAGCATCTTCAATATGAAATTTGAGAAAGAAAAACTTTTCTTGTCGAAAAATGAATCTTTCTAAAATAAAAATATTCCGTCGATTCGAGTTTCCCCGGGAAGTTTCACGCGGGGGAGATTAATAAAAGAAAAATACAATAAAAACGCGTGGGGGGGGACGAGAAGAGGGGGCTAGTCGAAAGAAACGCGCTTAACTAGGGAACATTATATATTTGCGAATATATTGATATTGATAAAAGCGTGGTAACAAAAGATTAATGGTTATCAAGAAGGAAAAGCTTTAAAATAAAATAATGAACCCGTCAAAAGTTTGAAAGAGCAATAAATAAGCTTTCGCCGGTTTTACTCGGCGTCTTTATGCTGCTATATTTATTTCAAAAATTATATATATATATATATATATATATATATATATATATATATATATATATATATATAGCGTTAGATCCCAAAGGACATAACTTCGATTCAAAATAATATTATTTTTATTAATTCAACATTTGTCTCGCTCTTCAACGATAGTGCTTTAATTTCTTATATATAATATTTATTCGTGTATCTCTTTTTTTAAAAAAAAATGTTTTTTTTCAGTTTTCAGTTGATTTCATATCAATCAATTGAAAATAATTATTTTTTAAATTTTACGTAATTTTCAGTTTATTTTAAAATTCGTAAAAAAAAAAGAAAATAAAACGATACCGCTTCAAAGTTTAAAAGAATAGTTATTTTAGTGTGCGTAAAATTTTAAAACATTATTAATGAATTGTTTCTCTAATATTATGTATAAAATAAACAAAACATTTATATTATGCGTATATAATTAGGGTTTATTATTATAATATTATGGATTTAATTTGCATTCTAAATGTATACACTGTTTATTTACGAAAGCCTTGTTTTTCTATTAAAATTCATTTTCGCTCCTTGTAAACAATGAATTTTCATTAAATATTAAATTATCGTTATACATTTAAATGTTATAAAAACAAATTAGTCATCATCCGAGAGTCCTATATATATATATATATATATATATATATATATATATATATATATATATATATATATATATATTCTTATTGATTAATTTTATTTTTTTTTTTGGTCAGCTATATTTTCTTTTTATTATTTTCGGTGAATTACCGCGAAATCTATGAATAGTGTTGTTGATGTGAAAAGGGAAAAAGTTTGAGAAACGGCGGCGCGCGTTAATATATATATATATATATATATATATATATATATATATATATATATTTATATATATATATATATATATATATATATATATATATATATATATATATATATAGGTCTCTCGTATTTTTAGCCGTCCTTTGTGTGTACATTTTGTCGGAGATATTAATTTGGATAAAAATCCGAGTCGCTGGTGTTGGTTAACCGGGACGATTACACCATCGACCCTGAAGAATTTATGTTTTATTGTGAGGCAAAAGAGCCTACATGTATACTTCGGCCATTATCATACATTTGCTCAGACGGCCGGAGACTCCGTCTGCCCAAATCTCCCCCAACAACCCTTGATTTATTCGTCTCACAATGCCAAACAACCGACTATTTTTAGCTTTTTCTGATTCATCTCACTACGCGATTCTTGCTACTTCTGAAAACGTTGGACAAGCAAAAACCATACTTACATATATAAATATATATATATATATATATATATATATATATATATATATATATTTAACTATGATACATCTTCTGGAACTGGGTGAACCTGATTTCGTCTTTTGAATATCGGAAGCTGATGTATATAATTCATTAATTATTATATTATTTTATTAATGAGTGCGCCTAAAACATAATATGACCACTTTTCCATGCTAAGTAAAAGGGGGGTAATTTTGCAAGCATTCCGCAAACCGCTGTGTCAATATTAAAAATCGAATGAATTGAGAATGAAAAATATTGTGTAATATTTTTTTTTCATATAGACCAAATATCTATTCAACAGATGACATCATAATTATATGTAAAATTAAATTGTATTAATATATTACCACCGTTTACTATCAAACGACACAAAACGTATTACTACGCTTCCCCCCTTCAATTGATAGTAAGCGGTAATGTGTTAAGTACAAATAATAATTAAAATATTTTATATTTTACAAATAATAAAAAAAATGATCTATTTTAATTATATATATATATATATATATATATATATATATATAAATAAGTGTGTATGTGTATGAAATCAAATAACTTTTATTATATTTTCATAAATAGTCTTTCTTTTACGACCGTTTAAACACCGTATAAAAATGTACGCCCGAATAAATATCCCATTTGCGCGAGACGTTGAAGATTTTTTTTTTTTTCAGTGATTCACCCCTTTATTCTTTTCGTACACATGATGAATTCACAAAACATAGATGAAATCGAATCGTAAACGAATTCTAAACAGATTTTCATGAAATTTTTAGTGGAATCATAAAATTTTGTAGATTTTACGACGTCTTTTATATAATACTTACTTAGAGGAGTGAATCGTAGCCGAAAGGAAAAGAAGAAAAAAATAATAAAAATAAACGGAAGGCGATCTCGGTCTGCATCGAAAACTATACAAAAATACCGTAAAGTGAAACGATCGTGAGTTTGAAAAACTTTTGTCCGAAGCGACGAATCCGAAAAATGCAATCGAAATGATTCTCCGTTTCCGTAAAAAGCAGACTAGGAAAATAAAAATCTCGACGAAAACAGTTTTCTTTTCGCCACAAGTAATGCATATGTATTTTTTTTTCAAATGAAGCATATAAAAGAAAAAAATAAAGAAAAATCTACAATGCCTCATATTAACACTTTGACCATATTTTTTTTAATAGAATTTACATATTTTTCCGTATTAATTTTATATTTTTCTAACAAAAAATTGCATAACAAATTTTTTGCAATATAAATTTATTATTATGAGAACGTTTTTGAATATCATGAATAGTAATTATTTTTTAAATATCATTTCGAATAATATTTTTATTACTAAAAAAAATATATATATATACATGAAAAAGCCTACGCATTCATAATAGTCGACTCGATTGCCGTTCTTAAGACTTTCAAAAATTACTTAAATCAATACAAAACGTAATATATATATATTTTTAATAATTAAACGACAACATATACCCTTTTGGCAAGCGAAATTCTCGCAATATGCTCCTTATAGTGTACGTCACACGGGTTGTAAATTTGTTTTGTATTCATTCATATATAAGCGATACTGGAATTCAATGATTGATTGCCACCATACATTATACGAATATGAATATGGCAGAACTGGTAGGAGGCAATCTGAAAATATATCGATTTTCCATTATTCACCGCAAATTGCTTAAGAATTTGGTTTTATGGAGAAATATAACGCGGGTACGTTAACGTGGCCGCATCGTATGTGTGCAAGTTTTATCATAAATATATTTTAAAAATCGGCCATTTCAAATACACCGATCACACTTATATATTTAATCATCTCGAAATATTTATTGATTAATTTCATACATTATACAAGAATGTATTATATATATAAATATCATCGAAATTAATATATTTATATCGTAAAAATCACGTTCAAGTCCACATACATACATGTATATATATATATATATATATATATATATATATATATATATATTGTTTATATTTCGATCTTTCAAAGGACGATTTGAACCGTGCATAATATCATTATTGCACTCTATATTATAATAAGAATTATGGAAGAAGGGCGTATTTGCTCAGCAAACTATTTTCTTATATTTGAGCATTTTTTCTAACGTTCTCGGTTACGATTTCGCAGTATCGCTTCTAATAAAGTTGAAACGTTTTGATAAGCAACAAACAGACGAAGTTTGTCCGATTGTATCAAAATCGCTGTCATACTACAGAAATATAGGATTTCATTATATTATATATATATATATATATATATATTTACAGGGTATAACATAAAATGCACTATATTTTGTCAAATTTTAATATTGTAACATTTAATTTTTGACTGCGGTAAAATAAATTGAAGCGCAATATATGAAGTTTAATAATCAAACGGCAACTGTTAAAACAAATCTCGTATATGAAAAATAAAATGATTGCGTATATTTTAGACACACCCTGTAAATATAATGTAATACAAAAATAACTTTTCTATTTGCTTGTTTTTAACGTTGTAGCTAAATGAAAAATCGAGACATTTTGCTAGGACACGTATCTCGCTCGCCCACAATTGCACATAATACATATATAACGAAAAAGGGATTTTATAATGGAATTGATAAAATCGTTATATGTAAGGGGAGAATGTGTGCATGTGCGCTGGTTTTTATATTGAGATTTATTTTTGAAATGAACTTTGCACTAAGATTTCGTCGTCCCCGACGCACTTCAGAGGTCAATAGAGAACACTAGACACATTCATAGCGAACGTGCATATAAACATTCGTATGCAACATCATCAAATGGCAAAAGGACACAACCAATAAAATAATGTATAATTAATTCTATATGAATATGTTATATATATATATATATATACAATTTTCAAAGCGACATATTTTCTAGGGAATTAATTAGAAAATTTATCGCATTATGAAATTAAAGTTTTCCACATAGCGACGCCGCTTTACTTAGCTTTGAAATTATTTATGTTTGACATAAATTACGCACACACACACACACACACACACGTTCATATTACATATACAGGCGAATGCAAAAACAAGGGAGATCCGCCAACCTTAGGATTATGTTCTCGCCCTTGGGCCAACATAATGCCCCGTCTCTTTTAAGATATTGAGCAGAATTTACATACCAAAACAAATTATTTTTGGTCTTGAAATTCATCGTATTAAATTCGAGGTCAAACTTTTCGACTAAAATGGGACCGAGATGTGGATGTAAAATACGATATTTATATAAAAAAAATATATATATATTTTGTATGATGTATCCACTCGATATTTACTGTCTATGTTCAATGATCGACAATTGAAGAATGTAAACGCTATAAAGCTTTTTTCCTATTGATTTTTCTTTTTCTATTTTTTTTTTTTTTTTGATCCCGAGTGTGCAATTACGAATTAGATTTTGCTTGCGACTCGCTATCGAAATATGAGAATTTTCGTTACATAAAAATAAGCGCACAGACAGACGCACACACACACACACACACACACACAAATGTGTGCTATTATATCGATCGATTGCTTTCTTAACGGTGTTTTTCCAGTTCCATCTCAGTTTTTGTTCATTCTTCCGCTCGTAATGAGTTTGTTTTCATCACGTCGGAATCGTTGCAATTTAGATAACGCATCTAAATTTAAAAAGTTCCGATATATCCTTGACTATCATGAGAATATCGCATTTGAAAGGATCGTTTGTTTGATACGGAATTTTCTAATTTTGATACACTCTCTGACTATTTAAGATTGCATGAAAATGTTTTGTATTTTATTCGATTAAGTAATGAGAAACTATCTTTATACATACATATATATATATATATATATATATATATATATATATATATATATATATATTATATTATAATAATAGAGTTTTAATTTCAGTAATTAAGACTTTGAAATAAACCGCTTATTTATATCGCGTTTTATCGAAAATTTATTTACGGATTCAAATTGAATTTTGATTCGCTTTGTAGTTGGAGGAATTTTAATATCGTCCCGTGGTTATAATAAAAAATAAATAAAATATTTTTCCACGAAATCGTAAATCAATTATTAAATATTAACACTCAAAGCTGCTTTACGATATAAATAATTTATTGATCGATTTATTAATAAAATATTCAAAACGGAGCCGTATATATCGACTTTTATTCTTGTTTAAAAATATTTTGAATTATTAAAACGCGCATGTTGCCTATTAAATATTTATGATGCGTTACGCACGCACACGCACACATTAATATTTTTTTTATTACATTAAAATCAAATTATTCAACTAATTTTAATAATGAGCTTAATTGGGTATGCATTTTATACAAAAAAAAAATGATTTTAATGTGTAAACTCATTGAATTAAGGGTTTCAATGTCAGATTTTCCACTTGCATACTAAATTTATTTATATATTATACGTTAAAAAAAAACTTACACTAAACCGTTCGTTATTTAATATTAAAATAAATCATTATCTACTTCTAAGATCATCCTATCTACTAATCCAAATTCTTGAAAAAAAAATATAGAGAAGTTTAAAACTTTTCGAAATGTTACCAAGACATTCTATTCAACATGCGTTCTACTATATTACGACGAAGCAAAAAAGATTTTCAGGGATCGCCAACCGATGTAAAATTGTAAAACTTCGAAACATCCCGTGATCAGACAATAATTGACAAGCGTAATGGTCCAAAACTGGTGTTTTTTTTGTTAATGATATGCGAGCAAAAATTGTATAGAAAAGAAAAAGAACGATTCATTTTATCGAAACATGAAACTGATTTCAGCTTATTGCTGAAAGTTACCTACGAACAAAACGTTGCACAATCAACTCTATTTTATTTATTTTTTTATTAAAAAATATTAACTTTTTAATTTATTAATCTTGAATTAATGTCATCAACAAAGTGTCGAATGTATGTAATATTTTGCAAAACGAAAATATGTCATAAATATAAATTGAAAAAAAAAATATACTTATATATAATATATTAGAACAAAACGTCGCTGACATTAACAATAATGCGTTATTTATTTGTTTACCTTATCGTCGAATCGAAAAATTATTTATCAACTTATAACTGTTTTATTTCGTTTTCCTTTGTAACAATCCATAAAAACACGTCACGGATAAAAATACGCAATATATTATATTATAAATAAAATTATATATAAATATTTTCCTTAATATAATATTGATCAATGGTATAATAATTTGTGAATTGATTTTTTTTTTTTTGAAATAAAACTGTACTTCATACAACACTTTTCAATCGATTCTATAAAAATATACGTTTCTTGAAAAAAAAATTGTTAATCTCTCGGAATATCAATTTTTTTTTGAGTTTTAATTTTATCTTGGTCAAATTAAAATGTATTTTTGACTTTCTAGGAAATTCAAAAGAAAAAAAATCAGAATCGTTCTGAATTTACGTTGTATAATAATATTGATGCTGCAAAAGCGCACACATTCAGTAAATTCATGAAATATTCATTGCATCACCTTGTAGATTTCCATTTGCACGAACGCCGCTTTAAATGTTGTTCCCATATATTTGGTTAAATTCTCGGTTTAAAATTTTCAATATGTTAAATCTAATATTCAATTCGTATCAATTTTTACATGTGTTTGATATAATTTTAATTTTTATAAATCAAGAATAGACGTAGAATGTAAAGTTGCACAGATATTTAAAATTCAGAATACGCTTTATATTACCTTATCTCGCACTTAATAATTTTAAATATATTATATTATATATATATGTATGAACTGCAGATATGTTTAAAATGAAAATTAAATATTTATTCATTGGGCAATCGTAAAATGCTACCGTTTTATCGCATCGAATTTACTTTATTGCGACGTTAAAAGCGCGATTTTGGCCGTTTTAATGTCGTTTTTATGATTTCTTAGAAATCAAATTCGGTACGAAATTAAAGTGACAGCGGTTCGCACCTCAAAATCTCATTTAATTATTCTGCAAAACGATAAAACGTCGCACGATGCGTTTACAGTCGTAAAGCGATAAGTGAACAACTTTTTTGTATTATATTTATTAGTTTCAACGAACGATTTTTAGCAGTAATATAATTCAAGCGTTTCACACACAAAACTTCAATTTTTCATTAATAATGATTTAATATAAAAATGAAGATTTGATTAGTGAAAACTATAATAATGCGGTTCAATATCGGCGGATTTGTTTCGGATAATTTAGGCTTATTTTTTTTTTTATCATGTTGTTACACATCATAAGACGTGCCCTATGGTGAAGTGCGTCGTATTAATAACGACGAAATTATGCGATACGTTCGAGTTTCGCGTTCGATCGTCGATTTCGAAACGTTCTCGTTCCCAAAAAAAATTCTAGGCGGTGGGTGTAAGCTGTCCCGGGACGAGTCTGGACCCGCTGGCGCCTTTAACCGCCCGCTCTCTGGAAAATTCGAAGGAAAATCGGGCGGAAAAGTGGGCGAAAATCGGGTGGTTTCCACCCACGCGTCTCTGACGCAACTACGACGATATTTCACGATCGCGCTTTGGCACTTGGAATTGTTGTGACGCGACTATTCCATTCAATATCGCACCACTCTCTTCTTCTAGCACATTTTCCAACCCCCATCCCCCCCCTCTGGAAAATGTGCTCTTTATCCAAGCTAATTTTTACCAACGAAACTCTTCTTCTTCAATCAGAATAATAATAATTGCTCGAATTTCTAGTGTTCTCAAAATATTCTTCAATTTTTCACGATAAACATAATTATTCATTTCATACAACGGACTAAATCTAGTAATATTGAAGCAAATTAATTTTCTTTATATATATATATATATATATATATGCGAATAAATTGAATTGTTCGACAGTGCGCACATAAAATCGCCGCCTTCGCACCGTATAAGAAGGCGTTCTAATAGATATCCTTTTTAGTATTTTAGCACGACATAAACAACGTCGATACACCGCCGACAATAACATAATTTTCACACGGTTCGGTAAATAATAAAGACGCCGACAGATATGGGATTTTTTTATGGTTTCGGGGGAGGGTGGGGGTGGGGGAAATGAAGAGGGCGGCGGCGGGGTGGCGGGGCGGCGGGGGAAAAACGGGACGAAAGAGGAAAAATCGCGCTAAATACGCAGCAGCGTCAAAAAAGATGTGAAATGCTAGGGGAAAAAAAAAAGTTGACGAGGCGAGAGTGGAAAATCCGCCGTGTTTACGCCGAACCCCATAAATATTACGCCAAAGGGATGGTATTATATATACATATATATATATATATATATATATATATGAAAAACTAAATAAAAAGAAACAGATTTATGTTCGTGCTTATTTAATTCATAAACGCGTGGGTGAGCAAGAAACCGATAGTGTTTACTGGTTTGTTTTGCCATTTTTTTTTCTAGCATACAATATATACAGGTTGACGCAAAAAAAAAATAGACTAAGATTATTATAGAAGAAGTAAAACGACAATTTTGTCTTATTTTTAACAAACTCAAATATATGCTTTCGTTACGCTGGATAGATTGAATAGATGAATTTTTTTTGTCAGTCATTTAAAATGGCTGGATAGATGAATTTTTTTTGTCAGTCATTTAAAATTGATTTTTATACGTGGTATTCTTTTATTGATATATCATGCATATATACGATTTTCTTTTATAAATCTATTGGGTGTTGGAAAATATACACCATTTTCATATTATTTCGTGTATTCTTTTCAATATCTATCAATCTGTTTACGTTACGCTAGTCAAAAAATAAATCACATAAAAAGCAAATTTCAAATATACATCTTTCGTTCTTCTTCATAATAATATAGTTTTTAATATATAAATATATATATATATATAATATGTAATTACTAAAATTCGAAAACTGTTAATTATTCAACCCATTTATTTATTTAAACAAACAATGATCTACTGAAAAATAAATATATTTATAAAGTATTTAAAAAAAAACTAAATAAATAAGGAAAATAGGAAAAAATGTAATTATCAAATAAATAACATTGTCATTAAAAAGGTGCTCTTGCTCCATTATCGATTCTTATTAAAGTAATTGAATAAAGTTTTTAAACTATATTTTTATTGTATAATTGAAGAGAAAGAAAGTAAAACGAAATATTTGCGAAAAACAAAATTTAATTTATAGATGATTAGTTACTTTAAAATTAAAATTAACTTCAAAATCGTTATTTCAAAATACATGAAGTGTTGAATTTTTACGGACTATTGTCGAAAATTATATACTTATACTTGTATGAATTGTAACAATAAATAAATAAATATAATAAACATAAATTTGATAACAAACTACTGAAAATGTGTGTTTATAATTTTTTTTTAATACACAACATAATTTTTTTGTAGCTCGATCGATCTTCACGAAATTTTCCGCTTTTCCAATGTCAATTTTTTTTTGTCGTTTGACTCGAAAGCGAACGAACAATCGAAAGGAAAACCGCGAAGGCTCTCATCAAGTTTTATGTCGAATTTTCCGATTTTTTCCGCACGAGGAAAATTGGCCGTGAAAGCCTATCGCCTTTTTTCCACTACAAGAGAAATGCCATGCAGTAAACGTTTACGGTTTCGTCGCTTTTTCACATTATTACATTCGATTTCTTTATTTTCTACAGTTACATCTCGTCTCGCATTCTTTTCTCTCTATCTATCTATCTGTATTTTTTTTATATTCATGTATACAGTACGACTATAAAATTACAATCCATAAATAATATATTATATAAATCGTCAATTTGTAATTTTTTTCTTGTTGATTTGAACATTTGAACATAATAAATTTTTATTTCTAAATTCACATTTTTATACTACCTTATTTTTATTTATTTTTTTTTTTTGCATTACAATAGTAATCCTCATTTTATTATATACAGCTTTTATCGTGTAAAAACAATTCATTATCATCGAAATTTGTTTTTTTTTAACATTGAACAGATATTTTCACACCGTCTGTATATAGATTTCGTAAAAAGCAAGAGAAACGAACGACACATGCGTGTATCTTTCGGCGAAAGTGTTGCTTGTTATTCTTAGTGTTTTCCAAAAAAAAAAAAAAAATGTACCAGAAATAAAACAAGAATAAAAATGGCCTTAGTAAAAAGTATTTCTATTTTTTTTTATTATTCACTTCTCGGTTATTGCGAATATAAATGAAATATTTTGTTTTACCAACGGAAAATCAACAATTCGCAACCACCCTGTAAAAGTGGAAAATTATTTACTATTATAAAAAAAATATAATTGTCTTTTATATATTTTATAATTTTTAGTGATGCTAAAATTCAGCTTTACGACAATTATAATAGATATATTATATAATTATAAATTCTGTAAAAATATAATGATAATAAATTAATACTATAATATTAAAAGAATATTTTTAAAACCAGCACATTTGAATATCAAGAAAAAAAAACTCTGATAACATTAAAGCTTTAGCACTTCTCTTTTATTTATTTATGTAAAGTGGATGTTCCGTGAATTCTTCCTCGTAATTTTGATATCTTAATTGGCCTTTCGTTTTTATTGTCTTTTTGTTATCAAATTAATTGTTTAACATTCTTTATGCTATTAAAATGTTCATAAAATAATCCGCCTTCATTTTTACTATATAGTATTTCATATTGAAATAGAAAAAAATATATTGAAATTAATACGCGATAGAAACATCAAAGAAGTGCTTTTTCACAGAGCCGAAAGCTCGCGTTAAACGTGAACTTAAAATATATTAAATAGAAACTTTAACGCGGGAGCTTATGAATATAATAGTTCTTAGCTATGCTTATTTTTTATTGCAAATTGAAAAATATATTAGAATAATTTCATATTCTATTGAACTTTCCATACATGTGTAATAAAATTAACAGGTTTCTAAGAAAAATTCATTCAAAAAAAAAACAATTCATGCTACAATATATTTTTAAATTAGAACAAACATTTTAAAATCTGGTTCAACTTTTGTATATTATATTTTTTTTTTTTTGATCTCGTTAAATTTTAGATGACAATTTCAAATTTGAACTAATAATACTATACGTTATTATTTTAAATCCGATAATTATATCTGACTGACTTTTTGGTATCTAAATTTAAAGACGCCCAGAGGCAAACCTGTCATATTGATGATCCTTTACCTATCGCACAAAATAACAATTTAATTGTGTTTACTTGTGCTTATTATTTAAGGCAATAATCCCTTTATATCATGACACGATAAATTGCCGATGAAGGTTCTAATATCGTTTGTATTAGTAAATCTCAATTTCGTTAACCTTTATAAAGCGATATTATTTTGAACTGTTACTCCTTTCAAATTTGATTTAAACAACGTAAATCTAGCTACGGGAAAAAAATATGATTTTTATTCTCATTTTTCAAAATCTTGGAATATTATTATATCTATTAATATATATATATATATTTTTTTTTGATAGCATAGTTAAAATTTAAATAAAAAAAATCCTTTCATATTGCAATGATAGTAATTGGGAATATTTATGATTGTATTAATTTTTTTTAAATATTTTATATGATATTAATAAAAAAAATTAAGAAGATCCTAGTATAGTAATATAGATATATATGGATAAAAATGATATTTCTTTGGTAAAAAAAGGTATATGCTATTTCGTAGAGATCGTTAGTTGAAATTTATGTCGAGCATACTTATAAAAAGACTTTATGAAACATGGCCGACAATATATATATATATATATATATATATATATATATATGTGTGTGTGTGTGTGTGTAAAATTATAATATATTATAGTATATATGTAGATATGAAGCGGCACTGAGTGCACTTAGCACTCCAATACAAGCTACAGTCGCTTTCAATGCTAAATTCTCAAAGAAATGTTAACGTTAAAAATACTATATTTTTTTCGTAAATATTGTATATTAATTATTAAATACATCTGAATTTTAATATTTATTAAAATGTCTCGAGTTTTAATTTTCGTTTAATATTTTGATTTAGAATAAAAAAAAAACTAGATAGTGATACTGAAAAATGAATTGTTTTTTTTTTTAGTATAAATTTATTTATCCGCTTATATATATATATATATATATATATATATATATACGTTTAGACCGGCGGTTCTCAAACGTGTGAATGTTATCATTACAATTATATATATTTTGAAACGAAGACAATTGTTATTCGTCACCTGTGAATGAGCGAGCGTTCACGGAAAATTCGTAACGTGTTCGCCGTCGTAAAATTTACGTTATCAATTTTTCCGGCGACGTAAATAAATAAAAAAAAAAGCGTTTAACGTCACCGATTGATTTTTTCGGACACACACAGGGCGCAAGTGAAAAAATAACGCCTCATAAATAAATATTAATGCGAAAAGGCGGGGGGGTGGAAGGAAAGGAAAAAAAATCAAGAATTTATATTTTGTTAACGATTTGTCATCCCGGAATGAAAATTACTTTTCAACGCTTAAAACGGAAAAAGGCTATCGTCTATCTGCTGACTTTTTTTTCATTTTTTTTTTGGTACGGTGCGAGCTTTTTTTTCTCGAATTGTTAAAAACCCTTCGTTTCTATATATTTTTGTGTCGTAGATGTGTAAATTGAATTTTCCAATTTAACGCATTGCCACTTTTCACATTGTAATATTATCGTAAAAAAAAAAACAATATTTTATATAAAGATTACGCATTCGATTTTCACACGTACAAAATTAAGAAAAAAAAAACAATGATAATAGAAATTTGTCGAATATTTATGTGTCAATTATCAATTGTAAATTAAAAATGCTGATACTATTTTTACGATCATACATATTAGAAATGTAATAAAATTGAACTAGATAAAAATTATCATAGAAGAATAATATCTAGTCCCGCAAATATCGCCATTACCGATAATGAAATCGAGCGATAAATCGGAATCGTTTTGCGAAATGGGCAATTATTCAGCTTCGACAGACGCGCATAAATGTAGATGCGGTCGATCCGGTAACTTTGCAATCGTACCGATTTGGCTCGACTCGGTTAATATTGTGCGTTTGACGGCTCATTTCATTCTTATGTCGTCAGTTTTCGTGTTTCGTACAAATTTTTACATACGATTTTTATATACGAATCGCACATTTAACGATATACGAATGCAAACAGTTTCATTTCTTCAATTATTTAACACCATATACAATCACATATATTGAATATTTTCCAAACGTGGTTTTTTTTTATTTAATTCTTTATTTATTTTTTTATATTATATATAGAAATGTATAAAATATTGATAATCGCATCATAATCGATTCTGTGAAAAGTGTGATTGTGAATTGAACGAATGACGCATGAAAAATTTAAAGTTCGAACCTGAAATTCACAGTATAAAAGTAATTCAATACTTGTAATGATCTATGTCGGATATGATAATTAATAAAAAAAAAAGTAATTAAGTAAAAGTAAAAAGTAAAAGTTTTATATATATACCATATATATATATATATATATATATATATATATATATATATATATATATATATATATATATATATATATATATATATATATAAATAATTTACGAATGAAAATGTTATTATCGGATTTATGCGTTAAAAATATGAAAAATAATTGGATTTTTTTTATAGTGTATTTATTCAATATAAATATTTCAAACGAACGATGGATATTATTATATATTAATATGGCGAAAAATAAAAATAAAGTTAGAACAAAAAAGGGTTTACTAGGATATATATATATATATATATATATATATATATATATATATATAAATATATATATATATATATATATATATATATATATATATATATATATATATATATGGTAAACGACATATTTCGTCTGAGGCCTATGCCAAGCCGAACACATGCCGGAGCCAAACCGTTGTTGTTGCGGCGACAAACAAGTCTACAAAGTTAAGAACGTAAGAGTGGGCGAAGGGACAAAAAGAAAACCGCAAAGACTAGACCGCGGCCCACCCCTTTTCTACGCTTTCTCTCTTACGACTTTAAAATTTCATCTTTTTACTCGCTTACTCGTTCGTTTCGCGTGTAATTTGTACACCATCTAGCTAGTTCTCTTTCCTTTTCACAATAATGTCACATAATATAATGCGATGCGTTCTTTTAATAATACCTTCAGGCTATATATACAGTGTGTGCTAAAATTGATAACATTCTAATCAAATATCGTATTATATGTTTTATTTTATATATATATATATATATATATAGTAAAATATTATAATGGATTGTTATTTTATTTGTGAGAAATCGAAGACCTACGATGAGCATAGTCTTATCTTTTTTAATTTAATTTTGTTATGTGTATAATATTAAATTTTGGAAACGAAATCCCTAGGAAAATT
Organism: Leptonema lineaticorne; assembly: GCA_024500535.1. Classification (NCBI taxonomy): domain Eukaryota; kingdom Metazoa; phylum Arthropoda; class Insecta; order Trichoptera; family Hydropsychidae; genus Leptonema; species Leptonema lineaticorne. The sequence continues at coordinate 4,212,274 of JANIJI010000007.1, forward strand.
ATCTGTCATTAATTATTCCTTTTTAGACATTATCAGGTTAAATTTTCACGTGCGCCGTAATTAATTTCGTCAGTTTACCCGTTTTATGCGAAATAGTAAAAGCTCAAAGGGAATTTAGTTAGTAAGGAAATTCGACGTCGAGCCGACGAATTAGAGCGAAAAGTCTTGCAAGTTCGCGCCGTTTCACATATTTAAATTTAATCTCGGTTTCGCGTGAAACTCCATTTCTCGTTATTTTTAATGTTCTGTATTAAAAATTCAAATTATTATTATTATTATTTTTTATTATTTCGAATTAAATTCGCTATGTCAAAAAGATCGAAGTGCGAAAGATGGAACGCTAAACGAAATTTTCGTATTCGGTGCGACGAAATTGAATGCAAAATCGTGCGTTGCCGTCGTCTAGCAAATTTACGGTCGATCAAAATCTTGATTTAAGTATAAATTAAACCGTATCTGAGATTTAAGTCGTGTAAACAGCCTTAACTGATCGACGCGATCGTGCCGTTTAAACGCAAAGTTATGTGCCGTTTGAACAATTTTCGACGCACCCTGTAAAATAAGATTCGCACAACGCACACACAAGATTAAATATGACGAATTCGATGACCTTTATTAAGTTTGAGTGGGTTTATTCAACTTGATTATATTTTCGATACGCTATGAATACAAAATATAATATATATATATAAGAATTTTTTTCTTACAATATATATTTATATTATGTTATTACTCTATAAAGACAACGTATATTTTTTTCATTTTATTATATTATTCTTTCAAAAAAAAAAAATATATATATATATATAATTGAGATGTTTAGTTAGTTACTCGATGTTTTGATTCAGATTGTTGAAATGTTCAACTAAATTGTTTCACTATTATTTTCTTTATTAAGTAGAACACTCTGTATTTGAGTTGGTTTTATTTAGCCGGTTAAAATTAGATGTGTAGAAATTGCGTATTTTGAAGTCGACTCGTGTAACGCGGTTTAAATTAATGTTATTTTCGTAGTACGAAAGGTAAAATATACACATACACACACGCGCGTGTGTGTGTGTGTGTGTGTGTTTGTATGTATCAAGCCTTAAATCTGGGATTACAATATATGGGATGAACTAGCAATGTTGAATATCAAATAGAAATAACGATTTATTATAGTCCCTAGGGAAATTGATCATTCATACACACACACACACACACGCGCGTGCGTATACTTTTGAATATTTATTAAATAAATAATTATCTTAATAATATTATATATAGTATTGTATAACGAAATTTAATAATTATGATGTAGATATAGAAAATACATTTTTATTTAATATACACAATAATTATACAATATTTATTATTGAGACATAATAATCGATAGTAATTGAGTCGTTAATAAGCGTTATATTTGTACACGTTTCGCACATAAATACGCCACTTTGCAATTTTTCCGATCGTTTTTTTTCCTCTCTCTCTCTCTCTCTCTCTCTCTCTCGTTTACCCTGCTCTCGATGCAAATTTTTCCCGATAAAATTTTATCGACTCCGGTCAATGGTCGATTTTCGAATTTTTACGCGTAAAATTTTTCCCATTCGCGTTCAATTTGCATAATTCGCGCAAACTTTCGAATTTCCTTTCGCGTAGCAACCCGACTTTCAACCTTGTTGCGTAAAATATGAATCCGAGAATAAAAACAAGCAAACCGTAAAATATCTTCAATTTGAGATTATCCATTATATATAATATTAAATTCGTTTTTTTTTTAATTTAATTTATTTTTTATATAAAATTCTCACAGCAACAATGTATAAATATGATATTTGATAAAATATATATATATATATTAAACGACCCTATATTTGGCACGAACGATAAAAATTTGATGTATTATATCAATTCGAAATACGCGAAAATATCGTCACATTCGACGAATTAAAACGTGATTTACGACGTCTCGAAACATTCGAAATCGATGTAATAGAACGGGCTGACTGTTGATAGTTATTGAATTTTTCAAAAATTTTCCCAAAGGCCAATAACTGCCAAGTGATACGCGGCACACGCGACAGTTTAACAAACGCTGGATGTGTTTTACCGCCGTCCGCAAATGGATTGAACACATCGACGGTTCCGAAACTGTGGTGCGAAGAGCCAAAACTTTTTTTTTTTGACCGTTTTTCACTCTTGTGCAACTGTCGTAATTCGTTGTCGTTCAATTCATATTTGAAAGAACAATAACGTCGACAAGTTCGTTTTGTTTTATAATATACCATATATATATATATATATATATATATATATATATATATATATATATATATATATATATATATATGTAATACTTGTATATAAGAGAAAAATATGCAACGTGCGTGAGTTTGTGCGCGTAACAAATGAGCAATAATAAATATGGAAAGTTTCGAATCGTATTTGTTCCAGCAAAATTTTGCATCAAAACAAATAAAACAATTTTATTTTCATCGCAATATATAAATAAATATATATATATATTCATATATAATATTATTCATCGTGAATTCGTCAATTTTATCATTTTTTCAAATGCATTTTATGTTTTTAAAATTTTATTAAATAAAAGTTATCCTTTTATACACTGAATATTATTTAGAATGAATAATATAATAAAAATTGTGGTTTTTTTTTCACAACGGTTTAATTGAAGAATAATATATATATATATTTTTTTGTATGCATATTAATTAAACACGAACCCCTTAGAAGACGTGTAACGATTTTAAAAATAAACATTCCACAAGAGAAATCTTATAGAAAGTTTTGCCCGTTAATACTGTTTATCAAGAGTTAAAATAACGAGTCAATAAATTTGATATTCAACACAGTGCGAATCTATTTTAGTATAATTTTGTGAAACTTTAGATCGTAATTTACATAATTAAGTTTACAAGAAACGATGTTCAAAGGTCAGTATAGCGTTTGTTTTTTCATCTTGTTACCAAATTATACACCTGTATATAATATTTTTCGAAAAATATTAATATTCATATTTTATGCTTTTCGATTTTATTCGTTCGACAAACTTTTCGTTTTTATTTATCATTACCTATTTTTATCTATGATGATTCGTGGCATTATATTCGTTTATTTAACTTGATTCCTTCATCACGATAATGCATCGTGTCATATTGCATTGGTTCTTTGCGACGACTTTTCTGCCAAAAACTCGACTCGTATCGCGTTCCGCAACCGTCGTATTCGCATCGTTTGACACCGTGCGATTTCTAGCTATTTAACACACTAAGTTTTGACACGATCGAATAAATAAAAATCGAATTGACGAAGATCGGAAAAGCGTTGACAAAAGTGCGTTTTATCGGACGGTGATTACACTTTTGCATTGTATGAAAAAATTGATTTGAAAAAATAAATAAAAAAATTTACATTATATAAACAAATTCACCGTGCGTTTTGATTATAGTGTTATATATAATAAAAATAATTAAAAATTTATTCATTCGCCTTCTAGAATAACGGAAAATCGTTTGAAAATTACTGGCCGTATAACGATCGGTCGAACGTTATTTTTCGCGTGTTTTCTTCGTGCGCTCTCTCGCACATACATGCACACACAAACAAGTGCAAGTGCGGTGGTTTTTTTTTAAAAATCTTTATTATTTTTTTTTCTTCTTTTCGCTATTTTTTGCTTTTTTTTTTTTGCTTTTCGGTGTACGATGCTAGTGCATAAAACCAGCGTCGTTCACCGATCGGCGACAGCCCGTCTGGCGCCAGACACTACACACCTGCATCCACTGGACCGCAAACATCACCATAACATTCAAATAACTATTTTTAAAATATTTCCCATTGAAAAGAGCGCTTCGCTATCCGATTCAATGGTGCCCGTAGATGGGAAATGCATTTCGCGATAAATAAGTTTTTAACGGTCAGCGAGTTTACGTCTGCGCGATGATTGCGCTAGGAAAAATGCCTCGGAAAATTGTTACGATTGCATATAAATATATATATATATATATATATATATATATATATAAGCATACGTATTTTTTATCGATTCAGCTTACAATATCTGAATTAAGATTTAATTGAATAAACAATTTGATTTTCATTATATTTATACAATATATACATAATTATTATGAACGTTCTCATATTCAATACTTATAATATGCTGTGAACCGTTATATTGTAATAAAGGTTTTACGAGCGATTTTCCAATAAAATTCCTTTAGAATATGTGCATAAAGGTTCGACTATATTACATTTTCCAATATATCTAAATATAAACTTTAAGATCTAATTATCATATTATTAAAAATATATATATATATATATTTTTAACACTAATTATATATTTTTCTGTTAAATGATAAAATATTTACGATCTTTTTTTTTTCTAAATATATAAGAATTAAAATAAATATTCTAGTATAGTGAAATGAGATAAAATAAAAACACAGAACGGTCATCAATTAGTTAAATTGCACTTTCGCTTCGCTTTCTTTTACGTTTTATCTCTTTAATTAGCCGATTTAACAGGATTTATTCAATCACTGTCCTGATTTAACCTTTTCCAAATTATTTTTACACAAGTAAACGTTCCGTTTTAAATTGGAAAATTGCTCTACAGGGAAAATAGACACACATATGTATATGTATATATATATATATATATATATATATATATATATATAATTTGGTTTTAATTTTATGTTTTCAATTATGAATTTGAATTATAATATGATTTTTAGATCTTATTCGTTACATCTAAAAGTTATTATATATTTTACGATTTTCCACAATAATTCACAATTAGAAACAACGTTTTGATCGACAATTGAATTTGACTATTTGCATTAAATATTGAAATTTCACAGACGCGATGACAATTGGACAATGTCGAAATGTCGAATAGAATTTCGATGAAATTGAATATTCATGTCAAATTAGCGATGACGGTGATTGAAAAAAAAAAAATATATATATATAAATATCGACATTTTTCTCTGGACGAAATCGTCAATTATTATTAACGATTAGACTTGAGAGATTTTTTTTGCATAACTTCCGAAATTACAACTTTTATCCATAATAATATAACTGCGTTAATATTGCTTAATTTTTGCTCAAAATCTGCTTATATAAAATACAATATAATGTAAAATGAAACTATATTTATATCGGTACAAAGATTACGATCTAGATGGTTGTTGTCAAACAAAGCCTATTTTTGAATAACGTCCCGTAATATCGTTTATGGCGTAAAAGCCTAATTATGCTTAATAAGAAGCTCGACATTGAAAGCTGTCAAAGCTCTCCTTATCTCTCCCTTATAGGCTTTTCATGAAAATTTTCACCGCTTATTATTAATAAAATGATTAAATTCGACGTGGAAAAATTCAAGATAAATTCGAAGCTCGACGTTTATATTTTCATCGTACGAAAAATAATAATAGACTTAATTATTTTTGTTCGCAATTTTTGAAGAATGATAAAAAAAATATCAATTTTATTGTTTTCGTTTCACATTTGAACGTTTAATTGATAATTAAATATTTATCGATATACGGAAAATTCTTACGAGATAAGTCGTTTCTATTATATTTTTATTTTGATTTCATTTTTGAAGTTCACCATTTTTTTTTATAATATAACAGACAAAATTATGAATAATACAAAAATAATCGATAATGAATAACATATAATATTCGATGACTGTGTATTATTTCTAATTAATCTATTGTCTATGACATTCTTAAGTGATTTACATTAATTATATGTATCGACAGTTGAAATATAATCGATGATAATTATGTATAATAATCCAGTGATTATTCGTAATTTCCATTCGTTAGAATTTACGGGCGACACGTCTATTATATAACTCTTAGAAAATTATTCGAGCATTCTCGTATATTTATATATATATAGTATATCACAATAAAAACGCACATAAATTCGTCCGAATATTATACGACACATATCTTTTGAGAAGCGTACGTTTGTTTTGTAACGGCTAAATAAGACCATAGAAACGTTGTTTCGGATTAATAAGACCATAAAATGCGATAGCACATGAATAATTTATGTTAAATCTTAACCGCGAGCGTTGGTCAGACAGGGAAAGATTCGGTAATAAAACAGAAAGTTGCCAAAACTATCTATGTTTATTGGACCGACAATAATGATAACGTCCTATATATAGCGCAATCGACGCTGTTAAAGATGGGAAAGAGGTGGAAAAAAAAAAAGAAAAGGTCGCATTCTCAGAATATAAAATACGAATCTGGAACACACTGTATATTATCTAGTATTGAAAACTATTTATAATTAAAATATTTAAAAATATTCCATTGAATTGTATGTGAAAGTATATGAGAAATAAAACTAAAATATCTTTGCTATTAAATCATCGAATCGACCATTCAATACTTATTCCGGAATTAGCACTCATTTTTGAATTTTAAAATTTATTCCAATTCTTCTATTGGCACTGTAAATTTTGGAAACGCTTGATCTGACTTCTGTGACATGGATTATAAAATATTATAAAGCACTCTTCATCAGAAAAAAAAATCTTCACAGACAAACGTTAAACTTACAGCACTTTTTATTTTCTAAAACTTTCAATTATTGTAATCTGGAGCCGCGTCGTTTTATCTTTAATGGGTCGTAATGGAATCAATTTTTTTTTTTTTTTGTTATATGAAAAGTTTCTTATCATTGATTTATGAGCGATGATATCACAATTTTCATGACGCACTTAATAGATCAAATCTTTTGTTCCAATTTTGCGGCAATAAAGGCGAATTAAGCAACACGAAAAAAAGACATATATTAAGAACGGAACACGAAAACGTTAATTAAAAATAACCGGTCGCTTTAAAATAAGTCGGATTAAAACATATTTCTTTCGCGTTAAACGAATCGCGCTAAATTCGACGATAAACACTCTTTTTTATGCTACGAAGAAAATATAAAGCATTCATTATCTACTAATCATTGTAAATCTGAGATAGACTAGTTGATAATGCGCTTATTTTAATACATTCCATTTCTCGAGTTGAATTTTTTTTTATAAAAATATATATAAACCCTTGCTTTAAAAAATTGACAAAATAAATAGACCCACACCTTATATCTGACGTACATAACGTTTACTTATAGAAAAATCGATTGTATGAAATCGTATATTAGCACCGCGAAATTCAAACGAGCGATTCGACTCCAAAAGGGCGCAAGTACCGCCGATTAATTTCATATTAAATATTTTATAAAAATGAAACCTTTTATCGTTTCGTTATCATTTTCAATCCACAAATATATATATATATATATATATATATATATATATATATAATGATTTTTGTCTGTTAAACTTGTGATTGAATATTTTCTTTGTTTATAAAAAAACTCAATATTCGACTGTTATATTTTAATAATAGAGAAGAAATTAACTTTATGCATTTAGTATACAATATTAAATTGGTTTTAGTCTTTGTCAGCAGCCTATTTTGTACTTTCTTTTCAATTATGTTCTTCTTCTAGAAGCTTAAAACTTGCTTATATAACATGAATCTATTTTGTATTTTTTTTTATCAAATTGTCAAACTGATTATGTAGTAATTTTTGTGACAAAATTATTCTTCATTCTTTCCACGCTGTCCAATATTTAATAATTTATAATTTGAAGGTAGAAATAATTTCTTTTACTTAGAAGTTATTATTGTGCTATATTATTAAATTTTAATTTCTCTATTTTTCCATATCGCGTGAAATGAAATTTTCTAATCTCAGTTTACTCGTAAATTCAATTTTTTTTTTCATGTTTTTTATAAATTTAATTTTAAATAGGAAAAAAGCGCTTTAAAATTTTAATAAAGTAACACTCGTTCATATATTAACATTTAAAACTTTTTCATTCAACATGCAAAGTTTTCAGTTAAAACTTAACAGGTGTACAATTTTCATTTATCATCATCAAGTGCAGTTATACTATTTTATTTTTCTTATAAATCTCATTTGTTACTTTTGTCATTCGACTTGCTGCGATATTAAGGGTCGTATTTTAATTTTTCGCATCGCTTCCCTTAATTATCCGAAAGGCGTCCGACGAACTTTTCCAACCTTTCGAATTAACTGCGAAACGAACGAGCTTTTATTTTACTTTATTTATTCGCCCCCCCCCTTCTCTTCACTCCGCTCGTCCCGTCGTAGAACCTTTATAAAAGTGTATAAGTGGATTTAAACGAAATAAATTAAAAAGAAAAACATACGAAAAACAAGGGGAAGATCTAAAAGTTCAGTTCTAACAATAGAAAAAAAATTAAAAACAGAGTACGGTTAATGCTGTCGTATCTTTTACGTTGACGAATTAATTTATATCGCTTATCGTGTATATAATATGTATTGTTATATAATAATAATAATAATAATAATAATTCAATATAATTTATTTAAATACAAATAGTGAAATCATCAAGTTGTATAAATTATTTCGCCGTTAACCAATTTTCTGTATACATTTTGAAAGTTTCAAATAATTTAATTATAATTTAAAATTTTCAAAATGAGATCGATTTTATTTATAGCGTTAATTGTGAATCGCAACGTTTGACGGGTAAACGAGATAGGAAAATTACGCGGAAAATGGGGTTAAAATCGAACAAAAAAACCGAGCAAAGAAAGTATGAAGCTGAAAGCGTCCTTCGTGCAGAAAAACTTCAAAGTCTTCCTTCGGCGAGAAAAACTTTCTTTAAAAATAACGATAAACATCGCCATTTTCGGTCAATACCGTCTTAAAATCAAAATAAAACCAACGCAACCGGAAAAGCTCTACAAATTTACAATATTTATAAGTATATATTATATATTTATAAACACAATATAATAAAAAACAACAATGAAATTCAACGGAAAACATTTTTTTTTCCAATTTTAAGCGTTTGAGAAGCTCTGCATTATGTTTCTCTATAGTGTGTGTTGTATTAACAGTATGGTTCAATATTGATATGTGATTTTGAAAACGTGTTTTATCCGATTGTCTCAGGATTAAATCAAAAGCTTTATTTGTTGTTTTCAATAATATGCATTTTCAATCTATTGGTATGTTTAATCAGTTGTCTACACAAAATTTTGGATCCCTGATTTTTTTGAGGAAATATTTTCTTTTATTTCATGAAGAATCAAGTACTAATAAAATTAAGTTATATTTGTACGTTTATAAGTAAAATATTTCAATTAATGTGTTCGTATTATTTTTTTTATTTTTCAAAATTTCAAATTAATATAATTTTTTTAGATCTCTACAAATATTATAATATAATTCGTAACTCTTAATATTAAAATATATATTTTATTAATATCTATTTATATAATTCTACATGATGATAGTACTTAAAAAAAAACGGAAAATTCGTAATATAATTTAATATTCCCAGTTTTACAGATGAATTGACAAATATAAATATTCAACTAAAAAAATAAATACTCACTTTAATATTTAGGAGTTAGTAAACTATTTTGATATATTTTTTTAAAGCATTTTTATTTCTTATTTTAGCTAAGTCTATATTAGGATAATAGGCGAACATGCCCGCACAACATCAAAGGGAAAAATAAGCGGTCTTGCTGATTGAAAAGAAAATCTCTCGGAAAAGCCGGATAAAATCGCTTCATCAGCGAACAATTTTTATTTTATTTTTTTTTTATTCCGCGTAATTGAAATTTACTATGTATATATAGTAAGTACAGAGCGACCTAAAAATATGCCCACTTTAAAATTATTGCTTTTACGAATAATTAATTATACACGACATATAAATAAATATATTTTTAACGGGATGCTACTTACTTCAACATTAATTTATTTTTATTTTTATTTTGAATCTGAAACCTAATATTATTTTGCGTTTATGATTATTATATAATATAATGCGATTATTTAAAATAAATAAATTAAAAATATTATTTATTAATCGAATTGTGAATTGAACATGTAATAATTTTTTACCACTAATTATCGCAAAATTTAAAATAAATACTATTTTATATAAAATTATTTTGGTGAATATTGAGAAATACAGACACACGAATAATATATAGTAAAATATTACGCACGAAGTAAAACGTTTCAAATTGAAAGGGAGAAGAAAAACTTTTTGCCCAAATTATTTCGCTTTGATATATGGAAAATTTTCCCTTTTATTTATTTATTATTATTTTACTTTTATTATTATTATTATTATTATTGGTCTATTCGGTTAACCGTTTCGATTCCCATGCGAATACCTAATGATTTGTGATATTGTTTTAGCTTATTTTCCACAACTCGAAATAGAAAATTATAGACGATCCCATAACAAGGTGATAAAAAACATGTTTACATAATGTCTTTTTTTTGTAAAGTAAAAAATATTATATAAGATATGTATAAATAGATAACAATTTAATCGATTTAGTATTTATAATAAATGTTTGCTTTTTACCGTTAAAACGATTATTTTCAAATAGTATTCAAAAAATAGTAAATATAAATTTGAAGTTGTAAAATTATTCATTGAAGATATAATTTTTGTTTTGTAAAATACGAAAACGCCTTTCTTGACGTGCATTTTTTGATTGATTTAACCGTAACATAAAATGAGATTTTAGATTTTACAGCCATCACGATAGAAGGCACGAGTTTTTTGAAGCGAAATGAAAACCATCAAAGAAGTGGAGAAAAGCGGCGGTGATATTAACAAAAAAAAAAAAATGGGAGTGGAAAAAGGGCGAAGACGAGGAAAAATAATAAGACCAAGATAATACGACGAAACAAAAAAAAAAAAAGAGAAATAGAATAAAAGAACGGGAAAGAGTGGAAGAAATATGTCTCGACGAGTAATTCAAGTTCAAAGGATCAATTCAATTGTTTCGTTAGCTTTTAACAAGAGGACAAAAGCGTGTCTTATTTGCGAACGACAAACAAAGCACTCCGAGAAAATATAATACTCTCCGAAGGAAATAAGACGTCCTCCGGGATCTTTTTTTTTTTTCTTCACTTTCGGAAAAATCTTTCGCGTCTGAACGTTTTACGATCTCTCCGTTCGACGGAAAAATATTATATAAAATCGTGTAATGAATCACTATCTCTCGATATAATTTGTGAATTAGTGAAACCGGAGGTTGTTAAATTTTCACGGGTCAAATTTTGAAAATTTCGTATAAAAATTGACAGTCTTTATATTATTTTCTACAATGATTCAAATGATATCGAAAATTTTCCTTTTTTTTTTAAAACACACTGTTTCATAATATAAACTGAAAATTGTTTTTAAAAATTAATACATCTCTTCTATACTATTCACCGTATATACTATTGTGATCAAAAAGTTTTAATAAGAAATTTAAAACTCCCGGGCATTAGAAAGGCAGGTAAATTGTATTTTTTTCCTAGGTTGGTAGGACTGTCTATAACATTTGCTAGACGTCTGTTTGTCAAAAGGTTTAATTCTTGATTCCTTCATCACAATAATGTACCATGTCATACTGCATTAGTTCTTTGCGACTGTTTTGCCAAAAATTTAACTCATATCAGTACGCAACCACCGTATTCGCCCGATTCGATTTCGTGCGACTTCTGGCTATTCAGTAAACTCAAAAATACAATGCGAGGACACCGTTTTGACACGATTTAGAAGATAAAAACTGAATGGAAGATAGTCTTGAAGGCTATATCGGTAAAAGACTATTCCGATCGTAAAAAGCTTTGACAAAAGTTCGTTTTATCGGACGGGGGTTACATTGATGTGGATGAAATTGATTTGGAAAAATAAATAAAGAATTTAAATTTTATAAACAAATTCAAAAAATCACAATTAAACGTTGAAACATTATTACTTTTCGACTTTTGAAACATTCTGTATAATATAGTATATTAAAGATGCCAATCGCGTGTACGCCGTTCTATTTTTGAATTATATTATATCACCTGTCTATATATATATATATATATATATATATATATATATATATATATATATATATATATATATATATATATATATATATATATATATAAATAATGTAAACGGCATTATTTAAAAACAGACGAAATTGTTTTGAATCGAAGACACTCGAAAAAGCCTTCGAATAACTTTGCGGCGTCCTCATAAAGCTATTTTCGACTCAAACAAATCAATAAATATAATACTATTATTATATATATCGACTCGAATGTTCCTACCGATTATTAACTTTATAATTATAAACCGACACTTTATTACATACCCGCAATATATAATATATTATATTAAGGCTACATTTTTTTTTTTATGGAAATGCTAGTAATTTAATCTATATTTATTTATTATGAAAATTTTCATACAAATTCCATAGTGACATTTTCCAACATAATAACGCTAGAAACAATACAAATAATACTATAATATTATTGTGTAATATTGTAAAAATATCGAACGAATATAACCGGGACAATTTACATTTTTTGTCGCATAGTCTGAAATAAGAAAATGCAAACGAACAAAAAAAAAGAAACATCTCTTAACATTTATATTTTATTCCGTTCAAATGTTCACGTTTTTATATATATATATATATATATATATATTATTCTCTATAAGAGATTTGCATTTATACTGAAAACGATATCGTTCTCGATATTGACAATCTTTTGACCCCTATTGACTAGAAAAGTCGTCTTGTTTTTTGTTTCCTTACAAAATAATGAATATTATTTTTGAAAAATATTTTCATCGAATATATCCAATTTGATATTATCAAATTAATTTTTGATTAATCAAGAGAAAGTAAAAAAAAAAAAAGTAAATTTTTAATGTTTTAATTTTGCATTAATCTCATGTTTACAGTGTTAAATCTTTAAATTTTCATTATTCAATCTTGCGGCACAGTCGAATCCATTGTGAATATTCAAAAAGTCTAATTAAGCATTAACGCTCAAAGAAAGCCACGTTCAAAGCGACACGCGGGCGGCATTTAGGCAGTCGAAATTAATCCTGTGAGAGGTCCTGTAAAAGACTCGCGAGAGATTTTCGAGAAACCGTCTGTCCCGTTTTAGATCTCTGACGAGTTGTCCTTAAAGACGAGATGAACATTCGCGATGAAATTACTCATCATAAACCGAATATATTAACCACTCGGCTTTTACATATACAAATTGCTTTATATATATATATATATATATATATATATATATATATATATATATACTCATATGACGATGTAAAACAAAATTTTGACATGGAATTATTACTCGACGCTGCTTTTATTTTTGCCCGTCTTATCAATATGCGCAATAATAAAATGTAATAAAAAAGGTCACATCTAATTTATATAATATTATAATATTGATTAACGCAGAAAAAAGAACACAAAATTGTGTCAATTATATATGAAATGAAGCGAGTTAGATGAAAAAATATTTAATAATATCATCGAAATATATTTTATGTCTTATGTATTATATAATTTTATTTAAAAGTCAATACATTATAATTCGAATGATTCATGTTGTTTTCTTTTCGTTTATTATTTATGGTTGCCATTGAATGAAAACGATATTTTGACTTATTGTATTATTATTCATGACGAAGTTTGTTATAAATCAATATTTCTGCAACAGTTTATAGATAGTTTTGAAATTAAATAGTACAACATTATGAAGTCGAAACGAAAGATTAATCGAGAAATTAAATCACGTCGACATTTTTCCGGAAAATACGTTCGCGGAAAAATTCCAAGGAAAAATCACTCGTACGGAACGTCGTCTCGCAACAAACGGACAAACAAACCGTGAGCAGAAAGAAAGAAAAAAATAAATAAAGAAAGAGAGAGAGAGAAAGAAAAAAAGAAAAACAAACAAACAAACAAACAAACAACACTCGAGATGAGACGAAATGAACTTTGCGCGAAAGCGTACCGAATAAATCACGAGACGGCGACGTCGGAACAAAGTTTGAGAATCGCTCTTCCAGCGCTTCTCGAACGGCGCTCTTAATTGATCGAATTATTACGAGCGCGCACCGTATTGTTCGTCGTCGCGTTAAACGAATCGCCTCTCGCATTACACGAAAACGGTGATAAATTATCACGTTTTGCGCGCACAATATAAAATAGTTTCAATTATAAACGGATACATATTTATTAATCACAAAAATATTGCAGCAATTTAACAGTGCGGATAATCGAATGGCCGGTTAATTTCACAAAAGTGTACTAAATGAAGTAATTCGTTTTACTTTAAACGTTTTATTGATTATATTATTTAAATATGGCCGATTAAAAAGAAATCAAATAAACATTTTTTTCAATGCAAAAATTATATATCGATTATTTATCGATAGAAATATTTTTTTTTAGAATTAGTTTTTTACGTCTAAAACATACTCCAATATTTGTGAACCAAAATATATATTTTTCAAGTTTCTTTTCATCCAAACTTTTAATTGTGAAATTAATCTCTCGTAATGAAAACACCTAAAATATCTAATTATTATACTTTTTTTAAATATAATAATTAATACTATTTTAATAATTCATCGATATTTTTTTATATATATAGAGCATCATGAATAAAATATAAAAGAGAAATCATTCGCATTGATCCGATATAAATAAAACCTTGAGTTTTTTTTTCGTAAATAATGATTAAATCTATTTTTCGTCGTCGTTCTCGTGATAGTTCGATATATTTTTATATAATAATGTCATAAATTGCCTAGGATGCTCCCCTCTATTTATTCTTACCAAAAATAGAATGATTTTTGACGTTTTAAATTATCAAAATTGATGTTTATAAATGATTATATATATATATATATATATATATATATATATATATATATATATATATATATATATATATATATATATATATAAGTGATAATGTTGGATGTCATTTTTTATTTTAATTTTTGAATTTTTGCCTTGAAATTGGCAATTTTACGTAAATAAAAGTATATTCAAAAATATGAAAGAAAAATTCCCATTTATTATCATATAAATAGCTACGTTTCAAATAACGCCGGTTAACGACTTTTGTCTTAGCAATTTACATCGATCATCGCTATCAAAAATTATTTTCTTTTCCAACATAATTAAATTTCGTAAACGCAAATAAATTTTACCGTATAAAATATATATGATACCGGTATACTTACTATACATGGTGTCCTTGAAAAACATACCGAATTAATTTTTAGAATAAAAAATAATAATTAAATATCTATTACAGTATATATATATATATATATATATATATATATATATATATATACAACATAAAAATAATATTTTAAATTAAAAAAAAATACACTCCAAAGTGTGTTGATGCGTTTGCGATTTTATAATAATATTCATTTAATCGCGGAAAACGTTTTCGAAAGTTTACCGAGAGATCGATCGCACGTGAAAATGATGAAACTTGATCGATACATATATGTGCTTGGAAACACCCTGTACATACGTATTATATACAGGTGGGTTTTATTATCCTTAGGACGGACTTATGAGATAACACAAATTGAGTGCGGTTACGCACATCCGAATTTGCGGGCGAGACACGAATGTATTATTCAAGAAGTTACATAACTGTAGTTAATCTTGGTTAAGGTTCACAATTTTGCTTGTGCACTGGTGCATGGTTTTCGCACACACACACACACACACATCCCATAAAATCCTTTGAAAATGCGGTCCCGCGACAAAGCGGTCGTTGATTACAAGTCACAGACAAACGATGCAAATATATTTCGTATATATATATATATATATATATATATATATATATATAAACATGTAACTTTTATTATATAATTATAATATTTATAATAATTTATTCATATAATCATCATATATTTCATTTAACTAACAGGTCACGGATTCGATAATATGTATGTATTTATTAATTGACATCGGTAACATTACTTAAATATATTTTCTATACGTTCTCAAAATCTATTTTAATTCTAGATAATGGTTAACGCGTATTTTATCTAATGGTAATATTAAATAATTGAAAATTTTGATTGTGATTTTTTTTAATTATGACGGCAACAATAATTAAATATATTGTAACATTTTTCAAGGTTGAAAAATTATCGAAACTTCAACCGATGTTTTATAATACGCACTAAAGCGGCGGATTTTAAGACGCAATCTTTAATTCTATTCTATTATAATCCGCAATCGACAAAAATTTCGCAAAAATTATTTGACCATCAACATTTACTTCAATGTACTTGATTTTCCTTTGATTGTGGACTTAAGAATAATTTTTATATCAATACTTCGAATAATTTTATTTTTTATATATAATTATAAAATTAAGTAAGAAAGTCGTAATTATAATTTGAGATCACTCAGCTTATTAATCGTATATTATATATATATATATATATATATATATATATATATATATATATATATATAGTTAAATTTTTAACTGCGTATGTTTTGAGCGTGCCGCGAACACGAAGTTGAGAGCGCCTGACGCGGAACGTGCACACGCACTCACACACATCGCAAGGTGGACGTCGCACGTCAATATAATAGTATAAAAATAAACCGAACGACTCGATTATATAAAGTATGTCGCGTTTGTTTCTCTTTTCATTCACGGATTCGGCCATTGTTGATTTAATTTGACCGATTCGTGACGGCCGGAAAATAAGTTTTCCCTATTTTTCTTTTCTTTTTCTCCGCCGTCACCTCGATTATTCGATTTGAGATTGCGACGTTACGCGTTGGGACGTTCTTATTTATTTATTTTGTTTTTTTTTTTTCGGTCGTTTTCAACCCCTTTCACATAGCAAAATTATTATCGGACGAACACGTCTCGGAACTAATGGGGTTAATGCATGAGGGTTAAAAATAACAATAACAACAACAACAACAACAAATCACGCATGCCCAATTTCGGCTTCAAAACACTTTCGTGTATTTTTTTTTTCAATATATTTTTATACTGTTTTTAACGTATAATTTTACATGCAATATTTTTAGCCAATGTGTTATTTTTTTTTATGAATGGCGCTGGACGCGAAATTGAGTGATTTTAATTTTTTCCAAATATGATTTCATGTCGCCTTCCAATAGAACTTACCCTATTTATATTAATATACTAAATAATAATTATATATAAAAATTACCCTTTTTACATAATTTATTCATCGTTTATATTTATATATATATATCATTCCAATTAACAATTTTTCGAAGCGAAAAAAATATATTATATAATATTTATTACATAATAAAATATTTTTCTCGTGTCTGAAAATATTTGCGAACGACCCTTTTTCAGGATTACTATTAGTTATGAAAATATCAAGATATTATTATTTTCAAGCATTAAAAATGTATGAAGATCGTTCCGAATAACAACGAATACAAAGAGTTCAAATAAAAAAAAAACATTTTGGGTTCAAAAGGGAATCACTTGTGCAAACTTTCGATGTCCAATTTAGACATACTCTTATTATATATTACGCGCGATATTCAAAAAAATACAATTAAACTTATATATTATTATTATTATATTAAAAAGAGAGTTAGCATTTTTTTTCTATGCTGTTCTATTTCTATATAATAAAATTAATTTCTGTACAATCAACAAATTCATATGAATTAAATTAATTTAGCCGATCGGACAAAAATCAATATATATATATATATATATATATATATATATATTACACAACGTTTTCTATGCATAAATTCACGATCATCCTGTATATATTTACTCATATTTTGCGGCTTATTGTCGGAAAATTCGTTCGGACAATACGGGAATTACCCGTTTGGAATACGTAAAACCTTTAAGAGATTTTTTCCAAGAAACGATCTTTCGCGAAAGTCCAGAAAAAAAAAGGGAAAACGAGTCCGACGAAATAAAAAAAAATTCGCTATCGCGTTCCACGCTCCACCCCCACTCCCTTCTCCCCCTCCTCCTCGTAACCGTTCTCATTTTAAGGACGAAAAAGGTGAAAAATCCTAAAAATAGTACTCAAAAGGACAGTCAGATAAATTGCTTCCAATGAGCTAAGTGGCTGACGCTGAAGTATTTTTCTACACTCAATAGTCTTTTTTTCTTTTTAATATAATTTCGAAATTTATGGCGGACGGCGGGGTAGAGGGGTTCGGAAAACTATCCAAAGGTCAAATTAGTACAATTTAACGTTTCTTTGTTAAGCTTGTCGCACATTAACCGCGAACGAACGAACGAAAAGAAAATTATATTAACACGATGCTACTCTAATAATATATATATATATATATATATATATTTAATAAGGCATATTTTAAAAAAAGAAACTTAAAGACTTATTTATTTAATTTTTTTCATAAAATATGTTCTTTCAAAAAAAAAAAAAAAAAACATTTATTCGAAAACTTTAGCGCACAGCTTCGTTTTAATTTCGTTGCGGGCGAATGTGCGCAAAGCTTTATGTACATCGTTTATTTTTACACTAACAAAGCGGACACGGGCGAATTAATTGGATATTAAAATTTATATCTTTTTTTTTTTGCTTTAATGCGAGTTTTTGCATTAATTCTTAGAAAAACACGAAACGTAATTAAGGATATGTTTTTCAGAGTGAGCGAAAATATTTTGAAGACCATAATTTTAATTATCTTACTTTTTTTTCTCTGAAAAGAAAAAAAATATAATTATAACATTTTATTTTAATTTAAAATGCCAACCGACATCTAATTTTTAATTACGCCTATTATATTTGTATACACGAATTTTAATGATGATTACATTATATATAAAAATATATTTCAATTTTTTAAAATGAATCTGCTATTTTTTATTTTTTAATTTTTGCTCGAACAATTAAAAATCTATATTGAATTAAAAAAATACCGTTAACATGTCAATCTTCAATTGTACGACATTTGACTAACATTTATCGCATTTAACTAACAGTTTAAATGTATGTGATCGGTTTGCGGTTAATTTTTAATTCCAATATTACAAAAAAAAAATATATATTAAAATTAAAACTGCACTCTGAAAATATATATTTGTAAATCTTGAATTTTAACTAAGATATTTAACCATCAATATACACGTGTATCGAATATAATTAAAATATAAAACTATATAACTTTTAACATATGTATTATATATTGAAGATAAAGGTAATAATTTCATGACGCAAACATAATTCCGCGAAAAATAAAATTAATAATTTCCTGGAAA
Source organism: Leptonema lineaticorne (assembly GCA_024500535.1). Taxonomy (NCBI): domain Eukaryota; kingdom Metazoa; phylum Arthropoda; class Insecta; order Trichoptera; family Hydropsychidae; genus Leptonema; species Leptonema lineaticorne. The sequence continues at coordinate 4,231,493 of JANIJI010000007.1, forward strand.
CTGTTTCAGTTAAATTACATTGACTTCGTAAAGCGAATTACGCTAATGCGTCGTAAACGCTAATTATTATTATTTGTCAGTCAGTCGTAATGTTTATAATTCGTCGTAAAACGGTGCATTATTAAATTCGTCGTCGGACCGCCGTCATTAACACGACAACAGTTTTCGATATAATTACTATGTTGATAATATAATTAATTATCAATTCATATCGAGTTAATGAATTTATTTTAAATATAATATATTATATGTAGTTCGTTCGTTTTGTGTTACTGACACAGCACTGCACTTTCTTTTTCAATTTAAACTTTTAATATACTCAAAAATTAATAATGAATCGCTCTCGGCAAATTTATTAAATTGAAGCTATACGACATATTTTACATGTGAAGTTTAATTACTTAACTTTGCGTCGAAATGTGACAAAAGTTACGCGCGCACAAACAACACACATAATCGTGATGCGAAAACGTTTACTTTTCACTCGATATAGAATGTGCCTATTATATATCGAATAAATTTCAGAAAGTTTCGAACAAAAAAAGTTTTTTTTTTTTTGCTGTCGCACACGGTCATACTTTTCTTTGAGCCCTTTTAGTGTTAGAATATAGCCCTTTATAAGTTTAAGTTCAATCGTTTTTGTTTTTGATTTATTATAATAATACAAATGTAGTTTTTTTTTGTTTTAAAGAAATATATACTTTAAAACTGTAATATGTAATATTTTTTTGTCAAATTATTATGAATTTACTTAAAATCCTATACGATATTCTTAATACATTTACGACATCGTTGCTCATTAATTTCAATTTCCATTATATTCAGTATAAAATTTATGTGATAAATATCAAAAATATATATTATACTTTAGTGTTTTGATAATAGATAATTATTTTTTTTTATTATACATAGGTGATGACCCTGAAAAAATTTTTTATATATATATATATATATATATATATAAAAATTCTTCACACATTCGAATGCAAAAACGAGCTGACCGAAGTGAAGTTCGTGAGGTGAAAAATAATTCGAATTTCAACCATAATGTCCAAAGGGCGTGTTTGACCCCAAACATGTGCCTATATAAAAAAAAAAATCCTCATACCGCCGCGACTACATGATGTTGAATGAAAAGTAATGTTTCCCAACGGACGCATTTCCATTCGACATATTTCAGGATTCTCTTTTTCGACGCTGTTGCTATTTGTTTCCATTTTTTTTTTTTTTTTGGTTTTCATTCTTTTCGACCCTCTCGTCATCATCGTATTTTTTAATTATCGAAAAAAAAAAGAGATTATCTAATTCATAATTAATTAATATATATACATACATATATATATATATATATATATATATATATATATATATATATATACAACTGTGATCAAAAAGTAAGGTGAAATTGTAATTATTTTTTTTTGCTAAGTTTTATAGGACTGTCTATATATAACATTTGCCAAGCGTCTGTTAGTCAAAAGGTTTAATTATCTCTTGCTTCATCACGATAATACACCATGTTTTTTGACAAAAACTCGGCATATATCGTACCACAACCACCGTATTCGCCTGATTTGGCTCCGTGCAATTTCTAGCTATTCATAAAATTCAATAAAGATCAATGCGGGGATTCATCTTACTTTCTGATAACGGTGTTTAGTTAAAAAAAAAAAAATAAATACTATACATACATATATTCTATACTTGTATATATTTGCATACAAGTTCCGAGTTATAAACGTGACTTTGTAACACGATATGGTTCAGTTGGGTGCAAAATAAAAGGGGGGAGGGGGGCACCTGTTCGTGACACGAAAGCAAATTTTTACACCGAGTCCGAAAATAAAGGCGGCTCCTAAAATAAGATGCGCAAACACCATTTTATTGTGTTGTCGTTGCCATCCAACGAAATGGAGCACAACGGAAAAGGAAGTACACTTAAATTGTGCTACGACACATTCGCGAAACGATATCATTGCGTAGAACGATTTAACATTATAAATATTTGATTTAAAACGTTCGCGCTTCGTCTCTAATTTGGCCCCACCTTATATTCTTCATATCAATTTATATCGCGCTTCAAAATTAATTTCTATCAAAAGTATCGAAATTATCAATTGACAAATTTAAATTAATTTTCATATATTAATTAAGAAAAAAAATCATTTTAGAATATGCCTGAAAATTTTTATCAAACTTTCAAAAAATAAATAAATTATTATAATGATTTTTAAATCATTTTTCTGAAACGTAACTATATAATAATAATATATTTAAATATATACGTGTGTGTGTGTAAATGTGCGTATCAAGAATATATAATAAGGTGTATAAATGTTTATTCGTAGAGGCGAATCGTAACCGTAGCTGACGTAGGCCGTAACCGTCGCCGGGGTGCGGCTAAATATAGAACGTAGAACAACCCCAGCCTCTGCAGGCGTCGACAACCATCGCGGTATATTCGTGAGCACGTGCGCGCGTTTGTAATGTTCAACCCCGGTAAACGCGTCCTCTTTTTTTTTTTTTTTTTTTAACGGATAACGGATCATCGTCATATTGTATTTATAAATTAAAAATATACACTATTCATTTATAACATTGCAATCTTCGTGTATTTTGTGACCTTTACGATTATTTATTTTTTAAATATTATTAATAGAAAACAATATAATAAAATATGCGTTTTGATAATTTTTGTCCGACTTTTTTGTTTTTCGTTTTAGCGCTCATTTTTGACCATCGCCGAATAAAAAGGCGGCTCGTATATCGATCGATTCGAAACGCTAAAGATTCTTCCCGTTCGGGTCTGCGAGATTTCCCATTAGACGTTTTAGTAGTTTTTGTTTTAGCTATGAAAGTTTCATGAAAAAGTTTAGATAGTATATTCGCGCCATAAAATTTACTCGCTAAAAACACTCGAACTTCCTTTGAAAACTAATAAAACAAACTCTCCTTGTGCCGAACGAAACGTTTCGAATTTTAACATAGTCGATAAGAACACACACACACACACACACACATACATACATACAAGACGCGTGTCAAAAAAAGTTTGATATTTTCTTGTGAAAATAAAATAAAAATGATTTGTTAATAATTATAATAAGTATAACATTTAAAAAAAAATCGTTAACAATCTAAAATATATAATCGTCCTCGGAAAGTGTTGCTGAATTTTTAATAAAACAATAAAAAAATATTACAAATATACTACGTTAATTTAGTAACTGACTTTAAAATCTATGAATATCAAAAAAAAAAAAACAATCACGATACATTTTCAGTAAAAAAATAAATAAATAAATATACACAGAAGTTTACAATCTCTGATCAATTAATCATTAATATAAAAGCCGTCAATTTATTTTAAAGGTGAGGATTCTTTTATAAATTAAAATTTATAGAGAAAAAAAATCAATTTCGGAAAATATGCAAGTCATATTTTATTATATAATAAAACAGAAACTTTATATTTTTTTTTCTTATTCTTAAGAAATGGATATTAATAATAAAAAAAATAATAGTTTATTATATACATAGAAAAAAAAGTCAGTCTATAACTATTTTCAAATTTTGCGTATAAATTATAATATAATTTTACAATATTATTATAGCAAATGGAAAAGAGTTTTAATTTAAGAAATTCTGATTTAATATGCTAAAAAAATAGGTGAAAAATTCTCGTAGATTTATGTAAACTGAAAATTTTCCAACATGATTTATCTGCAAATAAAATTTTCTTATCAAATTCAATAATTAAAATAAACATATCGTATAACATTCTGTTGATTATATATATATATATATATATATATATATATATATATATATATATATATATATATATATTTAACTTGAATTAATTTAACATACGGCTTTGTAGAACGTCTTGTATTTTAAACATGATATATATATATATATATATATATATATATATATATATATATATATATATATGTGTGTATGTGTGTGTGTGTGTGTGTGTATACAAAATTTATACTGAATGTTATTTGTATATAAATTGGAAAAGGGTTGTGTAAAGTTTATGGTTACTTTCCAACAAAATCCCGATTTTACAAGTTCCCTCTCAAATATACTGCTACATTATATACCGCATATATATATATATATTAAAATTATTTTTAAAATATTGAGAAATAATTTTACAATTATAATATATAGAGATTATATTTTTCATATATAATAATATTTTAAATTGGCAGTTAGCTAACAAGTGACTTCGGTGATCGATATACGATTACCTAAAAATGTATTCATTTCTTATATAAAAAAAAAAATACTATAAAATGATTTTTCAGATTGTCATGAAAAATCGTTTTTATGACAATCTGAATTTATTTAGGACAATTGCGAAATGAATCGTAAAACAACGACAAATCCATTAATAAATATATATATATATATATATATATATATATATACCTCGACTTACGACCATTCGCACTTACGACAAAAAATTTCATAATTTTTTTTCTAAAAAAATGTGTCCATTTTTTTATAGTTTTCGTCACATACATATCTAATATAATCTTGCACGCTTCTGACGATTTTTGACATTTTTGACGATTGATTCGACAGACAACGATAGATTTTTGAAAGTACAACGCAATATTCACCAAACAATTGCCTGTTATGATGAAATTTATAACGAAAAGAAAAAACAAACTGTCCAAACAAAATTGGATTTGTTTATAAAAAACAAAAAGCACTACTGCTACACTCGTTGATAAATCTCAAGAGACAGCAATGAATATCAGTTGCTCAGATGATAATCGATCATAAGCCAGAATAATGCTTATATACCATATATATTTATTTATGTATGTAGTTATTTAATTAACCAACTAAAATAATAACAATTAAAAATCAGAAATAAAAGCCATTATATTTGCTTATATAATATATACATATATGTCTATCATATTATATTATTTATTTTTGTATGAAATTCGACTTACGACCATTTCGACTTACGTCCAAAGTTGTGGAACCGAACCCCGTCGTAAGTCGAGAACTGACTATATATATATAATAAAGAAACGATTTTTTTTTCATTGTTAATATGTAATATATATATATTATATATATAATGAATTGATGTATTAAAATTTAATTTTACAGAATGTCCACCGGCAGCCGATGGCATGGAAAGGTTCGCATGTCCGACCCCCGATAGACAAGGTAGATATAGATGTATCGACGACCACGTGTTGTGCGATGGTTTTATCGATTGTCCAGCCGGCGAAGACGAGGATAGACAGGCCTGCATGTTCTATAAAACGGTATGAATCATTCATATTCTCGTAAATTTTACAATATGACACAGTTGCATCGTGTGCGTCGTAGAAATAACGTCTAAACACACATTTAAAATGCCGCTAATGTCGGAAGCTATCGAAGAATGGAAAACGTTCTTAGCGAACCTTGTAATATTATACACGATCGTATTTTAATTTTTAATAATAAACTTTTTTTTTTTATAAATAAATATATATATATATATATATATATATATATATATTTTGACAACCATTACTAGTTTTGTATTTACAGTCAACCCTTCTTATAATGCGGAGTTGAAATTGCGACAGTCCTCCTTATAACGCGGTACTCTTACAGCGCGATTTTCGTTCAACAGCATTCCATAAGTTCCTTCCGCAGCCTATGAATGACTAATAACTAGATATAGTAAAAGGTTTTAACCTTTATCGTACAAAAAAAAATATTGCCTATTTTATTTAAAATGTTCTTTGTTTATTTAAATTCGACGACAAACATGTTGTCATAAAATAATTAATAAAACGTACATTATTTTGCTTATAATATATTGTTCAATCATTTGATTTTATCATATCCTTATATGAACACTTCAATACAATAAAAATAATTTATAATTTATCTTGTCTTTTGTATTTATTGGTTTCCATTTAACGCAGTACGAATGATGTGAATTGTACTAATACTAAATTTCTTATAGTGCGGTTTCCATACAACGCGGTACGCACACTCACCGCGTTATAGAAAGATTGACTATAGTTTGATATCACTGTGATCAAAAAGTAAGGTGAATTTGTTTATAAAATAAAAATTCTTTATTTATTCATTCAAATCAATTTCATTGATAAAACGCACTTTTGACAACGTTTTTTCTTGTCCTCGAAACAGTCGGAATAGTCTTTTTCTAGTATAACCTTCAAGAGCTTTTTCGATTCGATTTTTATCTTATAAAGTTTAAGCCGTAAACAATTGGCAAAACTGGACTTTCAACTGTGCTAGCTGCATACTGGAAATACTATAATAAAAGTTTATATATATATATATATATATATATATTAGCTTGTACAACCTTTTAAAGATAATAAACTCGAAATTCAATCATCTGCAGTTTTTTAAATAATAATAGATTGAACACCTCTGATTTAATATAATTTTCGTTAAAAAAAAAATATCCCTATCATACACGCTTCGCAGATTTTAAACGGAACGATCAAAACGAGCGAATAACGCACGCACGCTCGCACGCACAAAACGCGAAAAACAAATTCAATTTTGCGAATAATCGCGGATTTTCGCGTTTTCAATTTTTAACCCGTCGCCGCGACCCCTTTACGCGTATTTTTTTTTTCTTCGTTATTATTTATTTTTCTTTATTTTTTCTTATCGCTCGTATTTACTTTGTCGAAAGTTCACTAGCTCTCGGCATAAAAGAGAAAAAGGGGACCAATATTCCCGGCTTAGCTTTTCCCGGATAGATTTTCTCTTAGACGCGAGGGATTACGTAAAGGACAAAGTGTAACGCGCGTGACGTCACCGCGTACAAAGCTCGGTTGAGAAGTACAGCTTTACGTCGCGTCGTAACGCGACTTCACAACAAGAATGTGCCGCGGATATTCGAATTCGATTATGTTCGTTTATATTGTTTTCATGCAACATTTATAAAAAAAAAAATTCATTTTGTTCTTATTATTGTGAGAATTTCTTGACAAAAAAAATAAATAAATATTTTTGTCATAGTCGTAAGCGACGTTGCTTAACAATCGCGAATTACTATAATGTTATTGTGCGTTTTATCGTTCGATAATTTTGTTTGTGCTAAAGCATCAAATATTTATGACTGGCCCCGCCCTTTAGCACATATAAGGTAAATACGTATTAAGGGTCGGCTTTTACGATCTGTTTAGTCGTTCTCGTCACGTACAACGCCGTGACGTATAAATATTATTATTTTTATTACCACCTGTATTATTTTCATTTCATATAACATTTCACTGCTACGTGTGTGTGTGTATGTTTGTGTGTACTAAAAATTTTGTTTAAATTTCTACGCGTTAAACGTAAATCATAGAATGATGCTCGTAAAATAGTCACTCCGTTGTATATAAACTATATTATGTTCGTTACGATTTAGTAATATCAAAATTTTTAATTAATCATTTCATAATCGATTTGAAATTATGAATTACTTTATTTATTATATGATTGAATCATACATAATAAAACATTAATATACTGAGAATCGCCGCTTAATCTCGAATTTCGGTTAATTCGACTCGTCAATACGAATATAAATATATTGTAAAATTTCAGTGTGCGAATTTTCCAACGGATCGTTCATAGTCTCCCATTTACTATACGACGACCTCAATTATTAATTTTCACCAAATTTTCCGAAATCGTCGTCAACTTAATTAGCGGTTCGAGTCTCGTGTTTTCCGTGCGCGCGCCTTCGAACCGGGAAAACTGGGGAAAATCGGGCCGCAATCTAATCTTTCATCGGCAACTTTTCGCTCCGTTTTCCTTGTCCCACCCCACCTTTCCCCCGCTTTTCCCTTGTTCCTTCTCCCGTTTTCCCTTTCCGCGAAACTTTCGTTTCATTCGTATCTGGCGGCCGCCGTCATAGTTAACTTTCGTCGGATTTTGTTTCTAATAATAGTCGATTCGTAGGGCCGTCGAAATGTCGGACAAGGCGCTGGTAATTATCGACGATGATTATCGCGAATGTTTTCGACGTGTTCAATGTTAATATTTTTAACGTCGAATTCGCCGTAATTTCATAAGAAAACTTTTATTTTTTTTATATATATTTTTCACATTACGTCATCGATTTTTCGAATCGCGCAATAACAAACAATTTACACATAATCTATATATATATATATATATATATATATATATATATATATATATACCATATATATACTATACAATACACAAAATTAAAAAATAAAATGCATTTTAATAAATTCGAAAAATAGTTATTTAATAGAAAATAATAATGGTAAAATTTGCGATTATTTTTATACGCCGTATCGTAGTTTTATAACTTTATAAAGATTGACGGCTGTTATATGTGAATATATATATATATATCGTATATTAAATTGCATTTTAGGAAAATTGAAATGTAAATATGACTGTATTACTCTATGCGATCATAAAATGTTTTATATTTTCGATGGATCAAACTAAAAGGTTAACCTTAAAAATTTGCAGCCATCGTAAAATTTCCGTTCGCTTTATTGCATTTCTATATTTTAATATAATATAATATAATATATCGGATATCTCAAACTTTTTACGTTTTCTTTGATCGTTTAATTTTTTTTTTCAATTTTACCATTGGCTATTATTACATAATATATTGCTGTATTATATAATATAAGAATATTTCAACTCACTTATGAATAAATATATTTCATAGACTTTTGAAATGTAGCTGAATCAATTAAAACGGATGATTTAATATATTTATTTCAATGACAAATAAATTTTCATTATTTCATAACTAAATATTAAAGTAAATATTTTTATATTACTATTTTTATACTCGTCGTATACTTATTACTTTTATAATTAAATGGGCATTATTCATATTACATAATATATATGCACAATAAACAACCATAATTATAAATACGGATATGTTTTCTTGTTACTTGTAACGACATTAAAAATGTAATTTATTTAATATTTTACCTAGATTTTACACTGTTAAATGTATCAACAATTAGAGATTTTAAAATAAGATATAAATGCGGCGCAAATGAAAAGTTATGTTTGAACTGTTAATTAGAAAGGGTCGGTTTGAGATACGCGCACTTAAATCCATCGTCAATTTAAAATAAGGCTAGTGGTATATTTATGTGTGTGTGTGTGTGTATGTATGTAAAATATGTAGAACGGCTCCATTTTACGACTAGTCGTAAAACCAGCGAAGGTGTCCAATTTTCTTGCAGTCTAAAACTTTATTCGAACAATTTGGTCTATTGTTTCTATTTTTATTCTAATACGCTTTTATTATATTTACATTATATATATATATATATATATATATATATATATATATATATATATATATATATATATATATATATATATAAATATTCCTTCGTGTCTTTCATAATAAAAATTATTAAAAGAACGGAGAAATTTAAATTTATTTTTATACGGTATAAATGTAGAATTTTTGCAATAAAAACTGAAAAAGAATATCAAAACTAGAAATTACTATTTATTAGAAAACTAGAAATTACTGAAATAATATTATAAATATACATACTGAATATTCAGATGTGAAAATTATCGATTCTCAGCGTCATATATTCATCTTTTATAATTTACATTAAATATTTTTAGAGGCTAAAAAATAGAATTTTAATTTAACCCTTAACATGCAAAGGTTAACCATTTTCGTTTAATTTTGCGATTCAATATTATAATTTTAAATATTATAAAATATTTTTTAAATTAATTTTGCATAATATGAAAGTTCAGATAAATTTCATTCGATTATACGTTTTTTCTTTATATATATATATATATATATATATATATATATATATATATATATATATATATATATATATATATATATATATATATATATATATATATATATATATATATAATAAAAATATTAATTAAGAAAGTTTTCAATATAATAATATATTGCTTGTATATTATTTTATTTAATATTAATTTTTAAAATTCTAATTATTGAAAAAATACAATTCATTACAGCAACACTATATTTAAATTTATAAAATCGTTATTAACGCTAGTTTTTAATAGCGTTATTGTTTTGCTTATTATTTGAATAATTTATTTAAAATATTAATTAATTAAATTATTAATATATTTTAATTTAAAATTTAATACACACATTATACATATATTTAAACTGGCAAACAAAAAACCTGAAACAATGATTAGGTTTTTATATCTTCGATCGTGTCAAAACGGCGTTGCCGCATTGGCTTTTTAAGTTTGTCGAATAGCCGGAAGTCGCACGGAGCCAAATCAGACGAATACGGTGGTTACGGAACAATATGAGTCGAGTTTTTTTTTTTGGCAAAAAAGTCGCGATGAACCGATACAGTATAATTAATAAACCTTTTGACAAATAGACGCTTGGCAAAAGTTATAGAGACAGTCCTAACAACCTAGGAAAAAAAATACAATTTACCTGCCTTCCTAATACCCGGGAATTTTAAATGACAATTTCACCTTACTTTTTGATATATATATATATATATATATATATATATATATATATAATATGTAATTATTATGATTAATTGTATTTAATTGTTTGCAGACAAAAGCTCACCTGGACGTATTGGCCGACGCCCTTTTGAGGTGGGCGAGGGGTCGTTAACTCATCGCATTGACGTAACCAAACAGCAAGTAAACTAATATCGTCAACAGACCGTTACACACACACACACACACACACACACAAACTATACAAATTCACTTGTGAAAAATGATACGTATGCAGAAACGTCGACCGTTTTTTTTCGGTTCATATATTTTCCAATTTTCACTTTTTCCTATTCATCGAAATCCGTAAGACGCCACACTGGCCGAGTGTCTACTGTTAAATATTATCACGATTAATACATTTCGATTTCTATACGTTCTTTTTTTTATATTCGTAATGTATAATTTATTCTTGATTCTCATTTTACCTATGTATATCTGTATACGTATTAACTTTTCAAACACATTCATCAATGACACAAATTATATATATATATATATATATATATATATATATATATATATATATATATATATAATGTAACTTCAATGTGATACAAAATAAAAATGTTTATCAATATTTCAATTTCAGTGTGTGTATGTGTACATTAATGTGATTAATTTTCCGTTTGTTTTCAATTCCATTTTTATTATTACGCATTTTTACATTTTATGATACATTTTAGATAGGTATTTATTATACAGATTGATGTGTAATAATAATTAATAATAAATATTATATGTTGTAAAATAAATTAAATTAATGGAAAAAAAAAGATATATACACGACTCATCTGTCATATAGATCGGTATCATTAAAAAAAAATAAAATGAATAATATAAACGAAGGTGCAGTTTAAATGTAATTAAAATAAATGTTTAATTCCATATTTAGATAGATCTACCCTCTCCTAAATTTTGAAAAAAATATATATATATATATGTGAAACAGATCAAAACACGACATAATTTTATTCACATCTTTCCAAATAGATCGGTGCTTTTCAATATTTTGAAAATCTAAATTAAAATTCAAACGTAACAATTTTTATGGTACATAATAATAATTTTAAATTTAAAGAGTGCCGCCATTACGACGTTTATTGAAAAATATGAAACTATTGTAAATATCAAAATAGGAAAAAATATTTTTAAATTTCAAAAGTAAACAAAATAAACAATTAATTGATACAAAAAAAAAGTAACCGATTGCTTAAGTTTAAATTTGTAAATAATGTGTTAAAATCTAATTATTAAAGTGTACCGTAATTAATTGTCGTATAATTATCTCAAAAACAAAAAAAAAGATGAAACGAAAGATAAATACAGAGAAAGTACAGCACTTCTCAACATATAAGTTTGAAATTGAAAAGCACCGTTATTATCGAAGTAAAAAAAAAAAACAATGGTTGCAGAAAGACTGAAAAGATTCATTATTGTTTAAAAAAATAATAATTTAAAACTAGCTGTTTTTTATATGTATATGTATTATAAATATTTGTATATTTTCTGTTATTTATAAATATAAAACTGTATTTTTATTTCAGTACTTTTAAGACTTGTTTAACATAAAATTTGTTAGCAAACTTTTTCGACTATTTTCGTTGTTCGTATATAAATTTTATAAAAAATAAAGTGTGAATAAGTTGTTAATTCCGTTTATTTCATCGACTTTTTCGGCCTAATTAATACTCATACATATATATTTTTCAAATACATATCGCTTAATTGGCAGATTAAAAATGAAAAATAGTTGAATTAATTAAACAAAAAAAGAAAAAGAATCAAAAATTTTCTACGATTAATAATAATAATAATAATAATAAAATCTTAATGATTATCAAATTAAAAGGCGTGCAAATGAAAGGATCGATTCCTTGAAAGGATATTACATACTGATGCGACGCGTTCGTTTTTCAATTCAAAAAAATAAAATAAAATACGATATTTGTTCAGTCAATGTGATGAATATAAATAAAAAATAAATATAGTGAAAAAAAAACCTTTATTAGTCGATCGAAAAAAAAAATACATTTTTCGATAGCCTTTTCTAACAAAATTGAAAAAAATAAAGAATTTAGTACGATGTTCTTAACGAAATATTAAAAAAATAATAATAATAATCGTTAATCGAACATACGAAAGAAAATATTTTGTATAGCGTTTTATTTTGTCGTATTTATTATATATATATATATAAAAATATAAATAAATATTAATTATGCAGAAGCGTGTCGTGGATATTAAAAATGACGATGAAAGTTAAGAGGAAAAAAAAATGGCGGCTCTGATATTTAGCAAACGGTTAACGAATGAGTGTTAAAAAAAAAATAAATTGCAAAGCGCCGACCATTATCGATTTTGAAAAATTAACTAAACTTTGATGAATTTTAAAATAGCGACGTTTAGACGAGTCGGCCGCCGGTACAGACACCAAACAACGGACCGCCACTAGTTAAATAAAAACGTAATAATGTGCGTCACGCGTAAAAAAAATAAAATAAAAAAAGAAACTATTAAACACTCAGAGAAACATGGCAGCTATAATTAATGAAATAGTTAAAGAGAAAAAAAAAAGTGAAAAATATTATATAAATATTTAATTACTATTATTGTATTTTTAATAATATATGTTATGATCAAAAAAAAAAAATTTTTTTTTCACAGTTAGTTCACATTAATTAAAAATTTCACCGTTTTTTACTCATTATTTATTCTTAATTAAAAGAAATTAATTTGTTTTTAATTTCATATTTGAAAAATATTGTCTTTTTACATATTTTTTAATAAAAAAAATTGTTTTAAATTTATAATGAGATACATATATTATAAAAATTGTAAATATTTGTAGCATTTAAGACTTGATATAATGAGAGGAATATCTATCTTTTTTACGTGTGTCTATATTATATTATATATTTATATAAACATACAACACATAGAAAGTGAAAAATACTTTTTTTTTTTTTGGAATTACTAATTTTAAAACATTTTTTAGAATCTTTTAAAAATCATATACGTGTAAATGAACACAAATCATTGAACATTTTTAAATTATTTTGTGTTTAATTCAATTTATTTTTTTACATATATATATATACACATCCCATTCATTTTTTAATGCACGTTAAATTCACGCTATCGAAAAATTTAGTTATAGCAGAATATTAAAATATATTATATATAAAATACTTCCCATTATATATATATATATATGTGATTTAATAATATTTTGCGATATTACTCATGTAAGCGCTTCTATCTGTATATACATATTTGTGTTAGTGTCAGGGTGAGTAATATCGATATTTATTTATTTATTTTTATAATAATATTTATTGATGTTATTTTCATACGATTTAACGAATTTCAAATTTTTAACCTCATCTCTATTTATTACAGTATCTATAGCTAGTACTGAGTTTTGTCATTTATATATAAAAAAAAAATCTTGATAATTTTTAATATAAATTCGATTTTTTTAACATTGTATCATACTTTCAATCATATATATATATATATATATATATATATATATATATATATATATTCGTTTCATAAAAAAAATTTTTTTTCTATCATTTATAAATATGTCGAAATATTATTTTATGGCTAACGATTTTTAATTGTAAACACGTTCGATAGCAAAAAAATAATAATAATAAATAATGAAGGATGCGAACATGATAAGTTAATTTTTGTGCGAAAACGACGCACTTTTCCGAGAACGGGCGGGAAAATGTATTATCTAATTAGAAAAAAAAAGTGTGCTAGACGAACGAATTTAGAAAAACGATACGGATCACGCGACGTTAATAAAAATAATTGGTTAAAATTTATATATATATATATATATAACACGTAATAAATTCAAATTATTTATATAAAAGAAAGATATCGTAAGTTCAACGATGACCATAAATAATAGATAATCCGATTTCCAATATCTAAATATTAATTTTCGTTTTCTTTTTCAATAAAAATACTATTGTCTCAATATATTAATATAAATCAATTACTTCATATTCGTATTTTTTTCATTTATATATTTATATGTGTACGATGAATTATTCCATGGTTATTTTTTTTAAATATTTTACTATAAATTGAAAAAAAAAACTCAACATAAAAATATATCAATTACGAAGCGTCTATTTTGAAAGACATAGCTTTTGTCTATGAAGATGTATTCATATATATATATATATATATATATATATATATATATATATATATATACGTATAGCAATATAAGCAATTATTATTGTTGTTTGATTCTGTGTGTATTTTGATCAATTAGTGTAATTGTTGGAGTAGTAAATTGATACTACGGTAAGAGTCACGTTATTATCGTGAATTTCGCACAAGATGTTTCTCTTTTCTTTATATATTTACGTAGTGATAATTAGTTAAGATAGGCTAAGTTCAAATATCAAAAAAAAAAAAATATATATATATATATACACTCATTATTATTATTAAATTAGTTGAAAAAATTCTGCATGTTATTTGATTAAATGAAAGAATACTCATATGTATTATGAAAATTATATTGGATACACATAGTGTTTATCGTATGAATAATATAGTCACGAATTGTATTTTTTCCTGCACTGCATTTCGATTAAAAATAAATTTAGAAAAAAAAATCATAAAAATCTGAAAAAAAAACTGATTTTTATGAGTAAAAAAAAATGGTAGAAAATCTGGACGATTTAAAAGAAAATATGTCTATTATAGTTAATTACGATTATTATGATTGTATTATTATTATTCACATCATTATTATGATTATTATTATTATTATCGATTGTGGTTATTAAAATAAATAGATGTCTATTTATATATAAATAATAATAATAAAAATAATAATTAGCCCAAAAATATTTTGTGTCTATTAATGCAAGAAAGTAGATATTTTCGTATGATGTATTTCTTCTGATTTATATATATATATATATATATATATATATATATATATATATATATATATATATATATATATATATATATAGATTATTATATTTAAAAATAATAATAATAATAAACAAAAAGAGAAACATGTCACGTTTTGAAAATGTTGGTCTAAAAAGGAAATGCAACAACAATTTTAGAATTTATTCGATTTATGGGTCGACGATCGGATGATTTCAATGCGTCCTGGAGGCTGGATTTTGCGACAATCTCTGAAGTGTCAATAAAAAAACTACAAATCAAAATAATTAAACTATTCTGACGTATTAATGATTGATTGTAAAAAATCGCGATAAAGGGCCGCGGGTGATGACGTCATCGCTTACATAAAACTAATTGTCGATCATCCTGAGCCACCGTTAGCCCTTTAAAACGATTTTTTCATTTATATATATATATATATATATATATATATATATATATATATATATATATATATAATTTAATTAAAATCACATATTTAACAAATAAAAATTAAAACTTGTATATATATATATATATATATATATATATATATATATATATATTATATATATATATTTATATACTTCAGAGAATCTCTCAATGTTCAATGGATAGCATTGTGATCGGATTTATTGTTATCATCGACCATAGAATGAGAATTGTTCAAAATATACACAGACACAAAATAATAATTAATTTTATCAATAATATTCATTAAATTAAAAAAATAATTCTATGAAATATAAAAAATAATTTATATGATTTCATTTATCGGATTGCAAAGCTGATGTATAACGATATTTTATATTTCATACTTTATTACAGATATAGATTCATTTTATTATTCTACATTGAAAATTATGTATTTTTTTTTCTCATTTATAGTATCAATATTTAAAAAATATTATTAACACACAAAATAAATTTCAATATACAAAAACATTATATTTCTGCCATTTAACCATGGAACAATTTTAATTCGTAAAACTTTTCATAAAAATTATTAAATCTTAACAAATTTCATCCGTTTTCATGAGAAAAAACTATAACGAAAATCAAGTTTAAAAGTTGAACCAATATAAATATAAATATATTTGTCCCCTTTCGATATATATATATATATATATATATATATATATATATTATGATGCAGGTTTCTCATTCTCCTGAAAGTCAAAACCGTATTGCATTCTAAATATGAATATTCATGAATTTGTAACGAGTTGTAAAGTGGACGCGGTTCTTAATGAATATTTTAATATGCTTGATATGCTAATAAAAGAAAATGAATATTCAGATCGCTTTTTCAATGAACAACACTATTTAATAAATATTCTTATAATAGAAATGAAAAAAAAAATATATATATATATATTTCAAATCAATATTAAGACCAACGATTTATCGGAGCAAATATATCTGCATATTCTAAATATTTAATTAATTCTAAAAATATGTAAAACGTTACAAATTAATTTTTATGAAAATATTAATTTTAATTAACAAGAAATTATTTATTTTGTTTGAAAAAAAAAACTCGTTTAATAAAATATGCCGTATCGTTTCTCTAAAAATAACACTTAAAGAAAATTTGTTGAAATTGTATAAAACACACTTATTTTTTTTTCGTGGAACAAAAAAATTGGCTTGTATTAATTTTTTTTTTACCGAGCGCTCGGCGTACAAAGGAAAAACGCAATTTTCTTTCCATTACAATTTTTCCTATTTTAAAATCTGCGCCAAAAATAATGACGCTATTTTTCTTCGCCGTCTAGGAATAGCTTAATCGTAGTTTGATTAATCATCGCTAATTTATCATATTAGTCGATTTTCTGTTCATTTTCCACAAATAGATCTCTTTCTTTTTTCGAATATTTTTTTTTTCAACCCTTCATACAATTTTTCGTGTCATTCACCTGAAAATTAACGTCAAAAACGACATATACTAATATTAATTTTATTAACGTACTGTTTTATTTTAAATATTTTCTTCTTCTAATATAATTAATTCCATTTTTATTTTCTATATTATATTAATAATAATATTTTCTTATTGAATAATATTTTTTATATTCATATTTTAATATACATTCATTTCTTTACAAAATTTTGGGAAGTATTTTACAAATATATATATATATATATATATATATATATATATATATATATATATATATATATATATATATATATATAAATTTATTTATATTATAATTGTTCAAAGCAGCACGCACCAAATCAAAAAAATATGTAATTATATATATATATATATATATATATATATATATATATTACAAAACTAATATTAAATAAAATTAATGTGTTTGCACTGAATTGCACCGACACCAATCTATTACTATTAATTTATATTTTACAGTTGGGTTCAAAAAGTGTATCATATTGAAAGCTTTGAAGACGAATCTTTACAATTTTGATAACAAATAGAACAAAAAAAAAACATGCTGATCACGTCCACTAAATTATATACAAATTTATTAGCAATATCAAAATATAAATATTAAACTTTCAAGATAGAACATTTTTTGAGCCGTACTGTAGATTAGTTGCACATACGTAGTTATAAATTGTATGCTTGATGTCTTAATTTTAACACACATATATATATATATATGTATAAATATATATATATAAATATATATATATATATATATATATATATATATATATATATATATATATATATATATATATATATATATATATAGAGGTATTGTCCGCAAGTACCTGTAAATAAATTGAAGAGTTTGAGTTATGTTAAATACATTTTTATATATATATATATATATATATAAATATTAATTGATTTAAAAGCACTAAATTGCCTGTTAATATGCACTGCAATTAATTGTGATACTAAACCTAATTAAAAAAAATAAATAAATAAATATAATTAACGACATATTCTAAGGAGCGTTGTAGTATTTGTCGAATGCGCACGCGCTGTATGAAAACTCGTTTAACGCGGCAAATTTGAAATTTGAATTACGCCATGAAAAATTAACAAAAAAAAAAAACATCGGGGAAATCGAACGCATTTTTTTTCAAAAATGCACGAAAAAAACTAAAAATATTTAAATGCACTGCAATTTAATCCTGCCATAAAGTTGCATCCACATACACTCGATAGTTTTGACACGGTTATAAAGCCACGTTCTCACCGGTGATATTCACGGTCGATCCTTAAATTGCGTACAAATGTAAAAGAAAACAAAATAACATAATTTCGACAAAGGCACACTTTTAATTATTTTTAAACTATTTTTTTTTTTAATTAAATATTGAACTATAATATTTTACGCATTTTCAAATGATGAAATTATATTATTAATTATATACAAAACATTATGTCTTTCAAATAGAAATATTGTATAAATGCGCCGTTGTATCTGATACGGTTTTTGATATAATATTTTTGAATCATTCAATAGTTTTGTCTCTAAATTGGTTTATTTTAGAAACAAAACTAAAGAATATCAATATCCATTAATATTTTTTTTTTTTGTATTCGCATGTCGCACAGTGAGAACGCGGATTTATAAGAAAAATATATAAAAAAAGACTCGTTTTTCATGAACGTTAAAAATAAGAGCGTATGTGATACACCTTTTGTATTAATAATTAAGTATTCTCTTTTTTAAATATAATATATATATATATATATATATATATATATATATATATATATATATATATATATATATATATAATTAATGTTATTGTATGTCACTGTACCTAAAAGCCGGGCGATCGCTCTAATTTTAATTTCGTATGAAAAAGAATCAACTATGAATATAATTAAAAATCGAATTTTTGGACAAATTGAAAAAATAATATTTTTTAAGATTACGAACGGTGGAAAAATAATAATGGCAATAAAAATATTTTATTAAATTTTAATAATTATAATTAAAAAAGCGCTATTTCGCAGCGTACGTTTCTTCCAAAGAATTTTCAATATATATATATATATATATATATATATATATATATATATATATATATATATATATATATATATATATATATATATACTAAAAGCAATGTTAAATGAATAAATAATTTAATTAATTAAAAATATATAATAATTAATTTCAAGATTTTTTAAAGTGTGTTATAGCGAAAAAAAAAATGTCACAGGTTAATATCACGAAAGCGCGCTTCTTATCGCTTACGTTTAATTTTTAATAATTAAAATTTATTTGTTTATAATGGATTAAAAAATATATATATTTTTAATCTTATACAAAAAAAAAAAACGGAACGCAGTATAGATTTCAGATCATCAGAATGTATTAAAATTAATACTTGTTGCCTGGATTCAAATTGATTTTTTTCCAACGTTTACTTAACAGACAGGGTCTACGAATTTTCAATGACAATTCTTTATTATTAAATAAGAATTCGCTTAACGGCACCCCGTTAAATTATTAATTTTATTATTGGAAATAATATTCTTTTCATTTGATAATATTAATAATTAAAAATTTGAAAATATTGCGATTACACATTCAGCTGTTGTTTTTTTTTATATAAATATATAGGGGGGTAATTTTTTGCAAATTATTTAAATATATATATTTAAAAAAATATACAGACGATAGCCCGGTGGCACAATGCACTTTGCACGAATATTTATATATTATACTTTGTGCATGTATATGTTATTGTAAAATCCAAATTTTGTTACGCCATACAAATCTAACGAAATTAAGCGTTAAACTGTAAAAAAAAAAATCACAAATATATTGAAAATTGCAGTAGTAAAATATATTTAAATATTTTGATAATTACTAAACGTTTAAATTAAAAAAAAAACAGATTCAGAGATTTTACGATAACATATATATTAGTAATACGTTTTATATATAAGCGCTAGTTCAAGTATATGCATTATTATTCTTATTATTATATATCGTTAATAATAAAAAAAAATGATTAAATTACACACACACACATTTGCACTTAAATATATACACGAATTATTTTTATTTTAAAAATTAAAAATATTCTTCGACGTAATTAAACAAAAAACTACGATTATTTATTTATTTATTATTTTTAAAGAAAAATTGTGCGAAAATTTCCACTTTTCTTTTTTTCTTTGCGTTTAATATTTAAAAAAAATGAAAATTCCGAATGTGATTTTTAGCCTTCGTGTTATTAATTATATATATATATATATATATATATATATATATATATATATATATATATATATATATATATATATATATATTCTGGAAAATATTTCGCCTTAAGAAAGGTTCTATACGATATTTTGTAATCACTGTACAATGTTTGTACTCAATTTTACACTGAAAAAAAAAACATTAATTACTATTACTCTATTACTGTTATTATCAATGATTTTACTTCTATTGCTAATATTTTTCTATAATAACTACGGCCGCTTTTGATACTATATTATTATTGTTACGCTTTATATATTTTTTATCTATTCATATATTATTAAATATGCGGTTTTTTTTTTGTTTTACAATAATTCTCGCTTTGTCACCATATTGATCCTTTGATTCAAAAAAAAAAAACATAGAACAGGAAAACAGGATCTTGAAACGGTGCTAATGATCCTATCAATAAAATATTATTTCGAGAAGGTTTACCCAAGTGCGACCGGTTCGCCGTTTTTTTTTGTATTTAAAAAAAATATTTTAAAAATAAAAAAGAAAAATCTTTCGTCAATTATTTATTTGAATTATTTATAAAGTGACCCCTACCATTTTGTACGATAATAAAAATTATATAAAAATCGCACTTCAAAAAAAAAAAAAAACGCGCACACACGTCTAAATTTTCACACATTTACTTACTTTACACGGTACGAATGACGATTTTTATTTTGTTGAAATTTTTATTATTTGACTTAATGGACGATCACTTTATAAACAACCTGTATGAATTTATATATTAATAATTAAGAGTTATAGTGTTGTACTGTAAAAAAAAATATTACACTATTATTATATGTTATTTTTTATTATATTTTTAGCTTATATATGTACATTTTCTTTTCATGTGATATATATATATATATATATATATATATATATATATATATATATATTAATATTTTTACATAATGTATAAAGTATATTAAAATATATTATCATGTAGTGTGATTTTCTTCAGATGAAAAACAATATTTAACAATTTATTTGCTTCGTTTTTTCTCATTTTTATGTACATACACTGTTACAGTTCACATATAGAATTCATTTATTTTTTGTAATATATATATATATATATATATATATATATATATATATATATATATATATATATATATATATATATATTATAAAACAATGTAAAAATTAATCTGTTATATTTTTCCTATATACTGTATAAAATATTATGTATACATACATACACACACACGTACACATGTATGAATATGTGCGCGCGTATGTGTATGCGTGTATACGTATGCAAATATTATATTTGTGATTGTTGTAATTTTTAAAAATTTGATGTTGAAAACCAATTATGGACGTTAGATGATAATATAATCTTTTCTAAATTTGCTGTATACGCGCGTTCGTGCACGCGCACGCGCACACTCGCCGGTCGCCGTTCCCGTCAAAAATAAAAAAAAAACGAAAAAAAAAAGAAATGGCGTCGTCGCTCACGTCAACAGATGGCGCCGCGTCGGGAACGAGCGACGCTTAATATGAATCAAACGGTAAGGTGAGCGTGCGCGCGTACGGACGCGCTTATTTAAACATTGTCGCGGGCACGCGTGCGCGCGCGCGCCGCCAACAATATATTAAATATATTATTAAAGGCGTGCGTGCGAGCTTGCGCCGATCGATATATACGCAATTATATTGGGGGAATAAAATATACCGGAATGAATCGAGATGTTGCTATGTTTGGGAAAGTTTAAAAAAAAAGTATTAATGTAATATTCTGAAATTAAGTCAAAACTGAAATGTATTAAAATAAATAAAAAAAAAATAAATGTAATAACAATTATTATTGATAAAGAAACAACATCAAATATATATGATATATATATATGTAAAATAAATGCCTCAGCCAGAAAATGTAACCGGTGTTGCTTAATATAATTCACCTACCATTTTCTTCCCTTTAATCCCCCCCCCCACACACACACACCCTTCCCTTTTTATTGTTAATTGTTGTATTAATTATTAAGTTGTGTGCGAAAGCGTGTTAAAGCGTTCCCCGTGTGATTTAATTATTAAATAATTTATTTTAGTTGTGCGCGCGCAAACTATTCAACAATATGAATCAGCGCTTTCCAAACAGCGCCAAATTAAGCCCCCGGGCTCAATGAAAGTAAATGAACTATGGTAATTATAATGATTAACCAGTTTGTTTGTTTTGAGTCGCTTAGCGGCACAGAAAAATAAACAACGCTTTACAGGACAAAGGATATATTAGTATAGTTCATATATATATATATATTTATATTAAAAAATTCAGCAATAATTTCAATTAGATTTAAAAGGTAAGTGTTTACGTCTATATTTCCAAATTAAAAAGGTACTAATATTGTATAATAGATAAATTTTGCAATATTTTTTTTCGAGAAATTAATACAATATAAATATTTGTAAAGATTAATTATTAACGTTCTCATATTTATAATGAGTTCGTATCCTCTCGTTGGCAATTTAAGGAAATTAGAATAAACGAGTTCCTGAAACTAGAAAGCTCGGATCTCTCAGGATTATTTCTCTGTGGATTAATTTTATTATTTATTTATAATAATTTAATACAACTATAAAATAAACGAATAAACTTTTATGAATGTAAATTTTGTCATATTTACGTTACTAATTTATAAGTTGTGAAATCTTAAATATCAGTTTCATTTAAATATTACAATAAACAAACCAATAATAACTCCAAAAATCTAATTAGAAAGAATAACAAAATCGTGCAACATAAAATCGAAACGAATTTAAGCTTTTATTTAAATTCAAGCTTTTGTGAAATTGTATCGCTTGTTTTAAAAATATTATTATCAACTTTTCATCAATGGTTAAAATTAACCCGTTCAAACATTATTTAGCATGAATGGTCCGTAATATTTACTCATTTAAAAAAATATTGTAAGAAACACGAAAATTAATGACCGTGAAATATTTCATAATTTTCGAATAAAATTTTCATAAACATTAATTTTTGCGCTCATCGTAATTTCGCTGTCTTAAAATTATTTATTTTACTCGAAATTTGCGTTCACCTTTGAAATGTATTAAATATTTTACGATACGTATAGCTAAAATAAATTATGAAGTATAAATAAACATTGCTCGATTTCTAATTATTATTGTACACGAGTAATTTTTGAAGTCTGTCATAATTCATTCATTAACAAAACACAAAAAAGCGCTCTCTTTCGTATAAAAGAGACGAGAAAAATCAATAGAAATTTTCATTTATCGTCATTAAAATCTGTATTTATGAAAATCGTTATCAATTTTTAATTTTCAGTAGTATTATAATTAATAATTATTAATATAAAAATATTTTCTATATGTGATTAAAAATGTTTAAAACGGATTTAATAATTAATTCGATGTATGAAAATTAATTTCAAGTAATATTTCAAAATAATATTTAAAACTATTATATGTATAAATTTTGAATTTAACAAATTATTATTAAAAAAAAAATATATTAACAGAATAAATTTATTTTTTTCTATTGTGTCAAAAATGAAAAGGTTCATTTTTTTACGATATGCAACGTGTACGGGTCACTTTCAGTTTTAAAGCCGATTCATGAATGAAATTTTCCCGAATGAATGAACGAAGACGATACACGGTTTTCCGGGCCGGCTGGCTCATTAGGAAAACCTTTCACGCGCCTTTTCCATTCAAGTTTTCCACGGAAAACTATTGTTGATGCCGCGGGGTTATTTGAAGAAGGCCCTCAATGAAACCCCCGACAGGCCAATGAAAATATATTACGGCAATTCACTGAGGCTGCGCAACACGCGTTCGTAGATTCAAAGGCACAAAACAACGACAATACAACCCTGCGGTCCGATTAATTATGAAAAAGTGGTTGTAATCACTGATAAAAGGCGGACAGAAAATGTGCGAAGGGAAAAATAACGAAAATTATACTTATATATATATATATATATATATATATATATATATACTATTGTAATCAAAAAGTAAGATGAAATTGTCATTTAAATCTCCCAAATATTGTGAGATGGCAGGTAAATATTTTTTTTTCCTAGATTGATATAGGATTGCCTATAAAGTTTGCCAAGAATTCGACTCATATCGTTCCGCAACCACCGTATTCGCCTGATTTGGCTCCGTGCGATTTCTCACTATTCAGTAAACTCGGAAAGCCAGTGCGCGGACAACGTTTTGACACGATTGAGAAGATAAAAATCGAATCGAAGAAAGTTTTGTAGGCTATACTGGAAAAAAGACTATTCCGACTGTGTCAAAAAGACTGGAAAAAGTACGTTTTATCGGACGGGGATTACTTTGAAGGGGATGAAATTGATTTGGAATAATATATAAAGAATTTACATTTTATAAACAAATTTACTATATATTGTAAATTAAAAGACAGTATATCCAAAAATAACCGAATCATATTTCTTCGTATATTAATACAATATAAACTTCAATCATAATTTTAAGTAATCGAAATTCAAAAAGTATTTTCCAGATAAAATAAAGTTCTTAACGGGTGCTAGCTTTAAATTTCTAAATTTTACAAGTTTCCGTTTTTGTTTTTTGTGCAAAGTTCGAAATAATGTCTCCCTCGAGATATTAAAAACGGCAAAATATTTCTGCATTTATATAAATCGCACTTTGTTCACATTAATGATACACTTTATTTTATTATATTTCACTTAAGACGCGTCGCATAATTTTTTTTTAAATCGTGAAAAAAAAACGCATATTAAACTAATTTTATTTTTGTCCGATTTATAATATAATAATATTATATTTTTAAACATTTCAAATGTGTATTTTATATATGCGGCGCGATTTGAACTATTATTGTATTTATATATGGAAAAAAATTTTTTTTTCATATTCAACGTTTATTTATCAATCAAAAATAAATAAATTTAGTTGACGATTGAATAAATAAAATCCATTATTTTTAAATATATATACGGATTAATATACGTGTATTATATGTGAAATTGTAACAATATATTTTTATAAAGTTGCATATCAAAGAACGTGTCTGTTCTAAATTATATATAACGCTAAAGACAATTTGAAAAAAATATATACATAATTTTATCTAGAAAAAAGAATTTAGTACAATTTTACTAAACACTCACAAAAATTACTGACGTCTTTCGAACTGTTTAATTTGCACGAAACATCAAAACGTATCACTATATATAATAATCGAGCACAAAACAGTTTCTATATTTAGAAGAAAGTTTTCCATTATCCATTTCATTCATGTCGCTTAATACGATTTACCTGTAGAAATGAAGCATATTTAATATAACCGTTAAAGGTTGAACGTGTCACACAAAGCGAAAACTGAGCCAAGGCTTTATTATGCCGACGTAACATTCATACATACACACACACACACACATAGACAAACGGGAACAATTTGGGGTTTCGGTCAGGAGTCGTTTTTGACACAATCAAAACCCAGCGTGGAAGGGGTCGTCGACCATTGTGTGCCCGGAACCTTTATTGTTTCACCGGCACAAAGGTGTTTCGAATAACTTTATTTGCAGTGATACCGCACTATGCGGAGCGCGTTCCCGCATTCTCGGATTTCGATTGAATTTATTACATCGGAATATTCGATTAAATTGTCCCTATAAAAAACCTCTGACAAAACTATGTTAACATTCATATATTATACAATATGATTATAATTCAATCGTTCGTACGACTAATCGTATATAAAATCGAATTAAAAAATAATAATCTTTTTTTTTTGTTTGTTTGTTTGTTTGTTTCCAACAGCGGTAGTAAATCAAGCAAAAAGCAATTCCACTTGGCCGCGACTACCTGTGGCTGCTGACGGAAAAAAACCTCACACCAAAAAAAAACTATAAAGCGAGCAAGTGTTTCGCACGCAACGCTTCCGATAGGGTCTTTAATAGCACCCCGGGGGTGAGGGGATGTAGTGGAGGGGATGAGGGTGCACTTTTCCGCCCTGTCGCCGCCCACTTGACCCGTTAATTCTGACAACGGACAACCGGATAATCGACGCCGCCGTCAAGATCGGGTTTGATCCTCTCTTCATTAAACGCTTCGTCTAGAACGACTTATCGGAACGGATATTTGTTTCTGTTTTTAACTTCGGACGCCCGATAAAATATCTATTTATAATTAATTCGACCGTATTTATAAAAAGAAAAAAAAATGTATTGGAGATTTTTCAGAAATTATTTAAAACTTAATCACTTAAACACGCGTAACTCGAATGATGATTATATCAGTCAAATAAATTGAGACGAAAATTTCATTTAACAAAAATTATATCATTATTAAAAAAATATATATTCTTCGATTAAATATACGAAATAAATATATATTCGATTCATATTTTCACTGTGTAACGATTTTTTTTTTAAAAACATCTTTAACTTAAAATTATAAAATTCCCAAGAAAGATTCAAGATCCTGCGGACTTTAGTATTATTATATTATATTAACCCTATTTTCATTTTATTTTTTTATATCATGAACGTTAAAGTCTATTATGTGTAATAATAATAAAATCTATGAAAATATCGAGCATGTGGGCGTCATAAACTGGAACAGGACATATTTACCTGTGGAACGAATTGTATAGGAAGTGGCTTCGAAACGAGACGTGGGTGTTTTCAACGAAACAATGTTTTCTTATTATATAATAATAAAACGAAATATTTGCCATACTGAAAAACGATATTAAGATCCGACGTATTAATTTAAATTCGTAAAGATCGTTGATCAAAGGGTTTAAATGCACGAATCAGTTTAAAGTTCGCACCCGCATATATATATATATATATATATATATATATATATATATATATATATATATATATATATATATTATATAATATAATAAACCAGTAATTAATTAATCTACTAATATATTCCAATGTACTATAATTATGTATATTTAAGAAAATGAAGAATGTAGATTACGGACTATGAATATATATATATTTTTAATACATGTAGTATATAAAATATTGACGTCATTGAAATAAATAAAAATCCAAATGCAGATTAAAATCATCGCAAATTTATATTCATTCCTATTTTTACTTTTTTTTAAGTTATTTTTATCAAATAGTATATAAAAATAAATCGGTTACACGACAACCTCATTGAACTTGAATCTTATCATTCTAATGTCGATATTGTATTTTTTATGACGTTTGAAATCGAAATATAAATACTTTGTCGCCAATTAAAATTAGAAATAATAAGAAAAAAATCATAAATTATTAATCTAATAATATCGCGAATAAAATTAAATATAATACAAATTTTATTAACTCAAAAATAAATTTAAATTATAAGGTGGGGGGGTGGGAATGTGAACAATTTTCAAAAAAAATTCTTATATCTTATATGTAGTTCTTTTCTATTTTATATATCATATTTTATTTATATATTTTAGATAATATTCTTACATTGTACATCAAGATGAGTTAAAATCTTAAGTGAGTCCCATTAAAAAGCATTCAATTTTAATCGGATCCATTAGATATGGAGCGTGAGTGACGTATTATTTAATATTTATGCGTGCTGAAATGGTAATTAAATTCTAATACAACAATCAAATTCCCTATATCCTTCCAAAGAAACTATTTCATAAAATTTAGACTTTATATATATATATATATATATATATATATATATATATATATATATATATATATATATATATATATATATATATATATATATATATATATATATATATATGATATTTCTTTTTGGAGACGATAACAACCACTCCCGATAGATAAGTGTATTGCGCTCGAGATTCTGGGTCAGACGAGTTAGGACCCTGACCCAGTTGTACCTGTATTATTCATTAAACATTGAACAGGAACCGTTGGTTGGTTGGTCGGTTTTCAAAGGACGTTTGAATATTGCGTCATTGCCGCAGAAAACGCCCACAAAACACCCTTCATTATATTATAATACTCGTACATTTTATTCATGAAGTGGGAGGTGTGCCCGGTTACACCATTATCAAATTGTGACCCGCGCAGATATCTAATCAATTGTGGGAAATTCGCTGTTTCTAAAATATAGCCATTATGTCGTATTTATAAAAAAAAATATATGTATATATATATATATATGAATCCCAATACGAAAAGCCAAAAGTCATTGTTTTGAAGTTGATCTAACTGTGTGTTATAACTGGTAATACTTTGGGTCAAAATATACATTATGGTTCCGCAATTAAAATATAAAGTCTCACGAAAAATACTTTATATTTTAAAACGATTTTCCCTAAAACGTTACTCCGTGACGATATAATTGAATGATTTTCCCGGAAAAGCGCTCAAACTAAACTCATTGCTGTAAATTGAACGATCGTTGAAATTAGAATCGTTTATCTTTACTTTCCGTGTAAAAAAAAAAAAAAAAAAACAATATTAAAAGATATATTAGAGTTAAATATAATAATATATATGTAGCTTATATGATTTTCGATGCTTGTATAGGATTATGGGAAATTGATTTATTAAATCCGGCCTTTGATAAATATATGTATGTTACGTAAAAACGAGGGACGATACGTGCTCGGAATTATTTGCGATTCGGCGTTAAAAGGTTAAAACGATCTTCGAATATACGTCATAAGGTTAAGAACCCAAAAAAAAAGAATATATATATATATATATATATATATATATATATATATATACATATATTTTTCATTAAATATTTATCGAGACGAACGGTGCGTTTGTTTGTATGTGAGTTACGTTCGCCGTTTTTCGC
Organism: Leptonema lineaticorne; assembly: GCA_024500535.1. NCBI lineage: Eukaryota > Metazoa > Arthropoda > Insecta > Trichoptera > Hydropsychidae > Leptonema > Leptonema lineaticorne. The sequence goes on from JANIJI010000007.1 coordinate 4,260,991, forward strand.
CGCTCAGAAACGAGCCATTGTTTTAATATTTTTTCGTACATAATTTTTTTCTAACTTTTTTTATAACATATATATATATATATATATATATATATATATATATATTCATTTTTCCCTGGGCGATTTTAATTTTCGTGCTTTTTTACCCATTGTGTACTGTAGCAGTACTAAAACCAAGGGGAAAAAGTTTTTTCTATATACAATAATTTGATTTTGTAAGGATTTCTTAATTATTTTTATTTTACGTAAATTTGAAGTACAAAACAACAAGTATTTTTACATAACACGGTTATCGTTACGTTTTTATTATATCCGACGAAATTGATATATATATATATATTTATTTTTTTTTTTTGTTTTGATATATAATATAAAGCTACGACAATTTTTAATTTTTGTAAAAAATCAGCGACGATTTATAAAATTATCTTTATTTAATCTATATTCTGATGCAGTACGTTACGATATTTTGAGTATGAGTTAAAAAAAAAATGTGACAATAACAACTAAAAAGCATGCTAAACATGTTTACTAATGTCGTCGCATAAAATCAATAAATATTATAAGATCACAGATGATTAGAATATTTGTAATTAGCATTGCTATTCGATTGTAATTAGCATTGCGTTTATATGTAACATCGGGTTGTAAATTTCAACGGAAGTTTTCAAACATGGCAGGACTCCACTTTGCATCCTGGAAATACTATAGTAAAAGCGCTCACGATTTTCAACACAATATGAGAAAGAACTTGAATGACATGTTGCAGTCAAATTGTTGAAAATATTCAATCAATCCATCAACCGAAGTAGCCGTATTGATTGATTGATGGTGTTTTATATTGTCTCAGAAATTAGTAAATTTATGATTGTTGTACCAAACTTTTTATCCAGCATCACTTCTCTAATATGTGTCTCTACAAAAAATGTCATCCTTAATTTTAACAGTACTGATGTTTGGTTTTTGTATTTTTATTCCGTCCAAAACGACATAATATATTTATTAAGGTTATTTTGAGAATACTATTTCATAACAATATATTTCTGGTAACAAATCTTCTCTATATCAAAGTGACAGAAATCAAATTTAACCAAATTATTTACAAAACAACGAATATAAATATTCGTTGACCTTCGTTTGGAAAAAAAGTGGATTTTCGTAATATTATATACTTAATATATGATATACTTGACATAATACATAATGTAATGGCATTTTCGATTATTTTTCATTATTATACAGTGTAATCAGTCAATTATAATTCAAAATTTATTAATTTTATTTCAGACTAATAGATGTCTCTGAACTATTTTTAAAAAAATGTTGTATATCATAAAATAAAACAAAAAGAAATATTTATATTTTTTATGTTAAATTAAAATTATTTATTTCGATTTTATTTAAATTATTTATGATTTTGAACACAAATAATTTTCAAAAAAAAAAGAGGAAATATCATAAGAACAGATATTGTAAATTAAATTGAATATCAAAAAGCATATATATTTATTGATCAGAATCAAATGTAAACTAATTCTTTAATTGAATTGTAAATGAAAAACAATTTATATTTGAAATTATATATATATATATATATATATATGAAAATAAAAAATTCTATTATTTTACCTACGCAATAATAATAATACGCTTATAATGAGTTACGATAGAGCGCCATCTGTAAAGAGAGAGCAACGCGTGAAATTTTTAACAACGATATGAATCTCTGATTCTATTGAGAAACCGATGAACCGAGTGGAAAAATAAAATAAAACTGGAAAAAAAAAATATATATATATATATATATACGAAAGTCGAGGACCCGGCGATACACTTGTATACGGTTAAGGATGTCCAAAAATAGAATATTCTTCGAAGTGTATGCGGACACTTGTTGGTTTTGCATGTTGCGCGCATGCTCAACTGAAACGCACCTCTCACCACACGAAAACCGACCCCCTGAAACCGCCCGAAAAAACACCCCTCCCGAGGGCGGAGGGTCGTATTTACCTTCGAACACGTTCTCTAGCTCTGGTCCGCTTTCAGACTTTCGGATAGACCACCCCGCAGGCCACTCATACCATCGTCCTTATCCACACCATCCACCGTCCTCGTCGCTACGCCACCCTCGTCCGGAGTTTACGCACACCTATCCGATATTGATCTACCTGCATCTTCTATAACCGTCCGTGTGTATAGTCTACAACTCAGACGACAACAATGTGAAGAAGAAACGCGAGCAAAACACCTAACATGCGGGGGGTGAAAACATGTTTTCCAGGAAAATGTCGCCGTCTCGACTTCAAGATTGAACGCTATTCTACCGAAGTTATCCTTATCGGATCGCTCACACAACCCACTATATAACTGAAAAATTTCAACAAGATTTTCCTATTAACAAAAAAATAATAATTAATATATATATATATATATATATATATATATATATATATATATATCGTACGTTTTAAATTATACTAAAATTAAAGAGGGAGGGGGAGGAAATGATAAATTAAATCAAGCATGTTTTACTAATCCGTGAATTATTTATTCTGCGTAAATTTCGACGATTCTCAATTAGTACAAATGTGATTAAAACTTGGGGACGCGATTTTAATTATTTTGAATATTCATGAAACGTCATACTGAAACTTTTCATACGTTAAACTTGACACTTGCGAATTTAACTCATACACGTAATAAATAACGTATGTAATTGTATATATATATATATATATGTATATATGTAATATAATATAAGCCATATAAATATTAAAAAATAATTTGTAAATCATTAGAAATTATATATGTTATTTAAGATTATATAGAAACTTTCGACAAGTGTACACGTTCACAAATATCCCATCGGATATATATTTAAAATCACTCGTTCCGCCAAATACGGCCATTTTTATTGTTGGTTCACGGTTTTATTGTTCGACGAAAATCTCGCAATCAGTTCAACATTGAATGCGAAGCACTTCCATTGTCCCCAGGGATCGATATAACAAAAAAAAAAAAAATCCTTTTGAAAGAGACACAATTCGGCCCCGCATTTAATGCTTATAACAGTCATAATTTTTATGACAAATATATAAAAATTTTTCAGCACGCTAACAATTCATAGTCTGAAAATTGCCTGAATATCAAGATTATGCGCGATGGCTTTTGTTATTCACAATAGACACGCCGTTCGATCCTGTCAAATTATTAAATTACATAACAAAAATTATATTTGTTATTAATATCGCTATTTTTTTTTTATTATAAATAACATATTTTTTTCCGCGATACTAATTTACGAATTTTTCCAAGAAAGAACCACAATATAAAAATTAAATATTCATTTTCACGGATTGCTATTCCATGAAAATTGAAAATTATTTTAGGTGAACACTATTTTATTGTATTTATTCGCAAAGGGTAAAAAGTAGAATGTTTTATTTTCGTTTAAATCATACAACACCCACATCTATTTTTATAATATATAATATAATATATTCAGTATAAAAACATTCGATAACTTTTGTTATTTTTTTTCATATAAATTATTATTTTTTTAATTATTATCAAAAAATATATATATTTATTTTCTATGATATAAAATGAAATTATTAAATTGATATGTTACGAAAATCTCTAATATAGTTTAAAGTAAGGTATTTTCCACATTTTATATTATTAATATTCCGCAACGAGAAAAATATTGGCAAACGTTGTGTTAGAATAAATATTTCAAGAAATATAATCAATATTCAATTCATAGTTTATTCAGACTATTAATAGAAATAATTATTTACTGTTTTTTTTTTTGCTTATTAACAGGGATATTCAAATTCTACATGATGACTTTTTCTTCTAAAAATCTGCATTTCTGTATATTTTTAAGAGAAAGTGTTTATTTTTATTCATTATATGTTTTAAATAAATAGTAACGCTACTGATTTATTTATGTATTTTGTATTATTTCACAAGTAGTTAATTTCTTTCAGTTGGATACAGAAATAAAAATCAATCATCTTCAATGCAGTTAGTATTAATTTTTAATATAAAAATCGAATATCAAAGAAATAATATATATATATATATATATATATATTTAAAAAAAGAAAAGTTTCGTTTTTTTTTAATGGAATTTATCGAATTAGAAATCGTTTTGTAATCATTTTCAATGCAAAATCTCTGACAGTTTCGAACATTTCGCGTTACACGACATCATAAATTTTCCAAAATTTATATAAATTATATAATTTGCCTAATATAATAGCGATAATCGAATCTGCGGTTTTAGAATGTCAGAGTTGAAACGTTCTGTGTTTGTTTTGAAATCAATCATTGTCAGTTACATTGTCAAGTCATTTTATTTATTTTTTTCTTTAAACTCGACATGATGCCTTTGATCACGTATTAAAAATGACAATTGAGCTCTTTCTTTTGCGTGAAAACTATTTATATACGCATAGATTTAAGATTTTTTTTTTCATTTATTATTAAAAGCGTATTATATATTTTATATAAACACTTAGTAATATACTTTAAGCATTTCGACCATACATTTAATCTTCATAAAAATAATTAAAAATTTACCGGTTCAACTATGATAAAACCGGTGGAAATTTTAAACTTTTTAATTGATACTCAAAATAAATTGAAGCTTTAAGCAACTTTTAGAGTCACTCTTTGTTAACAATGAAGTGAAGTATTTTCAACGCAGAATTGAGAATGATTTAGTTGTATCTAAAATATTAAAAATTGTAAAGCTATTGTTTTTAGAATTAAATTATTGGAATATAATCGTGATTATTATTATTCACGTATTTCTTTAAATTAATTTACTGGAAAAAATAACAAACTTTCAATGTCGATACTCGATAATTTCTTGTTTTCATTTTAGTAACGATCACTTTCGATGAAAATAATATTATTAATAATAAAGGAAAGTTGAGAACGCAACGCTATATTTATGGAAAACGCTTTCGGTTAATTAATTAATTAAAATGACGACAGCTTCGTTTTGTAATGTAAAAGCTTGGAAACGTTTTATCTTAAAAAAATAATAAAATAAAACAAATACAGCCTTTTATACCCTTTCTCTGATACTGAGTGGTTATTATAAAGTAATAAATTCGCGATTCGTTCCTCGTAAATTTTAAATAAAATATGTGAATTCATCTTTCAGCGAAAATAAGATTATTCAAAAAGCTCTTCGTTTTACAACAAAATTACATCACAACTATATAATAAATAAATTTATAATGAAAACTAGTTTTTTTTTTATATCGTTGTTTAATTTGTAGTTTATATCGTTGCTTAATTTGTAATCTTAATTAAAAAAAATAAAAACTTGAATACATTTCATGGTTTTTTTTTTTTGTAATGTTAAATCTTCTAAATATTTTTTCATATCACCAACCAGTTTACCACTTCTTTCTTTATTTTTTTGCATTTTTAATAGCGCGAACTTTTTAATTAAAACTCACACAACACGAGCGATTCTTTATACACTGTATCGTCTATATCTGGTTCTTTTGATAATCTCATATTTTTAATATTATTTTTTATTTGTTACGATTCTGCGATTTCGCCATTTTTCATCTCTGCAACAGATTTCAATCTTTTCAATATTTCTTCGCTTTCCTTCCCTCCCACCCCTCAGCCGCTTTTCCGTCCGAAGATTTGCGTCGTTCGTTTTTCTTTTTATTTTTCAACCCCGTCGCAGATTGAAAAGGTTCCCTTTTACCTTTTTTTTTCCCTTTGTATCGTGAACGATTAATGCCCGACGGAAATAGACAAATAAATCGGTTTCAAAATTCACGATCCCCATCTTTTTCCGTTTCAATATCATCATCAATTATTTTTTCTAATAGTCAAAATAAAAGTATCGAAAATTTGTAAAAAAAAAACATATCATAACAAAATATAAATCATATTGAACAAAATTTAATATCAAAATAATAAATAATATTATAACACGATTTTTCTATCTGATGTATATATAATAATTTTGTAATGTAGAAATTATTTTTTATCTGAAAATTATTAATAAATTACTACTATTTTTTCAACACCTATACATACACTTGTATAATTATTTCTATTAACGTGTATGTGTTTGTACTATGAACACATCGATGTTTGTTGCCAATAGTCTTGTTAGCTTTAGAACAACATATTGATATCAATTAACTTAATTAGTATTTTAAAAGGTCTCATCGGAAAACGTTAAGGTATTAATTTACTTAATTAACTCTGTCTCCTGTATTTATTTTGGAAATAAGAATAAATATATGTACTAGCGCTATAATGTAAAATAAATATAATAAAATTGAAAATACAATATAATATGAAAAGCAAATACACGAGCGAAACGACAAACGTTGAGCGACATATAAAAATAATATATAGCATATCTATATTAAAAATACATTATTAATATTAATATTAATTGGAAATTTGACATGTTTATTAACATAATTATCATACGACAAATCTTTCATATATTTTTTTTTTATAAATCGATTATAAAATAAATTATTAGTTCGAATAAATATAGCAAAACACTATTGTGATCAAAAAGTAAGGTGAATTTGTTTATAAAATGTAAATTCTTCCAAATCAATTTTATTCCCTTCAAAGTAATTTCCGTCCGATAAAACGCACTTTTGCCAACGCTTTTTCTAGTCCTGGAAACAGTCTTAATAGTCTTTTTCCTGTATAACCTTCAAGACCTTCTTCGATTCGATTTTTATCTCCGCAAACGTGTCAAAACGGCTTCGCGGCATTGATCTTTTGAGAATGCTGAATAGCCAGAAGTCGCACGGAGACAAATCAGGCGAATACGGTGGTTGCAGAATGATATAAATTGAGTTTTTGGCAAAAAAATCACGAGGACCCAATACAGTATGATATGGTGCATTATCGTGTTGAAGGAACCAAGAGATAATTAAACCTTTTGACAAACAGATGCTTAGTAAATGTTATAGACAGTTATACTAATCTAGGAAAAAATACAATTTACCTGCCTTCCTAATGTCTGGGAGTTTGAAATGACAACTTCACTCTTTTCGAACATCGTATCGAAGAGAGTGTGTTTATTTAGTAGTACATTTGAAATATTGTTTTAAAAACGCATTGACACACTCATTATATTTGTTATAAATTAATACCTGTTTAATTTATAAATCAATTCTATTTCATTAACATGTTTTTAACTAGCATTTTTTTTTCGTTATTCTTAGTTTTCGTCGCGTATTAATAGAACGACGGCGCGTTATAAAAACGGAAATCGTCAATAAACTAAAAATATAAGCATTTTATTAGGAAAAATGCGGATATAAAAGTGATAGCAATAGATTTCGAAAGCTCGTAAATTTTCTCATTAAACACCGCATTATATTTTAGCCGTGCCCAACCACAAAATAATATATAAATAATAGTGTAATTTAGTTTTTCCCGCCCACGTTCTGCGCCATAAATGGATCCAAAATAAGCCGTAACGATTTCAATTTAACGCGCTATTAGCGAACACGTCGTTAAATTTCCACTACGAATTTAACGGCGGCGTTAAACGACGCAAGACAATCGAAATATAATCGTGAAAATCTCTTTATTGGAAAGAAAAAAAAATATCGTGCGCAGACGAGAATTGCGACGACTGTTGTAATTTTGTAAACTTTCATAATGACTATATGTATTAATTACAAAGTATATTAATTCTTTTTTCAAACAACAATCTCAAAAAAAATAATTATTAGCATATATGAATACTGCAAGTCGTCTAAACAACTTTTAGATCTCGTTCAATTTTTTAAAAGTCATATTTTAAAATACAATGTATGGGATCTAAGAGAAAATTTTGTCTCGTTTTTCCTTAGAAAACAGAAATTCTAATTATTCAGTAAATTGAAAGTCCTCTTTATAGAGATAAAATAATTTTTCATTGCTATTTGGAAATTTACTTATTTATTTAAATTACGAAAAATTTGCAACAATCTAAAAAGATAGATGCAATATATAAAATATATAAAATTGATATAAAATTCAACTTTTAGAATAGTTTTGATATCAATATGAGGTATAGTTTCAACACAAAAAAAAACACACTTTCTAAATAGATGTTTTTTCTAAATTTTATAAAATGATTAAAAAATAGTTCCATTTTATAATAAAAAAATGTTTCATGATTCTATCAAAGTTTAATGTATTTTTTTTTTAATTATTTACAAATTCATTACATATCATTCCATATAACACTCATTGATATTTAATGACCTTAAAGTCTAAATTTATCTTTTAGAAACATATCTTTTTATATACATAAATTTCACTCGTTAAAACAAATCTGATGACATATGAATTCAGATTTTGATTTTTTTCAAATTCGTTTGCGTTTCTTAAAAATGCTCTCAAATCCACCTTCGTTATATATAAAAATTATTTTTCAATTTATATATCGATATATGTAAATGACCTTTTCTAATACATAAAAGATTATTAACACTTTTACACGTCTATATATATATATATATATATATATATATATATATATATATATATATATATATTTATATATAGACGTGTAAAAATATTTTTAACGATTAGTAAATATTGAAAAAAATAGAATGCTTTATACATCGCATCATCGGCATCCAATATTTGAATTGCATAATATATATATAAACGTAATATTTTCAGCGAAAATGTCAGGTAATTTGTTATGTCGTCGTATAATATTACGCATTGCATAATGGTTTCTTAATATTAGCTAGAATCGCGATAGATTTTAAATATACGTAATATATATATATATATATATATATATATATATATATATATATCTGAGTTTATTACAGCATCAGTGAGCTGCATTCACAGCCGACAGTTAAATCTAATTTTATATAGGCAAAATGCCGTGCCAGATATATCTGTGAAAGCGTATAAATCACCGCTTATGTTATATTTGTACTCACTATTTACGTATATACATATATATATATATATATATATATATATATATATATATATATATATATATATATATATATATATATTGTACAAATTTTCCTATTTCTATCCTCAAAACCATACGTTATTCACCAAGAATATAGTGTATTCTGTTCACGATTTTGATTACTATTTGACGTAATGAAAACGATTTCAATTATTATTTTTTTTTTATATAATTTTCTATATACTAAAAAAAAGTATATTTTATTTCATTATATTTTTTAAAAAGAGATAGATTTGTAATCCGCATAAAATCCATGAATAATCGCGGTGACCGCTTTTCAGATTTCGTTAAGGAGCTTTTCATCTTTATATATATATATATATAGATTTTTTTGTAACAATATGAACCTTGAGAACATTTTAATCATACTTAAACCTTAATATCTCTCTATTGTTTCAATTTTATTAATATCCTTAACGATTTAATATCTAATTGCTATTGAAAAAAGAATAAATTTTTGTTCTAATAATTACAAAATTATACTCTCGGTATTTTTAAGCCCGATATTTTGAAATATCATCGTACTAAATTTAACATCAAATCTGATTTAATTCTGTAAAATTTGCAAATGTATTGCTTAAAAAAAATATGTACTCATTGTAATATTTATCTAGGCAAAAATACATATTTTAACGTAAATCTTGACCAAAATCTCGGTGTAACTTGATTTGACTTAATTACGTATTCATTTTATATCATCATTTTTTTTACAGTTTTATTATCAAATTTCGTTCTTTTACAACGCGTTTTTATTTTCAGTGAAAATTTGATTATCGATCATAATTTTGCTAAAAAAAAACAACATTTTTGAAAATAAAAAAAAACTATTTTCTTCAAAAAGCCATTATGTTTCGCATTTCTGTATTAAACTATTTGTGAACATGATTGACACAATTGATTTGATCAATTATGTTAACAAACATATAAATTATATTTATTTTAATAATTTTAATATATTTTACAAACTGAAAATAAATATTATGACAAATCATTTATATTCGATATATAAAATATAAGTTTCGTTAGATAATTTCAATATATAGAATATGTATATATAATTTTTTTTATATGAAAAATATATCATCGAATACAATAAAATAAATTTAAACCAACAATCTATTGATCAAAATTATTTTATTCTCTTTTGTATGGAAGTTTCAAATAAACCAAAGAATTCGCAATATTTTTCTTTTTTTGACGCGATACACCAAAAAGACACGTTGAAATTTTTATGACCGCCTTTATTTTTTTTTAAGCAGTTTCACGTGGAATATATGTCGACAGTACATTTTCGTACATAAAGCATGTATAGATTTATATATAAATATTTATGTACATGTGCATACATAATGCCGTATAACGCGGCTGCGAAAAGCGGAGAAAGCCGAATTTATTCAATTTGAAGCTTGCTTACGTCTCTCTCGCTCGGTGGCTTCGAGTATCAAAAAAAAAAAAAAAACCATCCGGCTGAAAAATATGCTGTAAAAAAAAATCTGAAACATATATCACGTTTATGCGCAGTCGACGTTAAGAGTTTTGCGGACATAAAACGGGAGAATATTTCATTCGCGTGACCATCGAATAAACATTATTCAAATTTTTCCGAGCGAATTGTGTTTCGAAAGAGTTGCCGATTTTTCAGCTGAAAATCCGTCGAGTCGATTTTTAAGACGAAAATAATTCATAAAGAATATATAATGTCATATTTATCGGATACATCTATTATTTTATATAAATAATATATATATATATATATATTAAAAAATATTAAATGATATATCAATATGCACATTAAAATGTACGTATTTTTTAATATTGTATTTTCATATATTCTATTGGTGGAATTCTGCTGAAACAAATTAAAATTGAACAAAAAAAAAAACGCTATATAGTATATATTGTGTATATGAAAGCATACGTTTATTAGAGGGTTGTTTGTAATTAAAAACGGGACATTTCGGCGAATTGAAATCGCAAAAAGGTGCTTTCCAGATATAAAATTGTCATTTGAAAAGGGTAATAGTCGTTTTATAACGTTAAGCTGCCGCTCCGGGATGAACAGCGGGGTAAACGGGACAGGGGTGGTCAAAAATTAATTAAAATATACAAAAAAAAAAATATATATATATATATTGTTATTAAAATTGCTACGTGGAATATGTAAATTTACAATGGACCATGTTGCTGAAGTTAAGCAACGTTTCGTTTAATCAATACGTAAACGCTTCGACGAATCGAATAATGTCATTTTAACGCGTATAAATAGTATAGAATTATCGATTCGAATCGTATACCGTTTTGAAAGCATCCTGTATACGCGCATTAATCGGTCGCGTGTAAATATTTACACCTGGCTGCCAAATCAAAAGTTCCGTTCGGTATTCGCAGCATATAACAACAATAACTGCACAATTTCACACGTCAACGTACAAAAAAAAAAATCATACGAATCGCTGAAATTTTATTTTCACAACGGAACCCAAAACATTTTCAGAGTGAGTGCCGTTTCAGATCACTCCGGATTCAGATTTTTTTTTTATATTTAGAATCGACTTTCGAACCGATAACGAGAACGAAGCTCCGAATAGTGGACATCGTTTCGTGCTGATGATGGATGCTAAAAGTTGAAAAACTACCATATTTCCATATCATTTCACTAAACGTATACTATTTCATTTCAATATTTATTTTCATTATTTCATCATACTTCAAAAATTCATGACATGCTTTGTTAATTAATTCACAATTCATAAATAAATTCATGCATACTGAAAATTTGATAGTTCGTTTTAGCATCCATTGTTTATATGAAAAGTTTACAAATAATTTTAAAATCTTATTAAATATTATATATTGAAATCTTCATCAATACATTTATAATCAAATTTTAAATTAATATTGTGTAATTAAAGCGGTTAGATGACTTTCATTTTATCTGCGAAAGTTTTTAGTGTTAATATATATTACACTAAAATTGCGATTTGCGTCGTTAATTGGAACCGGAAGAAGACGACGCAAATCGAATCAAACTCTAAAAACCATAAGAAGCATCATTCACAAGGATCACTATTATAAATACAAATCGACACTTTTAAACAGTTTAATTAAATTTAGTAACGCAAATCGAAATTTTAACGACGCAACTCTGAAATGACGAAATTTAATTAATGACGCAACTTCGAAAACGACGCAAATCAAAGTTTTGCTGTATTGTATTTCATATGAATATTATTTTAATATTGAATAACAATTATTACATGTTTTTTAAAGCTCTAAATATATCATAATCAACGTGCATATATCTAGAAGTTAGATAATTTACAGCTCGTCATATATTGGCAACACTTGAGGCCGTTTCGCCATTTATATTTTATTTTAATTTCATTTCTAGTTCTCACTCTGTTTTTTTCCTTGTTACATCATCAAAGCCGATCGAGAATGGTTTTACGTTAAATAAATAAACCATCGCTCTTCTGCCGGAGCATCTCGAATGACCTGACAGAAGAAGCATCCGATCCGTTATTTATTTATTACATATTCCATTCGAAATAAACAGACACACTCTCTTCGATACGATCTTCGAACCAGTTTTGTAACATTTTTCTTCGTATATTGATCGATAATAATAAAAAAAAAATCGCTTTTCAAACCACCGCATTTGAAAAAAAAATATTTTAAACAAAGTGTTTAGACCAAAAACGTGCAAAATTAACTTCACAGATTTACTATTGTGATCAAAAAGTAAGATGAAATTGTCATTAAAAATTTACGGAAAGCGGATAAATTGTATTTTTTTCATAGGTTGATAGGACTGTGTATAACTTTTGCCAAGCGTCTGTTTGTCAAAAGGTTTATTAATTAAAACTCGACTCATATCATTCCGCAACTACCGTATTCGCCTGATTTGCCTCCATGCAACTTTTGTCTATTCGGCAATCTCGAAAAGACAATGCGGGGACAGGAGATAAAAACCGAATCGAAGAAGGTCTTTATGGCTAGACCGAAAAAATACTATTCCGACTGTTTCAAGGACTAGAAAAAATGTTGGCAAAAGTGCGTTTTATCGGACGGAAATTAATCTGATGGATGAAATTGATTTGGAAGAATCCCATCTATTGGTGGTAATAATTTACCAGCAATGGTTGGATATTAAAAATTATCTTGTTAATATTGACAAAACAGTCATTATTTCTTTATTTCTAATATATTAATCTAATATAAAATCTAATTTTCAGATATTTGGTTATTCTTGTAAAGCTTTTCACAAACCATATAAAAAGACTGTTTTAAAAAAATCCCAACATCATAATAAAACAAATCGTACGTCTTGTTTATTCGGGAATTGAATAAAAATTTTAAATTATACACAGCATATAGAACGTTATGAACTTTTTGCGATTGTTAATTTTAGCATTCAAAACACTCGAAAAAAAACAGGCGCCGATATTTTGCCGACGAACTTGAATGCAACGTCAACAAATTTTTGCGAATTCGACTAATAAAATATGAATCTAATCTAAATGTTACAAATAAATTTATTCCAAATTGCAGCCCTTAGCTCAAATTCCTCCTTCATTTTATAATTAAATATAAATATACTTTAAATTTCAACAATGTTTTACCTTATATATATATATATATATATATATATATATATATATATATATATATATATATATATATAAATTTATGTTTAACATCTCTATAACTTATTTCAAACAATATCTCAAATAACATATTTCATATTTTTTGCATAAGATTTTATTATGAAAAAGATATTAATCGTCATTAATTATAATTAATTTTATATTTTGAATTTAAATATAAAGTAATGAAATTACAAAAATTTGACTTGCAAAGTAAAATGAACTAATTTATTGATCTGCTTAAAAATAACTGATTCCAATTAAAAGATCGTGCAATAAACACCTAAAATTTTTAAATAAATATTTTTTAATACGTAATTACTTTAAAATTAGTACTGAGTTGAAAATTTAATAGATTGTCTCAAAATAAAATCTTAATGCGTTTTTTTAAATATTTATTTTCATGAACGTATTTTCAATCAAAAAAGATGTATTACCATTTTCTATATTGTTCATTAAAAAATTCAAAATTAAAGTTATTCTAATGCCAAAAAAGAAGACTCCTTTTATTTATTAAAAAAATCTTCAAGCATAATAATGAAATATAATTTCATTAAGATTTTAAAATATAATATACGTAACTTAAAAAAAAAACTCTTTTCTATTTTTCATGGAAGTTTTCTTTATATAAATCTTTATTTTGTTGTTGAAACGAGTTTTTCTTCTTAATTTTTTTTTTGTAAAAGATAATAAATGATATTGATATGGATAATCTTTGTGTTATTAAAAAAAAATGTTTCATTATTCAACAAGTTTTTAATTAAATCAAAGAATTTTAAAGTTTGACTTTCTAATCGATATATTGATTTAACTCATAAAAATATTTCAATTTTAATTTTCAAAACAGGATAAAACTTAAATCTATATATATATATATATATATATATATATATATATATATATATATATGTGTGTGTGTGTCGGACATTTAAAAATATGTCCGACATAGCTAACATGTCAAACATAGCTAAGTCGATTTTTTTTTCATTTACTACATACGTCATAATATGACGTATTGTAAACAAAACATAAAATAAAAATAAATAAAAATCAAACACGATGTATATATATATATATATATATATATATATATATATATATATATATATATATATATCGCATAAGTGTCCGTTACGTAATTGATTAGTTAGTCGGTTATTGTTAGTTCCTAGCTAAAGGTGAGAGCCGAATGCACTCGTGTGTCGTGTGACCGCGGCTTACTATGATTTTGCCGTCTCAGTTTTTGTATGTAGGCCGACAGCTTTTTGGCAAACGGCCCGAAACGAATTTCGCACCAGGGTTGACTTTTGCTCCGATCGACTTTCAGTATGATTGGATCCAATATGAAAACAAAACAAAAAAAATTAAAAAAGTGAAACAATCTCATTAAGCAACTCGCTGTATTCTATTATTTATTTATTTTTTTTATATATAATTATAAGTTAATATCGTATAGCGTACGTTTACGAACGTCGACGCTAGATGGCGTTACGGCGCATCGCAATCGAAACTATTAGAATTCAAAGCGTGCGTGTCGCTTCTTAATATCGATTATCAGACACGTTAACGTAGGAGTATCCATATTTAAAATCGTTATTAATAGAACGATAAAGGCGTTATGTACGTTTCGATTATTTATGTACGCTAGCAAATTATTATTTTTTTTTTTGTCTATATTATAATATAAAACGTCGTTTTTATATTAAATTTCGAACGTACGACGTAATGTCATACGATTTAGACTAAATCATGATATTTTCCTGGCGATTTTCATAACCCTGATCGTCTTTTTCGGCGGACGTGAACTTAGCCGGCGTCTCGATTTATTTAATACTCAGTGTTGGCCCTCCTTTCCCCGGGACCAGCTCAACTTAACTCGACTTCTTCCCAAGAAGAAGACGCCGGAAAATACGCTTTCATAATTTACAATTGTAGCTTTAGATAGTCTTGAAAAAAAAATTTAAAAAAATAATAATATAAAAAAAAATAACGGATAGTGCCCGAAATCGACGGCAAGTACCATATTCAATTTTTTGCTCAGTACGTGTGTGCGCGCGTGCGTGCGTCAAGTCGCTCGTTTAAATCGGGAAAACTAGCATAAATATACAAGTATCATATAATATATTATTTATAACATGTGTGTAATTAACGTGATCGAATATTATATATAAATCGAAATAAAATATAAATCGATTTTGATATCTTCTTTTTATTGAATGATTGATGCACATTTTCCTAGATTTTAAAATGATGATTTTTTTCTCAATCGAAAAGTGAAACGTATAAAGAATATAAACTGAACAAATGTGTAAATTATATTATAATAAATAATTTATTTTTTTATATTATATCATATCTATAATTTGCAATGTAATAAATATCACATATTTAAGAGTTTCATATCTTAAAAAATGAATACTATTATAATCTCATTGTTTCTATTGCAATAATTACAATAATCCAATTGAACGTCGTAGACTATTTGACATTTTGTTATCGATTTCTAATCGTTTCATGACAACAAATGACATATTATTAATCAAATCTCTTCGTGACAGGCATTCTTGACATTTATCTTTATTTTGACGGATCGCTTTTTTTTACGTTTTCAAAAAAAAGTTGCACATGTACGTATTTTCAGCATTGAACATTGTATATTTTATCAATATCTTTCAAGCTATTTAATATTATCAAAAGTTCATATTGTAACCATTGATATTGTGTTTTCTATTTAATTAAAATTATACTAATAGCTTCCAATTTATAAAGCTATAGTTAAAAACACGCGGGAATAATATCGTTATAAGTGTATTTGGCTTCTGACCGCTTTATATACTCGACAAAATATATTTTATCGCGATATATGCATAATTCAGAAATACTGCTGAAAAAAGACGAGCTGAAAGACGTCATCGCACCGAGATGAAGCTACAAGTCTCGTGGGTGCGATTAAATTAATGTATATATATATATATATATATATATATATATATATAGCAAAATAAATATTTTTTTTATTTTATTTCTTTAACTTTTTTATTTTTATAATATATACTATACATTTTACATGTGTATATTATATAAACGTAACTTAGCTCGTTCTTGGAATTAATTTTACAAAATGAATCCACATGTAATATTTATATAACATCTTCCGGTGTAACAGAAATTGTGTCAACTCTTTATATAAATCAACGGTTCTCAATTTTTTTTCCAAATTCGTCCTCGTTCACTTTACAAATATATATATATATATATATATATAATTTTTTCTTTGAAACTGTCAATTATAAATAGCTTAACGAACATGCACGTGACCACCTCACTGTATAATTTTATATGTTTATATAAAATATTACGTTTAAAAAACCCTATGAACTCTAAGTACATTATTTTTGTTGTAAAATTTTAATAATTCTCTTCGCGTAACATCGCTTGAGAGCCACAGTGATAAACGACTGAGAACAGCTTATATATATATCTATGTGTGTGTGTGTGTGCGTGTTTGTATATACATATATGAAAGAATTCTCAGAAATTCGCCAACTGTATTCGTACATTAATAATTTGATACTGTCGTGTATTTTTCTTTTACAAAAATATAGAAAATTAAATACGTATCAATTTCCGTTACATCTTTTTTTTTTCTTCTTTTCAGCCCACACACACACACACACACACGTATCTCGAATTAAATATAAAATCATTAATCCAATCTTCGATTAATATATATATATATATATATATATATATATATATATATATATATATATATATATATATATACCTATATATATATTTAGATTAAAATGATTACAAAAATGAAAATATATTTAATATACAAATATTGAAAATTAATATATGTCAACTAAGTAAACATTTTCAAAAGTTCAAAAGGTAATATTCAAATATTTAAAAACACTTATAATTTTAAATTTTATTCAAAATACAATACTTTTTTTATTGATACATAATATTTTTTCTTTTTAACTAAAAATATACGAATATATTTCTTATTAAAAATCATATGACAAATATATTTAGTACTAAATATATTTTTTAACATTTTTTTTTAATTTAAAACATGCAATATACGAATTTTGTATTTGTCAAACTAAAGATTAAACTCGATTATTAATATTAGAAAAACAAAAAAAAAGTTTTATATTACATTTGACGTCAATATGCTTTTCAATAAGACGCATTTAATATATATATATATATATATATATATATATATATATATATATATATATATATATATAAATTTAATTCAAATATATATAAAAACGTTTAAATATTAAAATTTTACATAAAAAAAACACCAAACAGATTTTTTTTTTAGTGAAAATAATATTATAAAATATATAATAAGAGTGGCGAATTTTACAAAATTAAATTTTTCGCGCCGTTTGCATCGTGTTTACAGAACGAACCGAAATTTTAAACGTTGAAATACATTAAAATATATCGCTTTTGGCCAATAACCAAGTTCAGTGTAACGAGAAAAGCATATTATTATGCATTGCATTCGAATATTTATTCTGTAAAATTGCGTATATTTCAATATTGCTGCGTACGAAAAGTTCGCGACCCCAACTTCATCATTTATGACGGAGCTTCGTTATTAAAATTATTGAATTTTTGTATATATCTAAATATATGATATAAATATATGAAAGTTAAAAGTTAATTTAGAACGTATATTTTTTTTTGTGTATATTTTTATAAAAACACTTATTAAAATTAGATATCTTAAAATATTCGACTAACAATTTGGCTAATGAAACACTGACTATTTTTAATAAATCTATAAATAATGAATACTACCAATATATATATAGTATAATTTATTTAGTAATAATATAAATTTTTAAATTTAATTTTAATTTTATTAAAATTATAATACGATGATTTTGTTTTTTGAATTTATAATAAAGATGTTTCATGAAAAATTCATTATTCACCATGAAAATCGCTCAAACTAACGGGTCAATATCTTATTGATCAGGACGATCAGGTTCAAAAAGACTGAAATTGAAGCGCTACACTTTTTTTCCTGTGACTCATCCGAAAGATTTCGCTCAGAATGAAAGAAGAAGAAGAAGAGAAGAGGAAAAAAGAAAGTTTTCGAATACGAAAGTCGAATTTTGCCGGTGAACTTTCTTTAGCGTTACGCTTTAAAAATAGATATTTTCAGCGGAATTTCAGCGAAATTGTATATATCTTGCGGACCGCACTTTGCCTAGAAATTTATTATCTTTCAGACATTTTTCCAATTTCTTATCGTTTGTAACGTGTCGGTTGACTGGCGCGTAAATAATAGTCTATTCATTGAACTATATATACGTTTGCATAATAAATATTATATTTATATGGTATATATATATATATATATATATATATATATATATATATATATATATATATATATATATATATATATATATATATAAAACATATTTATATTGAACGGCAATTCTAAACTTATGCATTGTATTTTTCACTTTATCCATTTTTTTTTCTTCGACATAAACTTGTTATATATAACAACTCAATAAATATTCATTCTTATTAATTATAATTTAATCTGATTAATGTTGATTTTTTTCTATTTTTTTTTTTTTTTTTAGGCACTTTTAATCGGAATAATTGAATAATTGATGCGAATACAAAGATGCCGCCGGGAGACGTCAGTCGCAGAGCGTCGCTGAAAAACAGAAGATCCTCAAGGAGGGGCTCGATATTGTTGAGATCACCGAATCAGACCAAAGAAGTCCCGTGGGACATCATAGACAGATGTTTGACACCGTTGCTATTTTGTCACGCTTTGGCTATACTAATATCGACAGTATTGAACGTGCTTAGAATATCGCAGGTTTCAGCATTTACATTGTTCCTGTGGTTCGCGCTGTCGACTATCGGAGCCGTTTGGTTCTATCATAATTTAAAGGTACGTTTTTTTTTTTTTTTGATTTTATTCTATTTTTAAAACGGACACATTATTATATTACAGGCGTAGAAAAAAAAAATGAAAATATTTTTATAATTTATAATTAATTTTGAAAACTACGTACGTCTTGCGAATCGTAGATCGCATATAAATGTATTAAAAAAAATAAAATTAAACATTAATTACATTTAAAAATATTTTGATTTGCATACACATATAAAAATTAATTTATCAAAAGAAAACATTGATCGCATTTAATACGCTTATAATTACAATTATTAAAAATCAATAAAATGTTCGTATCTTAAATGATACACAATATATAATATAATGTGTGGTAAAATTTACTATTTATATGAACGTTTAATTCAATTCATTTCGATTTGAAATTTAAAAATTTTCACAAACAACATCACGGATTCAAATCTGTACAAGTGCGTTACCACAAACATCCAAATAACATCTGCAATAAATTATTATTATTTATGCACGATTAATATCGACATTTTGTACGTTAATCTATTCAAACATCAGAACGATTAATTTTATGAATCGATAATGTTCAAAATAAAATATAATCAAAAACATTTTGTGTGTGTGTGTGTGTGTGTATACGAGTTATATATATAACGATGTTGTTTTTATTAACTTGATAAATAAAGTTAATACGATAAACACAAACATATAATATTAAATATTTATATTTGATGAATGCCAGGAAAATTTTATAACTCGATACGATCTGTAAAAGTGAGTTTTTTTTTCATAATGAGAATATCTTAATATAAATTCAGCATTTGCGTTCGTAAACTAAATTATTTTATGAACACTGAGTTATTTCGTATTTCGAAATCAT
Organism: Leptonema lineaticorne; assembly: GCA_024500535.1. NCBI lineage: Eukaryota > Metazoa > Arthropoda > Insecta > Trichoptera > Hydropsychidae > Leptonema > Leptonema lineaticorne. Next base: position 4,281,456 of record JANIJI010000007.1, read on the forward strand.
ATATATATATATATATATATATATATATATATATATATATATATATATATATAGGCAATATCAAAAGATGATTTTTTATTTATATTCTTTATGCGTATTATTAATAAAACAGTAAACGCTTTATTTTTCGACAGATTTTCGCTTTATCCGAAAAAAAGGAAAAAATATATATTGTATTATATTTTATTAAAGCGATACCCCAAGACGGCCTCGAAGCGGTCATTATTTTCCAATTTGTTGTGTGCCACACTTAAATTCGAATTTCAACCGCCTTTATTTATTTTAAGGACGAGGATGGCCGCTTTATCCCGAAATAAATCGGTTATTTTCAAAATCTTTACGCGAACCGGTTACTAATTTTTGTATTTGATTTCCAAACCTAGTGTTTTTATTTTATTTTTTATTTTTTAAACAAAGATCGAATACAAATAATGCTATGAATCGATGATTTTCAAACTGATTTTCAAATATATATACCACAAGACCATATTTTAATAACTATTTTTATACTGCATTTATATGTTAATAATATGACTTTTTACAATCTTTATAATATAATATAATATAAATGAAAGAAGAAAAGTGTAAAAAATAATGGTAATAAGCCATAGAATGCAATGTGAAAGTTTTCAGTGCAATATACTGCAGGACATTTTAAAAGTCCCGCAGGAATAAAGATAAAGCCGCAAGCACCTGTTGCACCATTTCAAGTTTTTCTCCCCTTTTTGTAAGTCTTTCGGACATCCTTTCTTCGTTTTTCTTTTTTCTTTTTTTTTTTTTTAAAAGCCGGGATTCTCCGCATAAGGCCACGCACACATATGCCGCTGGAAAATAGCTTTCAGCTGGGAAATTGCAGCTTTTAAGAGCTTTAAACGGCTTCTTCGCTGCACTAAAGCACGCCGAGGCTTAATCACACTATTTATTGGCAAAGTCGTGCGATACATTTCGATGGCCGGCTATATTTACGTTTTAGAATCGTTATCGTGATAATTCTCTTCGGTTTTAAATTTCAAATGTTCACTATTATATATTGGATATAAACTTCGTAATCTGTTGAGCGCTAAAGTATTCTAAAAAATATATAAATACTTCGAGTTTAAAATATGGATTTTTTTTTTCGATAATGTATATTTCAATGTAAACTTATAAAATTTATAAAGTACACTCTTATCAGAGAGCAAAAATATTTTTCCACAATATTATATGCGTTGGTTATCTTTAATAAGTTTTTTTTTTCTCGTTTTGCTCATTTTCCTACAGAAAAACGTTGAATATTCTTCTCTATGTTTATTTCGAAATAAAGGACAAAAGTTCTTCGACATGCTTACTTATATATTATATTATTCAAAGATATATCAAATACACATATTTCATGTTGTTGCTCCAGTTTTATATCTATTTTTTTCTATCAGGAACGTCTCTTGAACATATTTTAGATTATCAATGTTAATGCAAATGCATGGTCGTAGATTTTTCATGAGTATCTTGGAAATATGATAAAAATCGACACCAAAATGAAGAAATAAAATACACAATATTAATAATAATATAATAATATATAAACATAAGAAATTGTCATATAATAAAATGTGATCTAAAACGTCGGTTCAAATTCATATAATTATACATAGATAAATTCTAAAACATTTTTTTTCCTATAATATTTTATTTTTAATATATGAAAAAAAATATTATTAATATTGCAAAATGAAATAGTATTTAAACTTATCGATATTTTGAATATCGAAATACAAGCTCTATGGAGTTGTCGAACTATCGGGATTCTGATTATCGGGATTCTGACCGCACTGGCGATTTACATTTCATAACACGATTCTAAATGAAGATATTTGTAATGCTTCAAACAATACGATTTACATATAATATTCAATATTTTTTATCGTAAATATTTCATATCATATATCAAATAATACTAAATAATTTTATGATATATTTTTTTAAATAGAAATTTTATAATTATCCATACATATATATTCTATCCATAAAATAAATATTCTATATTTCGAATTAAAATTATAAAATATATATATATCTCAAAATCGTGTACAGGAATATCAATATTTTTTTAGTTTTACTTACAACATCGCTCACTTTTCACAAAGATGAAGCTCTACACAAAACGTGAAAAACATTTTTTATAGTTTACCCTTCATCCCCTTTTATCTGTGAAAATATTTTTTTGGATCTACTCGTAAACAATGTACTTTATATATACATATATGTAGTATTGTATTTATATATACTAAAACAGTATATAACAATCATAAAACTAAGCTTCGTGTTTTTAAATAATCTCAAATAATAATAGTTAAACCTTTAAATAAATTTTATCACATATTTTTTTTATAACAATTTTTTTTTTTGCATTATGAAATTTAATTTGAATCTTATTGATTTATCGACAGGTTACGTCGGCCGGAAAAGCGGTTCTCATCACCGGATGTGACAATGTTATAGGCAATGCACTGGCTAGAAGATTGGACGAAATCGGTTTTACCGTTTTTGCCGCATTCACCAACAAAGCCGATAATATCGACGCTGAAATGCTGAAAAACGATTGTTCGGGACGTCTGAAAACTATACAGCTTGATGTTACATCTGAAACACAGGTAAAAAATAAATAAAATTGAAAAAAAATATATATAAATATATATATATATATTATAAATTTATATAAAGGCCATTAAATATAATATTACACTAGTGTTGGATCAAAATAGTATAAATTAAACGAGGATATTCAATGTGATTCTGATAATATTCAACATCTCTTATATAAATTAATCTTATGAAAAAATAAATAAATAAACCGAACGATGATAATAAACGAGTTGTCGAGTTTTTTTTTATGTAATTCCAATAGGAAAAAAAATACATTTTCACCGACTGTGAGAAAATTTTCGCGAAATAAGACGTTAATAGAAACCAATTTTCACGTGTCAAACGGAAATATTTCTCGGAAAATTCTCTCTACTCCCAGAAATCTATTAAAAAATGTTAGAATTTTGTTCGACGATTTTCAAATATTTTTATTATTTCTATTGCTTTTTAATGTAATAGCGATAAATATTTGAAATGATGTACAAACTAATGAAATCCATATTTTTTTTATCATTAAACGTATAAAAATATAATCTTTGAAATATTTTATATATACATTTAAGAACAAATATTAATTATATTATTGTTTATTTCTTAACCATCTTGAATGGATTTATAAAAATATATTTTATATATAAACGATATTTTTTCGCTCGGTGTCGCATCCCAAAAATTTTACTTTGAAATTGAAAATAAACGATCAAATGAATAATAATAAACAAATAATATTAAAAAAAAATAAAAACACAAAGAAAATTTATTAAAATATGGAAAAATAATCTCTGTAATAGACGATCGTATTTATTCAAGGAAATTCGAAACAATAACCGCGTTTTTTTTTTTAGACTTTTGCGATAACACAAAAATTTATAAATAGTTAATATAAAAAAAATAAACAGAAAATATCGAACAGCGGAAGGATGAAACTGTACGTTTCGATTCGATAAAATTATTATATCATATAAAAATATTATTCCTTTTCGTGCTCAAAAAAAAAAAAAATATATATATATATATATATATATATATATATATATATCGAATATGCAAATTAATTCCGATTTTATTTGTTTTTTTATCTTTCGTGTGTTTGAGTGTTCGAATGTTCAAACACAGACACGCATACAGGGGTAACCAACAGGCTGATTGCAAAAATATTTTTCAGCACAGTCGACAATTTTACTGAAAATATATTTTTTTTATCTTGAATTATATAAATTTTGAATTATTATACAATATCATCAAAAAACTTAAAAATATCTTTTATCATAATACATTTATATATGAATAGTGCAAAAAATATTTTTTTCATACTATTATTATGTAAACAAATGTTTTTGTACGAGCAAAAGAAAATCGTTCGGAATCAAAACGAATGAACGGGTTAAATTTAACCAGTCGGTTTATTTATAAAAAAAACGCGCCGATAAAACGAGCGACTCGTTATAGAATGCGAAAAAAAAACACAAGCTTAAAATTCGATTATATTCACCGAATAAATTGATTTATTAACGGTTACAGTGTGCATTTTTATTCTCGTTTTTTTTTTCATAAATAATTTTAATTTATCTACGACGCATTAATCTAAACAAAGAGTAATTAAAAAATACTAAATATATATATATTTTTTTTAAATGAAATATTTATTAGTAAGACAAATTATTTTTCTATTCTATATAATGTATATACGATAATATTATTGTAAAAAAAATTCTTATACATTATTTATATGACAGAGCAATTTTATTACAATTGAAGGTAATTAATAAAGTGAACATAAATCGCCGTATTCATCATTAACAAACATTATGTAAATTGTAAAGATGTCCCATTTGACGTCACGGGCATTTACTAATTGGACACAGGACCTATTGCGTCACTGTATCGTCTCGTGGGTGTTGTCTTTCGCTTTTCAAAAGTCATCCTTTACCAACTTCCGCTTAACTATGTATTCAAGTAATATCAAAAATAAAAGATGAACGCATAGTATTATAGTTTTTCGCTATTTGTTTTCATACATAACTCAAAATATAATCTTACAATATTTGGTTTCGCATCTGTCAAATGAAACGGTTTACCGTGAGCCACCGGTGGTACATGCCGTCCGATGAATCTAGTGCGGACCACCGGTGGTACACGCCGGCGTGAACGTGTTAAACAAAGTGTCCATCTTTTTTTTTTATATATTATATTTATACAACAAATTTTATTTAAATTATATATGTACATATTTAAGTATCTTCCAATAAAATACATTATCTCTAATAACGTTTTCTAATATTTAATTCGATATCTAAAATTGGTAACAATAATTGAAGAAAATAAAATAATATTTCTTAACTCGATTCAAATTTATTTTAAACTTTATATATATATATATATATATATATATATTGATTAATGAATAAAATTTTACAATTTCACAATGTTTTTTATACATTTTAATATGTAAAAGATCATAAATAATTGTTCACTATAAAAACAAAAATTGAATTAATTATTATATTTTAATAGAAAAATTTTATTTATTAATAAAAATTATCATTCATATTTTTCATATTTGCACGCAAAAATATATGCGCACATATAAAGATAAGAAACGACTAAAACATAATATATATATATATATATATATATATATATATATATATATATATATATATCCATATATATACGTGGTTAATATTTGTGGAAAGCTTCGTCGTGTTCAGACTATTGTAGTTAAATTACCTGAACTTTCGAGGGAAACTTCATTACAGTGACGTTCACCCCAAGGTGCGACGTGTTATTTGTAAATATCCACAAATATACCACGGTACGTTTCTGTAAAAAGGTGACTGATATCGAATAAAAAAGCTTTTTCTTCTCTACACTCAATCGATCAGTACACCTATATATTTGAATTTCGTTTTTCAGAAATACATTGCAAAATTATAATTTTTTATAATCGAGACTATTTTTTTTTATATTGCTATGATCAAAAAGCAAGGTGAAATTGTCGTTTAAAACAGGTAAAATAGAGGTAATTTTTTTCCTACGTTGATAGAACTGTCTATAACATTTACCAAGTGTCTGTTTGTCAAAATGTTTAATTATCTCCGAGTTACACGTGTTTTTAAAACTATTAGTTCATTCATAAGTATTGGTTCTTCGCGACTTTTTTGCCAAAAACTCAACTCATATCGTTCCGCAACCGCCGTATTCGCCTGATTTGGAACCGTGCGACTTCTGGCTATTCAGCAAACTCAAAAAGTCAATAGGGGGGGGGGGTCGCCGTTTTGACACAATTAAAGAGATAAAAACCAAATCGAAAGTCTTGAAGGCTATATACCGGAAAAAGACTATTCCGAATGCAAAAAAAAACGTTGGCAAAGGTGCGTTTCATCATACTGAAATAACTTTGAAGGGGATGAAATTGATTTGGAAGAATTTACATTTTATAAACAACTTACTTTTTGATCACAGTGTTATAAGAAAACTGTCGATAGCACTTTCAGTTTTGTTTTTCAAAATAAATACGCATTACTCATTAATAATTTGAAACGGTCTTCGAATCGTTATTAATATTTACTTGTCGATCAATCCATTTTATCAATATTAAATCTAAATTCACACACACACACACACACATATATATATATATATATATATATATATATATATATTAAGACTGATCCAACACTAGAATCATAAAACGACTATTCATTCACATTTGACGAAAGCCGTTTTTCCAACGCCGACAATAAAAAGCGTTACGTAGGCCGAATTTACAAAAAAACTTCACGTTATACGTTCACGTTTACGTGTTTTTGTATCGGTTCGATTGTTCAAATACACTATTTTCAACGTAATAATAAGGGCACGTACATTTTATAGATTCTTTTACTTGCTATTTTCACATTCACTTTATTATCGCGCAGTTAAACAGGTGACAATTTTGCAGCGCGTTTCTTTCTCACGACAGAACAATATTTTTTTTTTTTGCTTTATTTTCACACATAAAAAATAATACATAAACAATTTCAATTTTATATATAATAAATATTATTTTTATAATCTACTAGTCATTGAATTTTTTATATATATATAACGGATTTTATAATAAAAAACTCTATATTAAAAAAAAATGTTATATGTGAGTCTGTTATATAGATTCAAAATCATAAACTCTATTAATTAATATATCGATTACTTCAAAAATTATAAATACATAATAAATTTTCCACAATTAAAAGTTGTATATAGAATTAACAATTTATTTTAAGATTTATTTATTAATTAACGTTTCTCGGAAATTAAATAAAAAATTGTTTTTAATTACGCATTTAAAAAAAAAAACACGAATATATCGTTAAAAATATATAAAAAATGTCGCATCAACTTAATCTAATCTAATTTTAGCGAACTTAATCTAACTTTATCTATTTGAAATTACGTTTTCATTGATAAAACGGCTGTTCTCTATTATGATAAAAAACCGTTACGTTACAATTTAAATACAACACATTAAAAATTCGACTATTATTTATATTATTAATATTCTCGAATCGTTAATTGTGTCGTTTAAAAGTTTTTTTTTTTTGTAAATTGACAATTTTTTTTTTAATTATTTAGTATATATTATAATTCAAGTCGACGTAGTTTAATCTCGACAAAATTAACATTTGAGAAAGTGTCGTCGTCGCCGCCGTCTTGTAATTAATCCATTCTGAAAATAGTTACAGTAATGAGCTGAAAGTTTTCGAATGTCACGAGCCGAAAGTTAACTGTTTAACGGTGTCGAGATATGAAAATGGCACAGCGCAAAACTTTAATTGGCCAACTGCCGGTGCTTTTGGCGAATTCGACAAAATCGCACAATTTAATGAACTTTTAATTAAATTATATATATATATATATATATATATATATATATATATATATTATTTAATGAAATGCTCGAAATTAACCGTTCGATTAAACGCGATTCGTCGCATTTTAATAATATTAATATGGTCGATGGAATTAAAATCAATATGTATATATATATATATATATATATATATATATATATATATATATATATATATATATATATGATGAAAATTTTAAATAATAAATTCCTTTTTATTCCAAAATATCAAAAATAAATTCGATTACAATTTATAAAATTACTTTCGACCAATTTTATCTTATTTTCAATTATCGATCATTTCGATTGAAACGTTTTCGATGAAAATTTAAAACCTATTTTGATTGAATAATGAATTCAATGCAAAAAAAAAACTGAAAATGGATTTCTTTTAAATTCCTAATTGAATATCATATATTTTATGAGTAAATAAAGAATATTTCTATAAAATACGAAAAGACGTCTATTTAGTTCTACACTTACACACACACACACACACATCACATTGAAACTGTAAAACTTAATTCAATTTTCCCATATCTAGACAATAATTGACAAATATAATTATCTTACATTAGTTCTTTATCTAAATGATATACGAACAAAAAATAAATAAATAAATCTTAACCTTACTTTACGTACTTCATTCATAGTATTCACAAACTTATATATATATATATATAAATTTGATTAAAAAAGTTCTGAATGACCATGTCAATATACAATATAATAAATGTTATAAACGCTTTATATTATATAATATAAGAATGAAACCTGAAAAAAAGAAAACATTTAAATTGTTATTTTCTCTTTAATTTTTGATTAACAGAAAAAAAAAGCTATTTTCGGTATGATAAATTACGTAAATATTAAAACGACGTATAAACAACAAAAATATAGATTTAACCGAATCGATATTTATTTATATATATATATATATATATATATTTCAGATTTTATCAGCATCTTTATATATAGCCGAACATTTACCGGACGGTGCGGATGGACTTTGGGCTTTAGTTAATGCAGCTTCTTGGTGTGCTTTGGGTGAATTAGAATGGGTGCCATTTTCGGTCATCAGAAGAGCAACCGATATCAATCTTTTAGGTAAGTCGATAATTAAAATAAATAATCTAAATAATTAGAATTGCAATTTTAATATTAAATATCTATATAAAATATTTTTTTTATATATATAATAAGTAAATAATTTAATTGCACTATATAAAGTGCCATCTATTTAAAGTACATCTATAACAAATGAATTTTCTAAAATTAATTTTACTTCATTATATATCATAAAAGTAAATAAATACAATAAGAGATGTCTCTACATTTAAAATTAATATTATTATTAATAATTATTATATATATTTTTAATGACATCTATGCCATACATTACAAACTATTATAAAATGAAATGATGAAAAATGTATAAGATTATTTATTATTTTTAAGTATATAAACACGAAATAAAACAAATATAAATAAAAATAACAAATATAATAATTTAAATGAAAATATAAGAAATATATAATAATAATAATAATAATAACTATATATTTTTTATATAGATGTCGATATAATCCTCTGGTCGAAATTAAAATAAAATATATTTTTACAATTGAATTAAATATTTCGAAAAATATTAATATATATTAATATTTTTTTTCAATTATATCATACTATGTCTTATATCTTAAAATAATTAAATTAGTTCATAAAGATAAACTTATACATACTTAATAAATGGATTTTATAAGGAATTATCTTATATAAATTTTATTTTTGAAGCCGTTTTATAAAAACATGTAACATTGTATTCCTTACTAGCCTTGGAAAAGATTAAAATATATATATAATATATGAATTAAATTAATTTTTTAAATTAAAAAACACATGATATTTAAATTTGATTAAATATTTAAAAAAAAATATAAATCTCTGGTATATAACTATTTTTAACGTTCTTAATGACTTTTATATTATATAAAAAAAACTCTTCAAAATTAATAATTATTTACGGTTAAAAGAAAAAAATTAAACACATAAAAAACGGTGATAAAAATTCCACGTAGCTAAAATAAACCCCCCCTGTGAGAAAATATCGCGTTTACACCATTAAATGTCGTGGAAAATTTAAATATTTCCCTATAAACATCCGAGAGAAAATTTAATTAAGCATTTGATTGAAATATAGTTTTGCTACTCTCCGAAACAAAAAGAGTTAACGTTTTTAATATCAAAATGGAAAAACTGCTACTTTATTTATCATAATATAATAGTTTTATATTTTAACAAGATTAAATAAAATATTTTATATTTGAAAAATAGTTGAAATATTATCGTCTGTACTTCTATCATCAATTATTATTTAATAGAGAAGCATTCTCTGCGTATAAAAAAATTTATAGAAAAATTATCGTATATATACATAACAACAATTTAAAAATGCACACAAAAATTGCGTAAAACGTAATTAAAACCAACAGATTTAATCCAGATTAAACGAAGGTTCGCATTATTTTTCACAAAAAAATACAATCATTTTTTATACATTTCCGCGCGTAAATCCTTTTCGTAAAATCGTAATTCAAAATTTCATATATATATATATATATATATATATATATATATATATATATATATATATATATATATATATATATATATATATATATATATATATATATAATATAAACAATCCTTTTTTAATATTCATATATATATATTTACACTTCATTTTATAAAATGTATAATAATAATAATAATAATAATTACGTCGTTTACTCATAAATAAGTTATTATATTATATAGCAAAATATTAATATATATATATATAATGATATAACAAATCATCGGTTTCACGATCGCCCTTTTGTACTCAGTACTAATTGTACTGAGTAAATTCGCGTGTAATTAGCGCGTACTCGAGTATGTACTTTATTAATTTTTTTTATTTTATTTTATTTTTTTTGACTCGCTTTACTACTATCAATCCCTTTGCGAGTCGTTCAAAGGGTCCAAGTTTGTCCGCGCTGCGCTCGTAAAGGGGTCAAAAATGCGACGAAACTCGTAACTCTTTGTTACGATCCTTTTCCATTTTCCAAGAACAAAAATAAAACAAACACGACGGACGATTTTCCGCAACGAACGACGCCGCGGAAAATGCGGAGCAGGTGTCCGATTATATATATATATTTTTTTTACTCACTCGTGATTAACCGATATTTTCCACTTTCCAGGACAAAACGGGACTCAATTGTGTACTTTAGGATTTATATTTTTTTTCCTTTATAGCACACACACACACATATATATGTATACTATTAAAATTTTAAATATGTGTAATTAAAATAAACGTCTCTATCTATGACTACTGCTATTCTAATTTCATATATATATGAATATTTTTATAATCAGAATGATTTTTTATTCATACATTAATAAATTATTGATACATATATAATTATACAAAACAAAAACTTAATAAATAATGCGAGTGTTAATAAATAATTTAAAACACATTTTAATTCTTAATACATTTAAATCGAAAAAAAAACCATCCAATACTGTTTCGACTAGTATTTTTAATAAATTATAAGATGTTATAAAATTTTATGAACGTTTTCCAAAGCATTAACACACGAATGCGCGCTGTAAAACTATAATAAATCAAATTATACAACTGAAATTTCAAACTCGGACAATATATTTATTATTTTATAATACATAAAACTTAAACTAGATTACCATATATGACTATGCCGTTTCATTTACACTTCATAATTGAACATCGCATTTCATATTAATGTGCTCTCTAGAAATGAACATAATCCGACCAGGTGTTATGTTTACGGAGGTCGAAGCCTTGACCCGCTAAATCTCACTCCTCTACTTTCGTACAAATATACATATAGCGTAATTGAGCCGCACTGCGAACATAAACAATAATTATTCTACGCGAAAGCTCCAAATTTATTGATATGTTGCTTGCCAAGCCAACATTAATGGATACTACGAAGCGCATGTTATATCATAATATATTTACCGGTACATTCAATTAAATATTTATATTCGACTGATGAAATCACTACGATAGTGATTCTCAATCTTTTTTACGCGCGATAAAATGATACTCTTTTAATTACATTGGAGAAACTCGTCTATATTGTACCGATGCTTTATAATTAGACATTAGCAGCATTTCGAACAATATATATTATATAAAATAATATTTTCAATGTGTTCCTAAAATTATATTTTAAAATTAGAATCGTACAAAAAAAATGTTTCGTTAATATTTTCTAAACTTTAACGTTATAAATGGAGATTTCGGTGCGTTAAACATTATATTTTATATCTATTACAGTTTTCAATATAGTTTTACTATTAATTTACATTTAATCCGATGTAAAGCTATGAACTTAAATAACTAAGTACAAAATTAACAAAGCTAAAATTGTGTAGCTTTAGGCCATATCAAATTAGATCGAATTCAACGGTTCAAACTTACTCAGACTTAATTCAATTAAAACCATATTGATTAATATTGAAGCGATGAAGGTTTTCGAAGGATAAAATGATATTTATCACCTGAAAATATGAATATATATATATATATATATATATATATATATATATATATATATATATGCGTGTATATGTCTATTACATATTATGTCCAATAATCCCAAAATTTATTCAGATTACTTCAACAATAATTTTTGGTTATATTTACTTAAAAAAAATTAAAAAAGATGAGAAAATTGAAGTTTTGATTAAATACTATTTTCATTATCTTTTATATATTCTAAAGACATGACGTTTCCGTAATTCATATTATTATTTATGAAAAAAAAACGTTAATAAATTATTAATACAAAAATATTTTCATGTAGAATCGTCGATTATGTAACATGACATGACGTATTAAAATATCAATGTTGTATTAAAAATTAGATATTATTTTTGGAAAACGGACGATGGGTGATTCCAACATTTCAAAAATGTACAGAGAACAAAAGGGATTTTCACGCTAGAATAAACATCGATTTTCTTGACAATTTTCCGCATTCCGATCAAAATCCAAAAACACGGAAAAAAAGGAAGAAAAGAAAACGATCACGTTAAAGTTAATGTTAAATATGTAATATATATATATATATATATATATATATATATATATATATATATTTATATATATATATATATATATATATATATATATATATATATATATATATATAGAATATAATATTGATTTACATTTTCTTATAAGCAAAGTATAAAATGTTAATTTTACATCTTCTTTATTGAAATCGCATATAACAAATATATATTACAATAAAAGGAGTTAGCTTTCGCCAATATCTTATAAAAACATCAAGATTATGTCAACGAAAAATAATCATTTTATTTAATTGAATCATCACATTGAATTCTTGACCCGATCGTGATTTTTTTTTTTAATGAAAATGAATCTTGAAAATATCCGACAAATTTAGAAAGATCGTATATGAAAATTTGAAAGATTTTATATGAAAAGTTGTAGTCTTCGTTCTTAATTATTCAATAATAATATTGTTATTGATTATTTATTAATTTTAAAAATGTTTATTTCTAAATTAAATAGACATTATGCGGGAACTTAATCAATCACGTTTTATAAGGGATACAATAATTATATACGAGTCATACTGTGATTTGTAAGCTATAAACCGGGTCGTTATAATTATATGATTTATTTCGTGACGGCTATTGACCCTTTTTGACGAAGGATGTTAAATATTAATTGGTGAATGTATCATTTTGTCGACGAAGAAAATTATATTTGCATTCATTTTCGTCAAAATAAAATATTTAACGTCGACTGACCCCCTGCGATGAGGGATCGACCTTTTGCTAATTGAAAAGAAAAAAGGCATATATATATATATATATATATATATATATATATATATATATATATATATATATTCATATAACAATATACGTTCCACTATGAAAACTTACTACTGATGATGATAATGAAAATTGGTGGATTTTTAAACAAATTAATTACATAATTTGTTTATAAATTATGTAATTAATTAAATTTTTCTTATTATCAAAAAAAAAGCTCTTAAAATTTTTTAAGCGAATATCGATGAACTCGTTATTCATATCTTTGAAATTTTCTAAATGTTTTACTTCAAAAATAAAGTATTTCTTCTTTCTATTATTATGAAATATTTTTGCTATCCTTTTTTATATAGAAAAATTACAATGAATTCTCGAAGTATACTGATTTTACAATAAAATTAATAATTTATATGGACAACATTACACAATCATATATTTGAACTATTTTGATCAAAACTAATATGTTTCTTAGTTTATCTTATAATTTTGAAATTATTATAAATCACTTGATTTATATACTATATATGCAATTATAAAATTAAGACGTCGATGTCTAGATTTTGTATTAAAAAATTCCAATTTCTGCCATCAGAAACGAAGAAAATCGCACCAAACGAATTATTTCCAATAAAAACGCCCCCATAATAGAATTTTTCGAGGGTTGGTCTGAATTATAAGCATCATTAAAGCCACCCCAGTCGATATGCGGATCTTTTTTTTCTTTTAAAAAAAATGAATATTTGCACGAAATCGATCTCGAAATCGCAAGCGAAATCATTATTTTATTTTTCGTTCGGAAAATTCAATTCCGATAAGTGGAAAACGCTTCCAAACAAATCGACAGTTTTCTTTTTATATTTTTATTCGTGTCGATCATCATATTCAAAACACTACGAATTAAATATTTTAATTTCTATAAATAATTAAATGTCATCAAAATATCTAATGCCGATAATATAATATTTTATATTATTGAATTTGTCTGAAAACGACATTGCGAAAATTTTCAACAATCACATTGTTAGATAAATTTCACAAAGTTCGTCATATTATTTTTTTTACATAATAGTTATGATAGAAATTTCAACACATTCGTATGAAAGTTAAAAGCTTAATGTCGCACGTCTACAACACAATTTTGATAATACGAAACCGTATATGAGGCTTTTGAAAGACAAACGATACAAATGCAGCAATAAAAATTAAATCGTAAATTCTAAAAGATTTTACAACGAATAAAAATAATGACATTTTAATCTTTTATATACGATTCGTTAATATATTACTATACTTACTTTCAATATCATTTATCTTGATATTTTTTTTTTTTACAAATTTCCTGATATTGTTTTAACTCAATTACAATTCTATAAAGATTATAAAATACAACATAAATAAAATCTACGACCTCATGAAAGAGATCAATTCATAGCAATGAAAAAGTTTTTATGGTCTAAGAGCACAAATATGGTATTAAAAATATGTATGCTTAGATGATTCGTTTTTCCTGTTCTTCTATATAGTATTGAATCATAGACATTAAATGATCCTGGAATCGAAAAACATTTGTAAGCCTTCGATTGTGCTACTGGAGAATGCTATGTATATCTTGAACCGATAAAGTACTAAATACTAAAACCAATTAAATTAAGGAAAATGCAATGCCACAGCCACATCTTGAGAAATGATAGATATAGGCTTCTTCGGATAATTTTGGAAGGAAAAATTCAGGAGAAAAATTCATTAGGAAGACGTCAAAACTCATAGCTTAAAAATTTTCGTCGTTGATTCGACTTTCGAATTACTGTGTCGAAAATTTCATTAGCCATATGAATCGTCAACAAGAAAGATTATAAAATTTAACTGTTAACTGTGTCAACAAGAAAGATTATAAAATTTAAACTCGTCCGATAAATATTCAAATACAGATTTCAATACGAACATCTGAAATGAAATCATAGACGTTCATTTACATCTTTCATATTTCAAACATTTAATTTATGCGTACATCGTATATTAATATACATTTTGTCATTATCGTACGTAACAATAAGCCTCGTTTCATTAAAATTCATCGATTCGTCGTCTTGTCGAAACGGGCAAACTTTGAAAATTCAATATGCATAATTCTGTATGTCGTCGGAGTGTCGAGCGTCTAATTAACTCCGATCGCAATAATCCGACGGTAAAGTGTATACATATTTAAGTATGAAAACGGCGATCCGTCTTAACGGATGACACTGCGACGGAAACATAATCAAATTTTGATTTTTCAATTTGCATTTTTGATATACTGGAATATTTATAAAAATCTTATCATTTTGTTTAAGTCACATTCCGCGAATTATTACAAATATTACTTTCATGATAATAATTTTAAATTGTTATCAATTGTATACTCAATTATATATGTCAAAAATAAATCTTCTCTGAAGAACATTTGCTTACCATGAAAATTGAATACATATTTTTGTACATTATTCATTAAATTTAAACTCACTACTTGATATTTATATATAACTTATAACTTGATAATTACTATATTACAATTTTAACTAATAGATTAAATATAAACAAAAAGTGATAAAAAAATATTTTAATTTATATATATATATATATATATATATATATATATATATATATATATATATATATATATATATATCGCCTAACAAAAAATCATTAGTGAAAACTCGAGGCTCTCGAAATTTACATAGATAAAAAAGAAAACGTGTATAATTTCCGAACATACATATCCCGAGGGATATCCTGAAAATGAAATGAAATAATTTTGTTACTTTCATCAGAGTATTATATGATGGAAATTTTTCAGTCGCACGATTTTAATACAATCTTCAAACTTGAAACAAAATCCATCAGCCAGCAGCTGTAAATCAAAGCGAAATATTTATGGGGTTGAATAAGAAAAAAATTGTCTTATAATATATATATATATATATATATATATATATATATATATATATATATATATATATAATATAATTGTATTTTATATGTTATTGAAAAAGAAAAATCAATAAAGAATTCTCTTCCGATTTCCAATGTTCATTCTTATTTTATTGCTTTATTTTTTGTTCGATAAATACGAATGGAAAAATTGTTTACGACGAAAAAATGGTGGAAAATCTTCTTTGTTTTGACATGTCGACGCTCGCAGAAGATTGCTTTAACGATCATTCGAAACAATTTCTTTGTGAAGAAAGACAACCGCCGAAAGAATAATAGCGATAAGGTTCAAAATCGAATACGTAAATATTTCGGTTCGTTTCTTTTCTTTTCAACATAATGATGGATTAAATAATAAAAAAAAATTGCTTATTCGACCTTCGAATAATATTTTTTTCGGAGTCATCAATTTTGAGCACTTAAAAAATCCCACTCATAAATTAATAAGTCGATATTAATAAATTATCTTTATATCAAATATGGGATTTATATACGAAATAAATGTTAAGCCACCGATTTTTTTTTATTTATATATATAAGCATAATATTGTGTATGTATACGAAATATTACGTATACAAATAAATATGCGTATACTTTTCAAGTTGACAATTTGAATTTCAAATCTTCGCACATTCGACATAGAAAAAAAATTCGAACTTAATTCTTTTCGCATATTTTTCGTGAAAGCGTGAAAAAATTTTTCATTTGAAAAAAGTTCGTATTAAATCTCATACACTTTTTTATATTGAGACGATGAATATAAACATTTTTTTTAATAAATTGGAAATAAATTATATATATATATATATATATATATATATATATATATATATATATATATATATATATATATATATATATATATATATATATATATATATATATATATTAATGCAAATAAATTAAAATAATAATCAAGGAAATGATACAAAATTTTTTTTCACTTTTACGTAATTTATATTGTTTAACAATATATACATATATATGTATCGTTTTCAAATACCTTACATAAAAGTGCTGAATTTTCGCTTAAGACCCGTTCAAAATTTCATGAACAATGTTACAAGGCAAATATCTCCTTGAAAGTTATAATTGCCCAAATAATTAAAACCGAAAAGGGACACACCCTTAAAGTACCCTTGACCTATATTCGTAAATCTTTGTGACAAGATTTAAATAAAAAAATATACATTTTAATACTATATGTAAATGAATTTCATTTGAATTGGATATTCATGAAAACTTTTTAACACTATGAAAATTATTATTTAATCGATTAACGAATAAAAAGTATTAAGTATTTTTTTTTCGATATTTTGTATATATAAATATATATTATTTCTTTATTTCCATAGCAAATAAAACGCAAAACTCGTTTTAATAATGCACCGACCGGTTAAAGGTCACATTGCTCTGAAAAATTGAACACGCCTGCATTTCATATTGGTTTCGATGTTGACGCGATCTTTAATGGGGTCGTTAAATTGATCCCTTCGAAATAGGTGTTTTTTTTCCCCATACACCAAAGTATATATACGCATGTAAACTTTACAAATAGCCTCAAAAATACCTTTACCAGACCTCAAAGTGTATATAATGTATATATATATATTTTTTTTTTGCTCATTTTCTACCCAATGTGTGCTCCACGCAAATGGCCGATAAGGCTTCCCGTTTTCTCAAAAAAAAAAAAAAAAAGCACATATAACCTAAACGCAATATTGAACCTTCTTACATTTATATATACATATATAAAAAATATCGCAAATTTTTAAAAATTACTTTAATGCTAAATTTAATTTTAATAATAGAAAAAAATCATATACAAGACTTTAATATATGTTTTTTTTTAATACATTATTTTAACACTCTTCAATTTGAATCGTCAATATTTCGTAATGAAACTATTAATAATTGACGTTTGTGATGAATTGAGATTTTTCCGAACGCAATTTCCCGTATCTAACGGATCGACGTCGTATTACACGAAGAAACGTGTAAAAGCGGAAAATTGTTGTGGAAAAAAAAAACGGGCATTTATAAGACTAGACGGGGAAAAGCGACAAAACGAACGACGCAACGGCGAAAATCGTTATTGCTAAACCGAAAAAAATTGATGAAAAAAAAAAAATATATATATATATATATATATATATATAACGCGAAATGCCGAAATCCCTGAAGACATAATGAAATATCCGAACACGCCTCGGTGTTTTCTTAAAGGCGAAAAATAAGACACATTAACGCAAAGGGCAAAACAACACAGAAACAAGGACTAGACTCACGCAAAAACCATAATATATTTGTCGCGATAAAAAACGCTCACCTTGAAAATTAATTTTTCCCAAAGGAAAAAATTTTTTTTTTTCTCAACGTATTCTCGTTATTTTTTAAGTTTTAACGATAAAAATTCTGACAATTAAATTTTCGATCGTTATTTTTTTTTACTCTTTATTTGATAAAAAAAACGACCACAATTTTAATATTAAAACATATTTATTTCAATATATAGAAACTTGAATTTGAAATGTATTTGTTGCATATGGAATATGTAATTTTTCTTCTGAAAAAAAAAACATAATACTATTGCATTTTTCATATGATTTCCTTTCATGAATCCACAAAATCATCTATTCATCGGTCGTTATTCTGCTAAAACTGCCTTCGAATCGAATACTCGAGCTATTGATTTATAAGCAGATGCTTTCAACCTTTCTACAGATCGCTTTTTATGTCGAAACCGTTGTCACAAATCGTCTGAAATGCTTCTCGTCCTATATAAAAGACTGAAAGGAAATATCCGGAATCTTCCACCATTCAATGGAGCCGAATCAAACGATATATAAAAATATATAAATGAATAAGCATTTTTGGAATCCAAAAAAAAAATAAAAATAAACCGCTATACAATGTATTATATAATAATAATAATTAATTTCAGTTCGCTTCGATGAACTCGATTCACTGCAAAATGCAAATCATCTAAAAATTTAAAATATTTTTCCAAGAATTTGCCCGATTTAATTATGTATTTAAATTTCGTTATTCCGGCGAATCTAGATAATAATATATATTTTTGAATGGATTATATAATCTTTAATTTAACATCAATTTGAATAAAATTTTAATTACTGACTTATTTGATTACACGTAATTAAATATTAAAAAATGATTCCAATTTTTCATTATTACCGTGTCTTTTTCATCAAATAATGTCGATTAATAGAAAAAATTTTGACGTTGACCCTTTTAAAAAAATCGTTATTAAATGGTTAAAAAGTTTCAATTACAATGTTAGTTATGTCGTATAATTTATGTATTTATAGAAAAATACGATATAAATCATAATCGTTGAAAGAAATATATGATTTTTATTAGAAGGTCAAATGGAAAATTTACGACTCATAAAGAAAAATAAATAAAAATCGAACATCGCGAAATTCAAAATTGCAATTGAATGAAGTTGATAATAGAAAATAAATCGATATATTATATATTAGTTTTCAGATTTCATATATTGAAGTCTACTTTGAAATATAAAAGAATTTCCGTTTAATTAATGAATAAATCCAGAGAAAATGGAAAAACGCTCGCAAAATTTCGCAGCTACATTGAAAAATTTTCATTTTGCGATTCAAGTTTTCGCTATAATAAATTTATGTATAAATTAATAATTCAAGTTTCGAACATTCTAATGGAAACATTCACTTTATAAAATTCTTCCGAGATAAACTTTTTTTTTTTTTGTTACTTTACGCTTTCCCTTAAAATTATTACACTTTTATAATGTAATAAAATGTTAATTTTTTTTTAATTTAAAAAAAATAATTAAAAATTTAAAATCTTCTAGCAAATTACACTATAAACTTTTTTTTACCAAAAATTACAACACATACACTATATATAATATTATTTTTGGACACTTTACTTTTTAATAAAATATAATTAATTATCACGATAGTAAATGCTTGTAAATATCGAGCAACTTTTTGACAAGATTAAAAATTGTTTTCATCCCTTATTCCGAATGATGCATAAAAAAGAGGCAGAAATAAAATATTTTCAATGTTTATGTAATTACATAAATATATATTGTACATATATAATATATATCTCACTTGTATCCTATGTCATCTTCTTGTTATGTACGTAAAACGTAATAAAATTTTATCCGTTCATACTTTAATAATTTCATATTAAAAAAAAAGCCGGCGAGACAAAAAAGTATACGGAGTTTCGCGTTATGATAAATCAATACGATTTTATTGCGATTTATATTGGAATTATGTAATATAGTCCATCAATCATTTTTTTTATGTTAACATTAACCCTTTCGCGTTCGAATTACTTCGTATAAAATATTTATTAATAAAGCTTACAATGTTCTAAAGCTAACACAATACGAAAATTGTTTATTGTTTATTCATTCGTATTTATCTATTTTTTAAATAGAAAAAATTTATTCAACTTATGGTACATCAACTAGTTTTATTATTATAGAATAGCTTTCGATACTTTCGATTTCGAATTAAATATTTTTTACATTCAATCCGCATCGTTTATTTTAAGTCTCTCTGAAAGTTGTTCAGAATTTTATTTGTGTAAAACTGGAAAAATTCATGAAAAAAATTGCGATTTTTTTTCACAAATTTAAAGTTTCCATTTAAATTGCGTTAATAAAAGATGAATTCCAGATCAAACATACGCATTATGTATTCGAACATTAAATATTTCACATGAATATTAAAGATAGATATAGAACTGGCGACTCGACCGCTATGAAAAATTCATCGGAGCTTTGTAAATTTTGCTTTTGAAATTTAAACGCGTCTTTGTCAGTCGTTTTCAATCGGCGTTTCTTAATTAAATAAATCAAATTTAAATTTTACAAATATATTATTTTTGTAATAATTTTTCTATCTATATTTCAAAATTTTTTTTTTTATTTATACATATATATATATATTAAAAATATTTATTTTTTAAAATATTATTGAATAATATCAAAACGAAATATTTCTTTAAAAAATGAACAAATTAAAAATATTATCACTTATAAAAAAAAAGATTGAGAACCGCTGACAAATATCCTCGTACATACGATAAATAAAACGCACTATATATGTGAATAAATACAATGCGAAACAATACCCCTAGGGGTACGTTTTATTTTTCCAGAGACGCACAATTTTCTTTTGTTTTCCCCCACTCCACTCCACCCCTCCCCCCCATTCACAAAAGTACGCCCACGGCTTAATATTGTACGCGATTTTTGACCACACCCTGTAAACACGGCGCTAAGCGAGTTTATAATTATTATTATTATATAAATAATAAATAAATAATGACGCCGTCCGCGCGAAAATTCCCAGAAATTGTTCTCGTTCATGCGAAATCGGTCCATTATCACGCTAATAATAATAATGGGCGACGTTAAAATAATTATGTTCAAAAACGAAATTAAATTATAAACCATACATCTTCATTATAACGACGTCGTATAAAATTTGGCACAATTTTCAAAACCGACTAAAACTATTTAACGATCGTTTAACGTTGAAACAAGAGAGATGAATTCTAATATAAATATATATATATATATATATATATATATATATATATATATATATATATATATATATATATATATATATGGGTGTGTGTGTGTGTTTGTATTTAAATAATCAATAACATAACAACCTTCAAAATGTACTTTTTTTATAAAGTCTATTTCATTTACTTTATGAATAAAGTTGCGGTAATATTTTAATCTGTTTAATTAAAACGTATAAAAAATATACTCAAAAAAATAAATAAAAAAGATTCAGATTCCTAAAATTCTAATCGAAAATAATTCAATTTAAATTATTAGACGAGAATAAAATGAAAAGATTTTCTCCGTAATTAAAAAGAAGAAAAAAAAATACTAATTTTTAAACCGATCGTTGTGTTTTTAACCGAAAGAATAATGATTCGGCTAAATTTGCGATTTTTCTGCATCATTTATTATCGCATTGTTTGTTTTTTTTTTTTTTTTGTAAATTTTCCAAAGAGAAATTAAAAATTCATTATATAAAACGACGATAAAATGAAAATTATATTATTAAAAAAAAAATTTTTTTTCAATCTTCTATATAAAACTTGTTCGTGTAATCGATTCCAAAAAAAAAACATATATCAAAATATTAATATTAATTATTTCAAGATTGAATGGCTTATTTGATAAATTTATTTTTATAAACGATATATATTATACATATTAATGCGATATCTAGTTTTGACTATTTTTGTCAATGACGCTTATTTATGTAAGCGATCGAACGATATCGACATATATTTCAGTGCACGGATGTTTCAGTGTTTTTTTGCTAAGGCATTTTTTTACGGAAAAAAATTTGGATTCTGAAAACGTTCCGAATATTTAAGGGATGTTTCAGCCGGTCCATTCCGAAAAGCGTAAGACTGTTTACATTACTTTCGCCCGAAGTTTGAATAAGCAAATGAACGGAACCGTCTCGGCCTATATTTTTTTTCTCTCCCATTTTCTTTTACTGAAAATTTTTTCAAAAATACATATCAAATAATAATAATAATAATAATATCGAAAAAAATTTTTTTTTATATATTTTAGTTCATTGTTTGAGCGAAAAGCGTTCGCATGTCGATCGGAAAATTAATCATCGCCCCCCCCCCCGCCCGCTTTCAATATATATTTTTTTAATTTTTATTTTCCATCAAAAAAATATCTACTGTATTATGAAGTAAAATTATCGATATTTTTTAAAAAATATTCTTGTTTTCGAAAACATTGTGAATTAAAATACAAACTGATAACACCATAATTATCATATATTAAAAAAAATGTAAATTCTAAAAAATATAAATTGATTACATTAAAATATATTTAAGATAAATAATGCTAAAAAAAATATTAAAAATAAATACAAGTTCAAATACACATGTGAAATTCATTAATAAAATTTAAAATATTTATATGTAATCGGCAATTAGATTTAATAATATATTAATCAATACTCTGAAAAATCAAAATAATATATTTTTAACTCGTAAAACTGATAATTACATTTCATATGTATAAAAATTGAGATTCACGACCAGCTTTTAACGTTATTGATTTGCTGTTACCGAAATATAAACAATACAGAAAAAAAAAATGATACACGAACAAAGAAGTGCTTTTCGTGAAATATTTTATATTATAATAAATTAAAATATTAATCTTCCACACAAAAAAAAAATCATAATAAAAAGCACATATCTCTATGCTCGATTAAGCGATTTAATCCATTTTTTTAATTAAGCCACCGCAAAATCCGCCAGTGCGCTATTTTTTTCATATAGATAATTTTGAAATATGAAAATGTACCATCATTATATATTTATAATGAAAATTTTTTTACTAGAATATGTTTATTATACTATAGTTATATTCAAATTGGGACATTCAAATTACTTAGTTAATTTTATAAATCGATTGTTCTTATGTATTATATAACAAAAAAAAAATATATCTGAAATATCTGTCTAAAGCTTATATTTTTGTACTATATACCATGTATATATATAATCAGTTTTAAAAGATTACAATATATAGATATTTCTTTTTAACACGAGTACATCATTAGTCATAGTCATATCAGACCGCATAAAACCATATTCAGATGAAATTTATATGAAACTATTTACTTGTATTAAATAAAATACATAACAGAATATTCATAATTTTATAATAACCGAAACACAAAACACGCCGGCATTGTTTCGCGTTTAATTCTAATTGTTCTAGATTATTCGGATTATTTTGATAAAAGTAAAGAAAAAAAATGTTTCGCGAGTAGTTTTCCCAGTGAAAATAATACGCTGAAACGCTTTTGTAATTTTCAGAAGCTTTAACCCGAATTAAACTAACGCAACGTTTAGTAATGATGTTAGTAGTTTTATATAAGTTTCGGATACTTCTATTTTAGTACACGGTCCGTGTGTTTTACACGTGTACATGAATTTATGCAAAATTATACGCCCTTTAAAGTCCTAATATATCAATTTTCCATTGACGTCCCCGGGGTTGAGGGTTTCTAGGATAGAAAATAATCTTTAAACCCATATTCCATATTTGATCCACCGGATTGGAGTATGACCGCTACTTCTTCTAGAACCAGATCGTAGATATCCAACATAAAACTCTTTCCAGACAATCTTTTGGATCCGTAGAGCTCCAAGATGCCGACCCAGACCGCTTCTACCTTCGATCGTCCTTCACCGTAGTCTAACGTCTTTCTTCGATCTATCCATCCGGTCCGAGCTTCACCGAGCCAAGGCTACTCCAGGTGAAGTCGGGCAGAGCTTCGTCAATCCAAGACTGCTCATTTTCGATGCCGTTATTTCTTGATCGCACATCCTTTTTATAGGCGACCGTCCTGCGGTCCTTATCTGGCTCAGCCAATTGCGAAATGGTAACGCCCCTTAAATATGGGAAATCTACGTTATCATCGCGTGAATAATTTCTCTAATTTAACTAAATGCCAATTACCAGCAGTATTTATATTTAATTCATTACATTAAACTCCCCCCCCCCTCCCATGGTTGTAACAATACTATTATAACTTTTGCGATAAATTTAAAAATAATAATCAAATTTATTTTTTCAGGGCCATCTCGTCTCATCCAAGTGATGCTGCCGTTGATAAGACGAGCACGTGGCAGAGTCATAAACGTGAGCTCGTGTCTGTGCCGCGCCCCGTCAGCCGTACGTGGAGTCCATTGTGCCCTGTTATCAGCTTTGGAAGCACTTTCGGCATGTCTTCGCAGAGAACTCAGACCTAGGGGTGTGGATGTGGTCGTCGTGGCACCCGGTGAACACACGGCAGGAACCGCTTGGCTTTCGGATTCGGCCCTGGTGGAGCAAGCCAGAGACATGTGGAGGATGCTAAGCGATGAACAAAAAGGCGTATACGGCGAGGAATACTTCGAAAAAAGTCTTAGATCATTAGAAAAATACACCAAAGGAGAAGTGAGTTATTTATTTATTTTTATTTATTTTTTTTACGATTATACGATCGAAATTTGTGCGGTGACACTGCGCAGACTTGCATAATTCAATCGGTAAATTTTAATTTCTATAAAAAAATTTAAAATTTAAATAATGCATTTTTTGTTTTCGGTTGCGCTAATTGAAAATAAATTCTTGGTACAAATTTTAAATATTCTATAATATATCATCAATTATATTATAATAGTCGATACAAAAAATCGATAAAAAATTATATCTAAATTATGTGTATCATAATGATTCAGTACAAATAATATTTTTAAATTAGAACATAAGGCTTTGTAAACGTTTTGCTTAAAAAAAATTAGGCTATCACAAATATTCACTGAAATATAAAAATTAAGATATCACATTTTATAATCGTTCAAAAAAAAATTCATTCACGCGAAAAATGAACCGTTTTTATTTTAATTTTCATTCGATTTATTTTAAAATGGATGAACTAAGAAAAAAAAACCTTTCTCATAAATCCCATTTAAAAGCTTTTACGATATTTCCGATATCAATAGAATTTTTTTTTGCATTCAATAATTTCCATTATATTATATAAGATAAATTTTAATTTTGAAAATTAAATCAAATAAATATATAGACACAATTATTTGAATTAAATTGAATTTTTACAGTAATTTTAAAAACATTATTTTTCTTGAATGAAATCAATTCGTTAATAATGAAATTTACATTATTTAAACGTATTTATTATCATAATTATGTATTTAAATGAACATTTACCAAAATAAAAACATGGAATATGTGGATTTATTCAGCATTTGTTTGCTCTATTTATATATTTTAATTAAAACCATTCTCAATATTTATTATTAAACATTGACTTTAATCTATTCATATATTGACTGCAAACTATTTATGTGTGTGTATATGTGTGTCGAAATTCGACATGCAAATTGCAAAACACATTAAGGGCGTCGACGATTTGAATATTACACGTTTCGAAATTAGTATTTCAGACAAACATTTACTTGAAAATTATTGCCTTTTGCTGAAAGATGAAAATTCTACAATATTCAATGATCAAAACGATATATATATATATATATATATATATATATATATATTTATATAATTAAATGAAAATAATCATTTTATTTCTTATTACGCTCTAATGATGCCATTATCAACATTTTCTTTTTGAAATTTTTTAATTTAAAAAAAAACAATTCTATACATTTTTATGTCGACGAATATGTACTACTGTGACCAAAAAGTAAGGTGAAATTGTCATTTAAAACTCCCGGGCATTAGAAAGGCAAGTAAATTGTATTTTTTTTCCTAGGTTGGTAGGACTGTCTATAACATTTGCCAAGCATCTGTTTGTCAAAAGGTTTAATTATCTCCGAACAACACATGTTTTTACAACAATTGCTTCCTTCATTACGATAATGCACCATGTCATGCTGCATTAGTTCTTCATTTTTGCCAAAACTTCAACTCATATCGTTCCGCAACCGCCGTATTCGCCTGATTTGGCTCCGTGCGACTTCTGGCTATTCAAAAGACCAATACGGGGACGCCGTTTTGACACAATTAAAGACATAAAAATCGAATGGAAGATTTTGAAGGCTATACCGGAAAAAGACTATTCCGACTGTTTCGAGTTTCATCGAACGAATTTTACTTTGAAGAGAATGAAAATATTTTGGAAGAATAAATAAAGAATTTACATTTTATAAACAAATTCGCCTTACTTTTTTTAATCAGTGTAAACTTTTCAATGATAATAATGAAAAAATATACTTCGTAAAAAATATAAATTGACTGCGAACGTTTTTATTATAAATTTAAAATCTTGAACTTTTTAAATCAGTCTTACATAATATTATTATATATAAAATTAATATATATATATATATAATATTTTCAGGATGCAGATTTACAACCGGTAACAAGAGCATTATGCGATGCAGCAACACGTTCGTTTCCATTGGCTCGTTATACTCCAGTGACGCACAAGGAAAAGCTCCAAACTTTTATTGCCGACCATTTTCCGCGATCAGTTTACGATATTTTTTATGAATAGTTTCACAAAACAAAAATCTAAAACTAAAACTTAAATATACAATATCGACACTACATATCTTTATAATATTAAAAAAAAAAATTGTAACAGCTTAAAAATTAAATTGTCGCCAAATTTTGTCACAATCCATTATTTTTTTTCAATCAAAATATTATTTAGAATCCATATAAATATAAATCTTATATCTTTCTCATATAATCTTTAAAAAGTATAGACGCTTTCTTCCCGAATTTACTATTATCGACTTTTTTATTGTGCATTTATTTCAAGACCTATATGGTAGATTTTTTTTTCATTTCTTTTACATTTATTTTCTGTTCTAAGCTGATTCTTTATTTTATTTCAAATACGAAATGTGCATTTAGAATAATTTTTGTGTTGTGTTTGATGTATTATAATTGTAAATTTGTACCATATTGTAGAAAATCAATGTAATAAATTGAAAATCCAATTAAAACAAACATTTTCATTTTTTTTCTAATATAAAGAATAAAATACTTTTTAAAATTACACATTTTTAATAGCTAAAAATCGATGAAATAGTCTATTATAAGTTGCTTTACGTTTAGAATATAAAGTTTAAGTATTCTTGACACGTTTAGATCAATGCCTGTTGACACATATTATTTTTTATGAATAGACATCACTCAATATGTCAAATAAGAGGTTTTTAAACTTCTTTTAAGAGGAAAAATAAAATAAAAGGCTATTAAAAAAAACATTTTAAATTTATATAAAATTCTATAATGCGTTTTAATATCAGAGTGAAATAAAAATAGTTAAATCTATCATATATTTTGCATTTTTTTTAAATAATAATTCTATATATTGTATAATGTATGAACGAAGTTCGAATACGTCTTTTTTCAGCAAAGTTATGAGCAATAAATGAAACTAAAATGTATGAAAGTATTTGGAATTTCAATAATATTTAAATCCATAATAGATACTAAATATTGTACACAAAACACGAAATTTACTAGCTTAAACGAAAAAAAAATACTTACTTAACGTAAACCAAAAAAAAAAAAAAATACTTAACTTATTTACTAACGCAATTTTCATTTCATAAAATGTAATTATTTATTATTGAAAAGAACTTAAATATATAATATATTGCCGGATGGATAATCCCTAAAGGTCTACCGCAAAATCTTATAGAATATCACACAAGAATGTATTACTATATTTACACGCGTATAAATTCTAGTCGGTCTTATTAAAAATTAACGGGATTTCTGAAGAGTTACCGTGCTTTCGTGTTTGTAAATACGCGATTGTATTCTATATATATATATATATATATATATATATATATATATATATATATATATATATATATATATATATATATATATATATTATTGCTTATTTACACGATCGACTTTTATAAATTTATATGAATAAAACTACTGAAATTTTTATCACTTATTTCATCGTCAAAAATATTGATTTCTATATATCTTTTTATTTCCGTTTATCTTTAGGCGTATTTTTTCTCTATGACAAAACCTTCATAACTTTCATACAAAAAAATAATTTCGTGAATCATAATCATGAGCTATCGACTCGGATCTATCAAAATTATAATCCTCAATTTCCCGGGACTTTTTACAATGATAAAAAATAAAAATATATTATCAATTATATTTTAAAATACAACAAATTTGTATAAAAGATCAAAAGTCACAAAATGCGTATACAATATCAAATAATTATAATAAAATCGTCTAACATTTTTATCGCGTATACTTTAAATGCGAAATATATTTAATATATATTCTAGGAAGAGTATTATATGAAATTTACATAAGAAAGAACGATGAAAATTAAAATTGAACTCGAATTGAAAATTAAAATTGGTCGGTAACAATTTTAATAGAACCGAAGAAAAGCACTTCAAAATAAAGATCCTTAATCCTGTTCTACAGTCGTAAATTATTTAGGATCTTCAATTTCTGAAAACCGGCACTCTAAATTCGTGACCTTTTCGTATGCTGAAAATAATTCTGAAAGTCAGACGTCAACTCACACCGCCAATTTTACGAGAGCGAAAGCCTTCGAGGCTGAAAATGCCACAACTATTCTAAAACTCGTCTGAAGCCAACACATATTTTATATTTATATAAAATATGTGTTATAAAATTAATAGTTGAATTATTATTTATATAAAATTAATAGTTGAAATTTGTCGACTTTCATACGAAAACCCCCCAAAAAAAAACCACTTGGTCATTAAAACTTATATCATTCTACGAAATCAAGAATGAAAATTCATAAATGTCTACGTCACATGCTGAAACTATTTTTCAGAAAAACTTATATTCTACAATTTTGTGAACGTGTTTTTTTTTTTCAATAGTATTTGTTAATTTGATTTTTCAATTTAAATCATAAATCTTTTTCATATTTTTTTTTTATAATATTAAAAATGACATAATTCTAATTTACATTCGATAAATGACTATCCAACTATTTAATATGTATATTTGTAAACAGATTTTCATTTCTTCGACAATGAAACCACACAAATAAATTTAATTCTGCACGAAAATCTAAATTTGTTATACAAACTTTCAACATCAATTAATTAAAATCAACGAAACCAAGCGCCTATAGTAAAATTTACAATTATAAACTTTGTCGGATTTTGCAAATGAAACGAAACTGATGAATATGTAGTAAGTAAGTAGAACGTGAAATTATAATACAACTCGTAACTGAAAATGTTCCTTTTTTTTTGTATTATACTGTATGAAATATTACACTAGAACATTTTATATAATATAATAAAAAATAACTATCGTAAGTTTCAGCAATGAAAAACTTTCATAATATGATTAATCCTCATCGATATGGGTGAAGTTCGTTCTTAAGAGACTCCACGAAATATTCTCACATCTGGCATAGCTACAAGATATAAACATACAAAAAGCAAGATGAAATTGTCATTTAAAACTTCCGGTCATTAGGAAGGCAGGTAAATAATATTTTTTTTCTAGGTTGATAGGACTGTTTATAATATTTGCCAAGAACTCGACTCATATTATTCCGCAACCACCGTATTCGCACGATTTGCCTCCGTGCGACTTCTGGCTATTCAGCAAACTCAAAAGGCCAATACGAAGACGCCGTTTTGACACAATTAAAGAAATAAAAATCGAATTGAAGATCTTGAAGACCTTACCGAAAAAAAAAATATTCTGACTGTTTTGAGTACTTTGATTAGATCAAACGGGGATTACTTTGAAAGGGATGAAATTGATTTGGAAGAATAAATATAGTATTTACATTTTATAAACAAATTCATCTTACTTTTTGATCAGTGTTAAGTTCACATGAATAGTATTGGAATAGTTAGAAAACTACTTACAAAAACCGAATGACAAACAATTTTCCATATGTATCTTATGACGATATCAAATATCAGTCTTTTATTTGTTATTCTAAAGTGCACTTACATCGTTCTACTTCCGAATATCTCATAAATATATACAAATATTCTACAATATATTACTCTAGCCGGTTTACTATATAGCAAACTTGGCCTCAGGCTGAAGAGTCGCTAGCCATATGTTGAATATTAAATGAATAATACTGGGTCCACTGGCCAAGATATTCTCCAGGGTCGAATTGGTGGTAGAATTTCAGCGTCCAGCATAAACAAAAACGCCAATCAGGGTTTCTTAACTTTTTCTATACTTCATATATTATATTGCAAAGTAGTCTTAGTTCATCACTTATTATATTGCTGAAATTAATTCAAATGAAATTTTTCCTCAATATCGATTAATTCATTGAGATACGAACTAAAAATCAAATACATTTGAAATTAAGACATCATCTTTGTACGCTTTAAATATTTAATTAAAATCATACTAGACCCAAAAACAATTTTATAAACATTCTTATACTATTAAATTGTATTTTTTTTTCTTTATATTATAAAATATACACTGTACAAAATTAAGTTATCAACCTACACAAACATTTTCAAATAATACAAGCAACTTATTCTCGCTCGCAAGTTGTAAACTTCTGAACCGAATTGAAAACTTCTGTTCGTGACATCATCATTCGTGATGTCACGAACGAGAAACGCCTATTCTCTTTGTGCTCATAAAAATATTGAGACATGTCCAAAGTTAAACATTCATATTACTGCTTTTTATCATCATCAGTAAACACTGCTAATGTTTTAACAGAACCAATGACAATATTAAATTTTACAACATTAATAATTACGTATCAATTATTGACAACATATCTATTTAACATATTAGATATAAAAATTATATATATATATATATATATATATATATATATATAATAAAAATAATAAAATTACAAAAAACAACGAACGAAAAATATTATAGAGAACACATATAATTCTGTCGTAAATGTGAAAATATCAACGTTAACCGGGAA
The DNA here is from genome assembly GCA_024500535.1 of Leptonema lineaticorne. NCBI lineage: Eukaryota > Metazoa > Arthropoda > Insecta > Trichoptera > Hydropsychidae > Leptonema > Leptonema lineaticorne. Next base: position 4,313,383 of record JANIJI010000007.1, read on the forward strand.
AACTTTGCGAATTTCAAACGTCAGTTTTTGACGTCATCGTCTCAAAAATGGCAAAAAAAAATTCGCTTTGATCCGCCGTTATTTTTTTTCGGTTTTTGTTGTTGTTATTATTTTTATATTACTATAGCGTCTGATGCGTCATAAATGGAAATAAAAATAACGACGACGATGACGACGACGACAACAACAACAACAACGTTCAAAGTGTGATTTGTGAGTTCCTTGGGAGATCTTCGAAGTTTTTACATCTTTCAGTACGCGGTCTGTTTTTATTTTATTTATTTATTTATTTATTTTTTTGCTGAAATATTATAAACAGTATATATAAATAAAAATATAGAAAAGCTGTTCAACTTTTCTTATTCCAATTCGACATTATAAATTTTATATGATATATTAGTAAATAAAAATAATAATAAAATAAAAAATATATATACATCATATTAAATATGAAAAAAAAATCATAAATTTAAATAAAATATTTAATAAATATCTAAATTAAAAGTGCATTTGAATATTAAAAATTAAAATGGTTTCAAAATGCAATTTTCATGTTCTTAATAGACGCTAGTCTATCACGTGCAATTGACATAAATTGCACTTATTAAAGTTTCAATTTCTCAGGTGTTCCAGTATACTACATACTTTTAAATATCGTAGAGGAAAAGTTAGGCAGATGCCGGCTGAAAGAAAATGGATAGGGAGAGCTTTTGTGATACAATTTTAAGTTCGCTTCAGCAGCGAATTTGGACCACGAAACAACCGTCCATTAATATTACATTAACGTCAAAAAAAATAAATTATAATGCTTTTTTCTTAATTCAATCATTAGCCGGCAAAGTAAGTCTATTAGAGCTTTTCTTGTTATGTCATCGTCGTTAGTTATTTTAATCGTTAAACGTTCTATTCGTCAGAAAACTGGTTATAAGAAAAAAATTCCATCCTGGATATAATAATACCAATATTTATTTTTCATATATAAAACGAAAGCTTAAGTAAACTTAAAATGTAAATTTTAATATTACTAAATTTAAATTTAATATTTTTCAACCTGAACACAAATAGAACTAATATTTTTTTTTATATCAACTATTTAGGTTATAACACAAACACTATAACGTTGTAAACGTTTCAATATTTTTCAAACTGCACTACATTTTTTCATGTTTAAACAAACTCAATAAACATTTTCGTATTTCTCTATGAAATCAGAAAAAATAATATGAAAAACGTCCTTAAAAACCTTACAAGCAAACGTATAACAAAAGCGTTACGTAAGCTTTGATTGTAAGCGTTGCTTTTTTGCATCGCAGTGCGCTTGTGCAACGCGAGCTTTCAACAAAGCTCTACGCCGTAGTCGCATCGTTTTGTCGTAAATACCCTATATTTATTGTAAATTTCATATTTTAAACATCGCAAAACATCGTTTTAATTAATTATACATTTACCGAAATTTTTTTTTTATTCAATACAAATCAAATTATAATTATTTAACCTATATTTTTAAATTGTGTCATAAATTTGAAAATAAATAAATGTTGTTTAATATTTATATAAGATTTTTTTTAATCGAATTATTAATACAAAATAAAATATAATCCTTTCTATAAATTGATCGAAAATTTTAATCCGTATAGATTAAACGCTTACCAATCATCAATTATATATATATATATATATATATATATATATATATATATATATATATTTTTTTTTGATCTGAAAATTATTATAATATATATATATATATATAATAATTATATTTTATATAGATACGTGCATCGTGTCTAGTTTTGTGCAGCCTGGCTGTCTGGGTCTAGTGCGATGCACCGGCCGACTATTGATTCGCACGACAAACCAAAAGCGGGGGGGTGTTATAGCACCGTGACCCTATACGACCCCATATGACCCCGACTCGACATTGCAAGTGTCGTTGACTCAATGAAAATTAATAAGAAAGTCATTAAGAAAATAAAAATAATACCTAAGAAAATATCCTACGACTTTTATATATTATTATTATAAAAATAATATTATATTATTTAAATGTTATCAATTTATATAAATTATACATATATAAACATATAATATGAATGTGTGTGTGTGTGTTGTATATACAAAAATGTTTAAGAGAAAATTCTGTTTGCTCAAAAACCACATATTGCATATTCTCAAGTATGGTTTCAAAACGACATATTTCTAGGAAAATTTCTACGGTATTTAGTTCAAAACATATTAAATATACGTAAAAGTGTAGAAAAAAAATTTTTATTCAACATTTTTAAATTATACTAGTAATATACAAAATATTTTAATTTATTAAAAACTTAAAAAAAACGTATAAGTGTGTCAAAATTAAGAAAAAACTCGTAGTTTAGTAAAAAATGATTTATGCTTATAAAAATCATGAAACTCTAGAGAAACCCAAACCTCAAAAGAGCATATATATATATATATATATATATATATATGAATTATATCGGATTTAAGCTTCGAACACACGAAAGTTGTAAATTTTAAGCACCGTTTCGTGCACATTTAACCCTTTGAACACTACGCGCCTCATATAATACCGCATGAGACGAGAGAAAAATAAAGTTAGTCTAATGTTTTTCTTTTTTTTTTCTCATTTTATTTTATTTTATATTTTATCCCGACGACCGCAAGTGCTCAACTTTCCACCAGACTGACCAATGTTATGCGGTTCATTGGGAGGCCTCGTGATCATAATGGTATTCCGAGTACGCATAATAGAGTGCCGAATTGGCTTTTTATAAAAAAATGTTTTCGAACAATTTAACCTTGTCCGTGTGACGTGCGTCGAGTGTTAAAACGCGGTAATTACGCGCGACAACATTTACAAAAATGAACCAAATATTCCGGATTGAATACCTCTGAATGCGATATAATCTCGTATATCTGTAATATTATGCTATTTGCTTATATTGTTTATTGCAAATATTACTTAATATTTAAAATATTAATAATTAATTTGATTATACATATATATATATATATATATATATATATATATATATATATATATATATATATATATATCATATAGCAGAGAATTCACAATGCGACCGTTTGTCGATTACACCGCCATATATTTGAACGGGATTACGAAATCTAAGGCTTTGTCTGAATAATTCAGAACATTTCAGAAGACGCATCCCTTTCAGGAAAATTAATTTCGCTCGTTACAATCGATTATAAAATAAAAGGATTCGGTTTACTAGATTATACTACCAAACATATCAACATATTCATATATATATATATATATATATATATATATATATATATATATATATATATATATATATATATATATATATATATATATATATATATATATATATATATATATATAGTACTTTTACGTTATGAAAAAAAATGTTCTCTTTATACATTCATTAGATAATACAAAATAAACGCCTTATAATATAATTTCATTAATATTGTTATATAAACTTTTATTATATATACAATTCAAACGGTTAACTTTTATAACACTTTGCGTCTCCAAAATTGAAAACTGAAAGGATTTAACTGAAATCCCTTTCTCGTCGTTCAAAGTATTTTTATTTTTCACAATACTGGAAGATAGGAAGTGCGTGGATTTTTCTTTGAAAGGACTGATATTCATCAAAAACTTAAAATCTCTTAATCTTTGTTCGATATTGGAAAAAGCGTACATTCTTATAAAAAAATATACAGCCAATGCTAAAAATATACAGATAATATTTTCGATTTTTATATAAAATTTATAAAACTATTATTTATTGTATATAAAAAACAAATTAAAGATTTAATTAGTATTGTGATTTTAATATATATATATATATATATATATATATATATATATATATATATATATATATATATTATATATACATAACTTTTTTTTAATATACATATATATCATACATAAAGAAACTGATAATACAAAAACTTTTATAAATTTGAATTATTTTCAAAAACTTTGAAAAACTAATAGTTTTTATAAAACGAAAACACTACTTTAATTTTTGGATAATTTAACAAATTTGTAATATTTTTTTCATTAAAAATTTTATTTACATTCTCTTTGTATTTATATATGAATATTAAATTATTATAACTTCCTAACTTATTTTTCCAACCAATTTTCAAAACTGAACTCTCATTGATTTTTCTTTAATTCAAAAAAAATCAAAAAACTAAAAATTAATAAAATTAGGTATTTTAAAACTTAAAATAATTATTAGATATTCAGTTTTTACTTATTTATCCGCACTGTATATGATTTCGGTGAGCGTTTGAACGATGACAGGATCAGAAATGGAATTAGTTTTACTATAAGGACTTTCTCTAGTATAGATTACATGTTTATTCGCCGATACGATCTTTGACATTTGTGTAAATACTTCTAATACTTCGTATACTTGGGAAAAAAACTTCATATAAAATTAAATATAAATCATTATTACGCAACTTCTCAAAATCATTTTCATATTATCATAATCTATAAAATATATGTTTTTTATATCAATTTTATCACTTACTGATTAAAAATTTCTATTAAAAAAATTTTTTCATCGTATAGAAAGTTAGCATATAAAATAAAACATCACCCTTAAATTTTAAAAGGAAAAAAACCGAAGCGAAATTGGCTAATTTATTACATACGATATGATGTAAAGTAAACAGTAATGTATGGCCTTTTTTAATTACACGTTTTATTAAAATTCCTTTTTCCTTCTCGAAATAGATATTCTGAACAAACTGGTGAAAAATGAAATAAAAAAAAAATTCAGCATCGTGATACTCGAAAGGGTTACCGTAGTTCCCTTTGGACTACGATGACATTGACTTATACAGTTATATATATATATATATATATATATATATATATATAAATGTGTGTGTTACGCATAGTTTTACTTTAAGTATATCTACGTATATTGATATATCTGAGCAATAAACTTTCCTCTGATATATTACGTTTCTTCAAAGGCAACCCTTTATTTTCATTTTTTTTTGGCCCTTCTCTTTGTATTTTATTTTATGTTGAATAATTTTATTGTACCTCTCATCGTGCGTTTCTTTTTATTATATATTATATAAAAACATAAAAAAAAATATTTACTTGTTTTATTCATGACGTTTTTTTTTTATAATACTTTTATTTGAAAATAATAGTTCAATGCATGTTAAAAAGCAAGTAAATAATGTGCATGTACAACACTTTGATCATCAATAATAAAATATTATAACATTATATATATTATTATTACAAAAAAATAATGTAAAATATAAGTACATTTATCGTACATTATTGAAACGAAGACGTTATTACAAATATATATATATATATATATATATATATATATATATATATATATATATATATATATATATATATATATATATATATATATATATACGCGTAATACATTACATACGTGTCGCGTTTCGAATTTAATATCCGGAAAAACATTTTTTGCGGTTTTCGCAGCGTGGAAAAACACGACTGGTAATACAATATTTAAAATGAAAAACATAATAACAAAGCCTTCGGCTAATGAAATATCAAGAAAGTGTCAAATAATCAAAGATTTTCACACAGATACGTTTTATGAAATAAAACCTTAACAGAGAGAATCCGGATCGTTATATACGATAAAAATTCTTTGTTACAACGTACTGCTCAATATACAAATATATATATATATATATATATATATATATATATATATATATATATATATATATATATATTTAAAATTCATACAATTTTCTGTAGAAAAAAAACAATTTTGTTTATCATACAATTAGTCAGATAATACATTTGAAAAAATTAAATATTGATAAAAAAAAAGATTATTTTATTCATTACTAGAATGATAAATTATATAAAAGACATGATAATAATATAATAAATATTAATAATAATAAAAAAACATTTCAGATCAATCTATGTGAATACAATATACCAAAAATATGCAAATGTCATAGAAAAAACATTAATCGACGATTTATAATAAATGAAATAATATTCGATACATTCAAAGATCTAATAGATTAATTCCAAAAAAAAAAAAATTAAAAAAATCTAATTTTGTTCTGAAATTAGTTATTTTTTATATTATGTAATGTTTAATATTTATTTCAGTTATTTGAATGATTTGCATTGATTATGAAAATTAATCAAAAATATATAAATTCTAGTTAAACCGTTTGTCAATCGAATAACTTGAATATTAAGAGAAGTTGATAAAATATGCGATATATATATATATATATATATATATATATATATATATATATATATATATATATATATATATATATATATATATATAAAGGTTTTAAGATTGTTCAAAAATATTTTATTTACAAATGTGAATTATTAAACGAACATTGGAGTTGAGTAAATCTGTGATTTTTAACCTTTTCAAGATACACGACTTTATAATATTTTAATAGAATATCGTTATTAAATAAAATAATCGTGGAAAACGTTAAACATATTATTTATATTTTTTTAAATCAAAAAAAAAAAATGTTACCGTAAATTATTATTATTATATATATATTTTTTTTTAATTTTAAATATTATAATAAAAATATAATGTTTTATTTTTTTTTATTTTTGCTATGAAAAATCAAAGGAAATATCGACGGGACCGCGTTGTAGATCGTGTCGTCGTCGTCGTCGGTGACGTAAAAACTATTGATCGAGGGCGAGGGGAGGGTGTAGGGCGCCGGAGTCCGCGATCGGAACGGGGGCCCGAGGGGGCGTAGTCCGGGGGGCGGGTCTGCACCGGCGCCGGCTCCCAGTGCCGTTCGCCGGCCCGGACCGACAACACCTTTTCGCCACACCGCTCTACGACGCGACAACACGCGCGAACGTACGAACCGAACCCAAAACAATCACCCTTTCTACCCTTAACCGTCATTCAAAATAAAAACAAATATATATATATATATATATATTAAAATTCATTAAAAAAAAATATATATATAATAATAATAATAAATAAACTTTTATTTTCTCTTACCCCATATCGCCCTCCCCCCCTATTTTTTCTCTATCATCTTTTGCATGTACACGCTTTGTGTGTCGAAACGCTCGCGTCGTGCTCGTTCGAATCTATTCGAAAGATCTGTTGTTCTCAAATATCGGGGCACGCCCCGCACTTTTGTGGAGGGGGCGCGGTCCGTTTCAACGTGCGCGAGTGTATCGTGCGTCTCTGTGCGTTTGTTTTTTTTTTTTTTGTGAAGTTTTCCCCTTTTTTTGTTGTTGTTTGTTTATTTTCTATTGTTTTTCGTTTTTCTATAATAAAATTAAAATATAGAACGCTTTTCTCGTATATTGATATAATTAATTATTTTTATTAAAAGTTTCCATCAAAATATTTTTTTTTTTGTCATAACAGAAATATTTATTTTTTATATTATGAAATGAATTCGATATCGACGATATAATTTATATTACACTTATATATATATATATATATATATATATATATATATATATATATATATATATATCAAATATATCGAATTCAAAAATCATAACACACAATATATATTTAAAAAAAACATAAATATTTTTAAAATTATATTCTAAATTTGATCGAACTTCGAGACAATGACGAACATTTAAAGAATCGTTTAAGAATTGTTGGTTTTAAACCTTTTCATCGTTTGGTAACTTTTATAAATCTGAAAATAAAATTTCGTGTCATTATCTCTACTGATTTTTTTTCATTATTATAAAGCACAAAACAAATAAAATAATATATTGAAATATTACTCTGAAAAATCTTTTTTCCTTAAAAGTTATCATTAAAACTATCAAAAACTTTCTTTCTTTATTTTAAATTAACATTCTGAATTTCTCGTTTATATTTTTAAACACTTATTGCTTTAAGACGAGCATTGCTCGTTCGCGCTACACGTATCATATCGCGCCAACCCGAGCACCGCTCATAGGTTTCAACTTGTACTTTGTATGATATATGAACGATCTACGTTCGTTGGACGCTGTTGAACGTTTGTTCGAATTAATTGATATTTTTTTCTTTCTTATTTACTATTATAAAACATTATAAAATAGCAATTTATTATTTTTTTCAGTATTTTTTTTTGAAATTGGTCAATTATATTATTTTATTGTTTTGTTTTTAACTGTTTTTTTTTTATAAATAATATGTACATTTGAAATATAAAATAAAAAAACCTAATGTTTTTAATTTCATTTTTGCGAAAATAATCCGAACATTAAATAGTAAAACCCTACCTAATCTTTTTCTAAATATTTATATTTTATTTATTTACTCTATTTATAAAATAATACTTAAATCTAAAATATTATATATGTTGTTAATTCATATTTTGTAAATTTTACTTCATAATTTTATCGGTTACTTAATAAATGAACTTTATATTCAATTTGTTTCGACATAGCGTCACAAATACGAACAACAATGAAAATCATGATACGATAAAAAATATTTCAAACTTTTAATCCTAAATATATAATTTCAAAAATGTATTATAAGTACTCGTCAAAAACACACGAAATAATCAAAATATCGTGTTGTTTTTTTAAAAGCCACAAAACAGCGAGACCGCGATAACCAAATTGAGAAGTAATACTTCTTAGCATTAACTTTTTTTCCTTGTAAAATAAATAAAATATATAGTGTGACGGATTTTAACTCACGATTGATTGATAAACTAGATAAAAAATGATATTCATTATTATAAAATTATAATATTTTTATTGCTTTTCAAAAAAAAAAAATTTTTTTTGTGCTATAAATTAACTTTTCCATATTCATATGTATTCGATAGTTCATTTTCTATTAACCTACTAACGAAAAAAAAAACTTTTTAAAGATAAACGTGTTTGGAAAACTTAGGTATTTTATTTCTTTAATTGTTTTAAAAAATAATTCAAGGTTAAACCGTTAAAATTAAAATAAAAATCAAAAAAATAATGTTCATTTTTCAATTAATATTCAAAAATGTATTATAAGTTACAAAATATATTTAAAATTTATTTTTTTTTACTATATGTAAATCATATGAAACGTATTTTCTAATTTAAAAAAATCAATATATTTTATTATCAAATAAATCTAATTATTTTATTATTTATTATTAAAAAAACATGTTTAAATTATTATTTATTTACATTATTGTAAATCGCGTTAAATATTTGAAAAAATAATTTTGGGATTTATATATTTATGGTCATATAAATTTGTGTTTAAACTACTTTCATATGACATTTCATTGTTTGAAGAACTGTCAGTGTTGGTTGGGTTCTGTTTTTTTTGTGTAAGATATTTTATACACATACAAATAAACATTTTCTTTTTTCCATATTTTATTTTCGTTGACACTTGTATTTAATTAAAAATATACAAATATATAATTAAAAAATATATTTTTGAATATTATATATTCGTATAGATTGACATTTTAATATTTTGACTTTATATATATATATATATATATATATATATATATATATATATATATATAAAGTCAGCTTTTAAATTAAAAACCTAATTTTACACACATTCAAAACTATTTGAACTTTTTTTTTAACAAAAACTCTTTAATCAATGAACAACTCGTAAAGAGTTTATTCTACGAATCGTAATTTATAATAACATAATATTAATAAGTTAACTTGTTTTAGAAAATGAGAATTTTGATATAATATAATATTCAATAATACAAAATTTATATTTTGTAAGTTTTGAAAAATAAAATAGAGACATTATAAGAGTTGAAAAATATAATAATCAGCATTTTCTCTTGTTCTTTTTGATCTCTAATATACTACAATTAAGTAAATAAAATATTTTTTTATATTTATTATCGACATTATCTTTTTTGCACGTAATTAAATTATGAGCTCAAATTTTATAAAATATAAATTTTTTTTGCCAATTTCATATTTTAAAAATTTAAATAAAAACTTACTAAAAATTTCACATGTTATAACGAATGAAAATTTTAAGAGAAATAATCCTAAATCTAATGTAAATAAAATGAAATTTGAATTTTATTTTTTTTTTAAAAAGGACATATAGAATTGTTATTACTAATTCATAATTTGATTTTATTATAACAAACATTTTATTCTCTTTATAAATATAATATATTCACATTAAAGTCTTACGTGTGTTGAATTTTTATAACATTGTCTTATATTTAAAGGTACATATAAATTATAGAACCACAAGACAAGTACTCGAAAGCAAGGTATGTAACGTAAAAATAATTTTTTATTCTTAATATTTACAGTTATTCTATAATCTTTCATTTTTTCAGAATTTGCTGCCATAATGGACTATGAAGAAAGTGTTAAACCTTATAAAATATGTGATGTTACTCGTGAAAAACGCGTGGGTGTCGTAGCCACATCTTTGACAGACTTGTTAACGAAAATCCCTGAGAAATTGGCATTTCCATTGGACGATGTTCCGCTTACGGTCGTATTAGAAGTTGACGGCACAGAAGTGGACGACGAAGACTATTTTGCCACTTTGGAACCGCACACGAGTCTTATGGTGCTAAGAGAAACCGAGAAATGGCATCCAAACGTACCAAAGTGCCAAATTTCACTTGATCAAACAGATGCTTCCCATGAGAAAGTTCAGATCGCTGATGTCGTCGGACGTATTCAACATAGCCTTTGTCACATTTCGCTACTCGGCGGTGAAGACCTTGAACTTTTGGCGAATATGGATCCCGATAACCTAGTCGATATAGTATCAGATAAAGATAATAAAATATTTTTGGAACAGCTCAAAGAAGCTTCAGGAAGGTACGTTATATTGCATATGCTAAATATTTAAATATTGCATATAAAGCAAAATATATTATATTTATCATGACAGAATTCATTTCATTTAATTTAAATTTATGACTCATATATTTAATGTGTTGAAATCATTTTTTTTTATTTACACAATATCTTTATTTGAAAATTTTAACAATATTTTGTTCTAATTCCTTTATTTATTCTCCCCCCCCCCCCCTAATTACATTGCTCTTACATGTTCGATTTTATTCTATAAACATTTTTTATAAAAGCCAATTTTATTCAATTTTAACTAAAAAATGACTTGCTTCATACATTTCACTTTTCATTATTTGCATAAAAAAATCTTTTTACATATAAAAAAGTTGCTAAAATATTTTTCAAAAAAACAATATTATCATTTTATTTATATTATTTATTGTTGAAATATTTGTAATCAAAATAATAATTCTCCCACATTGATTATTTTTATTCTGTTATTAAATATTTTTATATATTATATAAATTTACTTTTATATCTCCCACCAATAATTCAGTTAGATTGTTTTATACAGGACTTTGTACAAGAAATAAACCTTCGTAATTTTATTGATAAAAATATTTACATATTTTAACATCAGTATCAATATAAATTTCAGAATTCTCCTGGAGAAACAACAAGCTCATGATGCTATGGAATTGTTAAAACTGTACCATCAAAGCGTGTCCAACGGTAATGATGCATTATCATCACCAAAACAAGAAAAAGTGTAGATCCCTTACACATGCCTGTAAATGTGCACTACCCATTATCTTTTTATTTATACCATCGACTGTCTATGAAGCAATCATTCGATCTTATCATTATCCTAAAACTATTATATTATACTACTGTGATTACATTAAATGATAAGAATGAAACCTAAGAACATACTTAAATAGTGCCTATTTTCATACGCAATACAAAATATGGAATAAAATATTTCGTCGATGAATATTCTCATAAATCAGAATAATCTCTCACAATTAAGAATGTCTGACATCAATACATTCTGAATGTTATGTTGTTGTTTGATGAATATTATGTCATTCACATTTAAGAAGCTTTGCCTTAATATTATATACATGTTTCAACGTGAGATAAAAGAAAATCAGACAATACTTAGTTCTAATAATTCAACTCAATCTAAAAGTATATTAATAAAATTTTACAAACATTTAAATTAATTAACTCGATTAATATGTGTTTCCCATTTATTATTTATAAAGAAAAACATTCAAACATAAATTAATAACAGTTAAATTAAGTTTATACTTCTGGTATTTTCAAGTTTATTTTAATGCATAATGCATTTAGAATCTGATACTATAATTTATATGAAAATACCATAATATAAATTAAAAAAAAATATTTCTCACAATATTCTGTACTAAAAAGTCTGAATGAATTGTGTTCTATGGCTTCAGAAAAGTTGTGAACGACCAATTAGAAAAACTCAATTTATGACTTGTTCATTATTTCAAACGCAATCATTGATATAAAAAAATATTTTAAAGAATTTCCATATTTATCATCATGTATTGACTTTGTAAATCATACTATATAATATGAAAAATAGCACTATATAAATATGTTCTATGAATGGAAGCTTGAAATGTGTATCGTTACATTTAACGATAACTAAACTTATTGGTTTTATTATTATTATTATTTTGTTATGAGAAAAAATCATTTTCATTTCCTCTCATTGGCTGCAATTATATCATTATTTTTTGTTATTTTCTTTCACGGCGCTAAAGACTCATTAACACCCCCTGTTACATCCTGGAATGAACTACTATTTTTTCAATGTTTCATCAATTTTCGACCTGTACACCATTAATTAATTCTGCATAATTTTATAGCAGGAATGTCAGCAAACCAAGATCCGTGTGCCATTGTGGCAGACAAAGAAATTTCGTGTGGCTCACTCAGCATTTGGTCATAATGCAAATGTCTCAATTACTTCAAAAAGGAAAAAGATCAAAATTTATATTTTTTTGTGAATTATAATAATAACGATGAAATGATTCCTCAAATCCACATTCGAACTGAATAGGCTTTAAAAATAATTCAAATAAATAAAAATAATTTTTCATTTTTTAACCCTTAGAATAAAAAAAAAGAAAAATATTAAACGTTAAGATTTTAATGTCACATTTCAAATGAATATTTTCATAAGAATCAAATAAAAATAAACCTCAAGAGTATTTTTAAAATTTTATAATATATAAAAAATATATAAAATTATGAAATCCCTGTGCAACATAATGACCCACCGAAATATATATCCACACCTTAGCCCCTGACCTTCTCAATGGCTTTTGCTGATGCAGAATTGTTAAAATTCTATTTTAAAATTGTTTCACACGTAAATGAGTCTTAACAAAATTCTATAGAATGTATTATATAAATATTAATTGTTTTTATTAATGCAAGCGATCGTCAACTGATAAACAAAAAATTAAAAGGATATGACTAATCGTATATATAATATCGAAAATTGAATACCTATTTGCTTACGTAGACTACGTTATAAATGTGAAAAAGAAAACAAAAACATTAAACCTGTATAAAGAACAGTTTAATGGACGAAATGATTTCTGAATGAAAATCATCCAACAATAGAACTATTCAATAATTAAAAAACGAGACCAACATCTCTATGTATTAATCATTGCTACATTGATAAGTATTTCTAATAATCTTTGAACTTAAAATTGAAATATTTACATCCATTTTATAACACCTATTGGTAACAACAAATAGGTATTCATTGTGCCGATCTGAACAAAATCTAATTCGATATTATTCAGTTTATTTTTTTTCTGTTTTCCTTTATTTGATTTTTTCAAATAATGTTTAACAATATAAATAGCAACTTCCTCATAATAATGTTAGCAATAATGTTATATAAATACAATACCACAAAAATAGACCAATATTGTTACTTTTTACTCATATATATATTTAGATTAGATATATATGTTTTTGTTTCTATTAGTGTTAACGTGCGTGTGTATGGTAGATTTCGATCAATAAGGAAAAGGTGTTTTGGAAAAATTAAGTGTTAAATGGAAACAAAATTTAATTCCGCTGACAGATGGATTCCTGAAAAAAAAATGAAATCCACCACACAAACGTCACACACAATTTTAAAAGATCGCTTGTAATATTAAAACATATTTTGTCAATTTTCGAATCAATTTTATATAACGTATGTATATGTAAAAATTATTTATTATATATATCTTTGACTTGTCACAATTAACTTGTCTGAAAAGTTTATACACGTTTCACTTTTTTAAAAATTAATTTATTATAAACTTTATATAATAACGTTATTATTATGGAAGAATTGATATTTTCTATTTTCAATTTTTAACATTCAATTATTTTACCAATATTATTAATAGTATTATCTTCAATAAAAATAAAAACGAGAGGAAAAAAGGATATATGAACGATATATCTTAATTTTATGAATGGGAGCGGTCATTAATTTCCAAGACTGATAGTTGTTAACATTATTTGCTTTAAAGTTTGGCATTTAGATTTAGTAATCATTACAAAATAATACACCCAAAAACGATAAAAAAACAAGTTGCTCAATTTGTAAGTCTAAAATAGTGAGTAAGTACCTCAGCCATTGTTCATGATGTGTGCTAATTCTTTCACATTTTTTAGATCTAAATCTTTCATTCTATTTTTGTCTAATTATTTTTTTCAAAGTGGAGAGAGTTCCCCAATTGATACACCAATTTTTTATATTAATAATAATTTTATTCTATACAATAACACTTGTAATGGAACTCCCTCCACTATTAACACTTGAATGTGTCATAATTAACTGAAATCAATTACATATTAGTTTTAAAGTCATATCAACAAAACTATTTTAACTATATTATTTAAAACAAAAATAGTGAGTTTAAATATCATTATAATTTATCGATATGATATGCGGTTATCACTAATATAAGCATGAATACTATATATCACGGGAATTTTATTAATTTCATACATTTATTTTATAGTTATTCAAATAGTACACATCATACAGTCGTGCCGTGAAACAAAAAAAGGAGACATTTTGAAAATTATGGCAGTAGTATTTACTCGCTTTTAGGAGCTTCTAGAACCTTATTGGGTTTTTATGTCGAAAAAAATAACATTTTTTTAAAGTCATCCTCCCATTTACATTTATGTCGTATATCACCACACATTGAATTATAATAAATTAAATTTTAGAAATATGTCGTTGTAATAAGTGTTTGAATTATTACGAATATTGGACACCAATATATGATATTCTTATGCTATTTACACATTCATAGAAAATTATATTATTATAGCCGTATTATCACTACCCTAAGGTCCTTGGTTAATTGAATTAATTTTAACTTTTGTAATGAAATAAACGGTTTATATTATAACTATATATAGAGGAATTGAAAGATAATTAAAACGAGCGCATATATATTCTAGTGTATGCCTATTGAAACTGCAATGAATTTGATTAGTGTTTATATTTTATTTATTACTATTATTGTACGAAATCCACATGTAGTATAAAAATGTCATCGCACACGGGCGAGCCGAAATTCTGAAGAGAGAATCCCAATAATATACGCGCGTTTATATATATCGAATACTCCATACAATTTGTAAACTCGTTTCTTTCGGGATTCTAATAAAAACGCGTCGCACATTTCTATTTAACGTAAAACGAAAAATATTCGTACTCGCGTCGTCTGCGAACCGCTCGCGTGCGGATTCAAAAGATTCCATAGCGGTCGACGCGTACAAATCGTTTACTGTCCGATCGAAACGAGTACGTTTTAATTTTGCAACAAGTGTGACCTTTTTTTCGATTTGGCTGTCGTAGAAAGATGATCTATCGACTCGTAGAAGTTGCGCATTTAAAAAAAAAAACAAAATTGAACGTAAAATTTGTATTTGTATAACGTTTCGGTGACATTTTTGGGTGCACAGATGTCGACGTGAACGTATAAGAAAAATAATTGTAATGTAAAATTCACACCGACCCAAAACTGCACTTGTGGCTTCCCCGTCCGTGTGATGTTTTAATTGCTTAACACAATCAATAAACTAGTATAAACTAACGTTGTCGTTTTTTATTGCATCCGTCGCACCCGTATCCCGTAAAAAGTATTTACTAAAATATATAATTGCGGTAAGGCGTCGAGACTGAAAAGGAAACAAATCTGTTATATACTATATTCTTTATTTGACATCAAAATAGATACGATAAATATAATAGGTAAAAGATAGATATAGAAACGCTCACGTTTAAATAGCAATATACATTCGCACTCCTCGTACGCGAGTTAAATGAGATTTAGAGCAGGGCGCAGGAGCTCTTTTCGCGAAACGGATTCACTTTTTGACTGGTGAATCCGACGAGGAGACAGTCCTCCTGCTCGTGGTCCGATATGTATTTGACGATATCGGCCACGGCCTGCGAGACCGGTATGCGTTTAATGGCCGCCTCTCTGCGCAGCTGCTCGGTCACGGCTCGCTGCTGTTGCAGAGTCGACACCATCATGTCCATTACGGCGGTATCCGACAGGCCTATGTTGGACGACTCGAACGTACACTTCGACGCTTTAAAACTCCGACTCGTTCGCTTCCTGTCAACAAAAACGAAACGCTAAATAAATATCGTTCCAACGACGCGGACATGGCGGACCGAAAGGGCGGGGCGGCGCATTCGACGCCTTTCGCGCTCTCGCCGAACGTCCGTTCGTCGCTATTTCGTTTTATCGACGAAAGGAAACCTCCTTTCGCTAGCGGCTCGTCGCTCACCAAAAGGAAGCCTCCGCAAAACGACACAAAACGACGCAAAACGACGCGCGACAACCGAAGACCGAGACAGCGCAAGGGTACCGACCCGGCGACGCACTGCCGACAACTACGCGGAACGAATCTGTTTTCGATTCGACCGTGCATTTTCTTTATTTTACTTTATTTATAATTATAATACAGTTTTAAATTCGAGTTGACGATTGACGATTATTGTCTCGATTACAAATTACGTAATCCAGTTTGACGTATAATTATGTTAGTAAAAATTGTACAAAAAGAAAACCCATTTATAAATTGTTCATTTATGCCCGGCGGGATCGGAAAGAAACGGATATAAACGAAACCGCATCGTTCGAATTTAATACAAATTGGAAATATTGAAGATAATTAGCGTTTTAGGTTGTTAAAGATCGCGTTAGGACCTTTAGCGGGTCGCGAATCGCGTGCGTCGGTCGGACGTCCAAGTTTTCGAGGTTAGACGCGATCCGAGGTGTGGTCGCTTCTTTATCGCTGCTCGGCGATCGCACGAAGAACAAAAAATGGCTTTGCACGTCCCGAAAGCGCCCGGCGTTTCCCAGATGCTCAAGGAGGGAGCGAGGGTTCGTATTTTTGTTTTCGAACGCCGCTTTCGGAACCTTCGAGAAATATCGCTATATCTTTTCGTCGTTTCAGATGTACTCCGGGCTGGAGGAAGCGGTGTATCGCAACATCGGCGCTTGCAAACAGTTCTCGCAGAGCGTCAGGTCCGCTTACGGCCCGAACGGCATGAACAAAATGATCATTAACCACATCGACAAACAGTTCGTGACCAGCGACGCCGGAACCATCATAAGGGAGCTGGACGTCGAGCATCCCGCCGCGAAACTGATGGTTCTCGCCAGCCAAATGCAGGACGCCGAGGCCGGCGACGGCACGAACTTCGTCATCGTTCTGTCCGGCGCTCTGCTGGAAGCCGCCGAAGACCTTTTGCGCATGGGAATCAACCCTTCGGAAATCGCCAACGGCTACGAAGTCGCCCTCGAGAAATGTCTGGAGATTCTGCCCAAACTCGAGTGTCACAAAATCGAAAACTGCAAAGACGCGAACGCCGTCAAATCCGCCATCAGAACCTCGGTCATGTCCAAACAGCCGGGACACGAAGACTTCATCGCCGATCTCGTCACCAAAGCCTGTCTGTCGATAATGCCCGAGAATACCACTTTCAACGTCGACAACGTTCGAGTGTGCAAGGTGATTGCGACGCGATCGGCGACAAAATATTTAGCTTCGTTCGCGTATAATTTCCGTTTTTGTCGCAGATTCTAGGAGCCGGACTTCTTCAGTCGTCCGTCGTTCAGGGAATGGTGTTCAAACGTCAGGTAGAAGGCGACGTCAATTCCGCGACGAAAGCCAAAGTCGCTCTGTATTCCTGTCCGATCGATATCGCTCAGACGGAAACGAAGGGAACGGTTCTCATCAAGACCGCCGACGAACTGATGAAGTTTAGCAGAGGCGAAGAAAATCTATTAGAAAGTCAAATCAAGGCGATAGCCGACAGCGGAGCCAAGGTGATCGTTTCCGGCGGTAAATTTGGCGATATGGCGTTGCATTTTGTTAACAAATATAAAATGATGGCCGTCCGTCTCAATTCTAAATTTGACCTTAGGAGATTAAGCAAAGCCGTAGGGGGCACGGTAAGCTATAGACATTTTTTTATTTACGCGTTTTTTTTGAAATATACTTAAATGCTCATTTTTAATTCTTATCCTTCCGCATAGGTGCTTCCCAAAATGATTCCTCCCAGATCCGAAGAGCTCGGCTACATTGATAATGTAGACGTCATAGAATACGGCGGTACCGAAACGATCGTATTCAGCAACAAGGGCGCCGAATCTAGAATAGCCACTATCGTTATTCGCGGTTCCACCGATAATTATATGGACGACGTAGAGAGAGCTATCGACGATGGCGTTAACACTTTCAAAGGGATCACTCGCGACGGAAGGTAAAAACGTTTGAATAATTTTTCCACTTTCATTTTGAACAGATGCGACTAATAATTTTGTCGAACTTTAGATTTTTGCCTGGCGCCGGCGCCGTAGAATTAGAATTGGCTCATCATTTAACAAAATTTGCCGATTCTTTACCCGGTTTAGAACAATATGCGGTAAGAAGATTTGCAGTAGCGTTAGAAATTTTCCCAAAAATCCTTGCAGAAAATTCGGGTGCAAATTCGACAACAGTACTAGCTAATCTTCACCGAGCTCATCAGGTTAATAAAATATTAGTGATTGCCAATTAAACTGGCGTTTGCCTTTATATTTACTTTTTTTTTCAATGTTGATAGGAAGGACATAAAAATGCAGGATTCGACATTGACTCTGAATCAAATGGATACTGTGATACAAAAGAAAAAGGCATATTAGATCTGTACAATGCGAAAGAATGGGCGCTAAAATATTCGGTCGGAGCCGCCTGTACAGTAATTAAGATAGATCAGATTATAATGGCTAAACGTGCCGGTGGACCAAAAGTTAAAGCTGGCGGACATCAAAGTGACGATGAATCTTAAATTTATCTATATATTTATATGCGTATATTTATGTACTTTAAAAACTAAATGCGCTTTAAACACGTTCGTGTTATTTTAACATTTCATATGCTGTGTAAGAATAATTTATAACTATCGCACATTTTAGTTTTTCGATACAACTAAAAATATTGTTTAATGCTCGAAATTAAATATGGGTTTTTTAACAGAATAATAGAAAACTGCATTAGTAAAAAATCAGAAAAGGCGTATTTAGGGATTTTGTAATTGAATATGGTTTGAAATCGTCATTACAAATAAGATCAAAACCAGTGATGTAATATTAAGTTAAAATTACTGCCACACTTATAATTCTTTGGATATAACTTGAAATAATTATTTTAAAAGTACTTATCCAAAAATCAATCTATTATATTTTTTTTAATTTCATTTCTTTAATATTTGTAAAATAATATTTTGTTATTTGAAACAATCTTTGGTGCATAAAGAGTTATATTTCACACATACTGTAATTTCTTGAGTCACTTAAGATTTACCTAATTTTTAAGGTTTTTATTACTCTGATAATATTCTTTATGAATAATTTTCTAAATAATTTTGTTATTAATAAAACCAGAAATTCCTACAAAGATGAATGATGCATTTTTCAATTATAACTAAGCATTCTGATCTTTCATTATTTTGATTACCCTCAAGTATTATTTACTCATGTAAATGTAAATCACATACGGCCTTTAATTTTATTGCTTTAGCAAAAAAATAATCATAATGTACAACTCGACTTTCGCAATTTTGATTAATCCTATTTTTAAGTATGCGCAGTCTAAGCTTTATTTTTATATTTATAATTTCCTCGATTAATAATTAATAATTTTATGTGGACATTATTAAGAATAAAAACAACTCAATCTACTAAACAAGTAGTTTTATTTTTTATATTGAACACTTAGAAATACGATCGTAAATTTAAATCAGCGAACGTTTACTCCAATCAGAGTCTGCGAAACAATAGTTCCCTTTCCGGGCACGGTTAAAGGAAAGTTTTTGAAACAAGCCTCTTTATTTGAATTTGTGAGTAGATCTGGTGCGCAAGTTTCAAAGATTTTCTTCTTTGGATTCAATTGACTATCGGGATTTCTGGGGAAGCCTTCACAGCAGACCAAATCACCAGGCACTGATCCCGGAGGTGGATTTAGTACTTCAACTTTTTCAGGTGACGACGCACACATTACCATAGCTTCTGAAGTGATTCCGCGCATCTAAAAATAATAATATTTGTATTCAAAAATATATGAAGTTTTATTCCTTAAATTTTATTAAATGCATTTCATAAAACAATAAAATAAATAATATATAAAAAAAATCGTTGCTGAATAGAATTTACCTTCACGGGTTTCAAATTACATAATAACACTACTGTACGATTTTGCATTTCTTCAATTGGAATATGATTAACTAGGCCGGAAACGACAGTTCTTGGGTTAGCTTCTCCGCAATCGACTTTTTCAACATATAAACTGTCGGCATCCGGATGCTTTGAAATCTCAATAATTTTTCCTATTCTAAAGTCCAATCTTCCTACGTCTACGGGCGCTTCCGCTGTAGCAGAAGGAGCAACCTTTTCTGAAACTGCTTTAGCCTTTTTCACTTTCGTTTCTTTTATTGGTTTAGCGGGCGTCGGATCTAAATTTACATCGCTTTGAACAACTTTTACAGTTTCCACGAGAGCACCATTCAATATATTATCCTTATTGGGTAGCGGGATTTGTTTTTTACCATGTAAAGTTTCCAATCTGACGAGTTCTTTGAGAGCGTCATCGATTTGCGATCGGAGTTCGTCATTCTCTTTGATTAGCAATTTAACTCTCTGTTCGGACTTCAATTGTTTCAGCTCCGCCAGCTGAAAATAAAATTCGGCAATGAGAATCACAACAATCAACGGTTGAGCATTAAGTAAATAATTAAAAGCGTGAAATACGACAAACTATAAAGAATCGATATTAAAACCTCTTTCTGAAGAGATTCGAGCAATTTAGAAGCTCGTTCTAATTTATCGGTCCCCGACGACATTGCAGAAACCGCTAACGACCTACAGTTTCTAAACGTCAACCTAGTCAACACGTGCATCTCCAATTTCATTAGTCCTCATAATCAAAATATCGACCGTGTACCATGTTTTAGTACAAAAGAATTATATATTTAAAATTCTTTAAAAAATAATAAATCTAGAATTAATAAATTTATTTTACTTAAAAAAAAACATTTTTTTTATTAAATATAATCGTTATATTTTTAAAGAAATCTATAAATTAATTAATATACAAAATTTTAATATTATTAAAACTATTTATCGTTATTGTTCAAAAATTATATGAACTATTGTAATATGAAAACAACAATTATTAATTTAATTTCATTGCTCATGTATGTAAAACTTTCATTCATAATATAAAATGGTATAACGATAATAAAAATAAAATGTAGACCAAAAATAGAGAGAATCGGCCGACGTTGCTGACATACGTCAAAACTGTCGGAAGCCATGGCCGCTTCTGCCGATTGGGAAGAAGTTAAAAGATTAGCGGCTGACTTTCAGAAAGCTCAACTTAGCTCGACTCTTCAACGGTTATTTCCTTATTATTTATTATTCTTTTACGTTTCGTCTCATTTTTTTTTAACCAACTTGTTTTACGCAATCCAACCATATGTAATATTCTTATATTAATTTTTTATGAATTTTTCAAATATCTCCATGCTTTTTGTTTCTAAATTAACTTTTGTACAACAGATCTATTATTATATTCAAATTTTGTAGTTAATCATATAAAAATACCCAAAAAAAAACATTGAAAAATATTTTTATATTTTCTTTTTTTTTTAATTTTATTTTGGTGTTGAGTTTTTTTTATAGCATAATGTCTCTATTTTTGGATACTATAAAATAAAATAGCGCACCAAATATAAAACCAATAAACGTACATTATCGTTTCCACTTTTAAACGTAAATATTCAAAAGTTTTAATATAATGAATTTTATACATTTCAGACTTTCCGATCGTAATTGTGTGGAAATAGTTACAAAATTAATTGAACTTAATTTACTGGATGTTATTTTTACTAATGATGGAAAAGAATATATTACTCCGCAGCAACTTTCCAGAGAAATTAAAGATGAATTATTTTTGCGAGGCGGAAGAATCAATTTAGTAGACTTGGCGAAAGAGCTAAACGTTGAATTGTCCCAAATATCTGCAAAAATAGGAGACGTTTGCCAGTCGAGTTCACATATTCACTTTGTTTTGGGTCAGCTCATCGATGATACGTATATAGAAAGAATCGCCACAGAAATCAATGAAAAATTAAGTCAAAATGGACAAATTAATGTCAGCGAATTAACTCTCGCATACGATTTGCCATCAGACTTTTTGCTACATTCTGTAATTGAAAAGAAACTGGGTAAAACAATTTTTGGAAAACAAGATCCTTCCGATCCCAGAATATTTTTCACCGAAGCATTCGTTTCTAGAACTAAAGCAAAAATTAAAGGTGCGCTTACCGGTTTATCTAGACCTACACCTGTAGCTGCTATTTTAAACCAATGCAGTATTTTAGAAAGAATATTTTTCAGTTTAATGAAAGAAATTTCAACTGCCGGTACGGTTACTGGTAAACAAGCTAGTGCACTTTATATTCCACATATTTATACCAAATCTCAAACCGATTGGGTTGTAAATTCTTATAAACAAAGTGGATATTTAAAATATGATGATATGATTCGTATGGGAATTACTGACGCTAAACAATTTATCAAACGTACACTTACTAATGAAGATGTTAGTTATTTGCAATCTTGCGTTGTTGGAAATCAAATTCTAGATCAAATTTCGACTGCGATCGAAGAGTGTAACTCGTCAAGATCTTATATTGATATTTCTTCACTTTTACCATCTGCTATTAGCGAACAAGACATCGAAAATTTAATAGCTAGATTTATGACTCCGGCGTTACAAAAAACACTTCTTGTATTTGGTTCCACAGGTAAAACTAAATCTAAGAATTTTTCAATTAAAATTAAGTTTATCAATTATTTAATTTATCAGTTCTTATCAAAAATAATTCGTATAATTTTATATAATTAGAAAAAACTTTTTATATATTGTATATGCAATTATATGATTATTAAAATAATTTTTTTTTTATCAATTCTTTGTTTTCTAAGTTACAGCATTACTTGAAATATAATATTTCAAGTGCTTAATCCAAAAGAATATTTTTTATTATAATATGTATATGAAATAATTGAAAATCTATAATTCAAGTTTTAGTATTTTATTTTCTTTATTATACTTTAACACTTATTTTTTTCATTGTAGTTATAAGCACTCATTTTATCGATAAGCTAGCAGTACCGTGTTACGCTTTAGTTAACGAAAAAGCAAAAGAATTTGTTAAATCAGGTGCTTACCAACGAATGTATACAGAAAAGCAACTTTCAATCATAAAAAATGTTGAAGTTGACGTACCAGTTCATGTTGACATGAAAGCTGAACGTCGAGAAGAACGAAGAAGAAAAGCAGCAGGAGGTAAAGGTGGAGGCGGAACTCAAGGTCGTGAAACTAAAACAAAATCTGTTAAAAAACATGTCAGGGGCAATAAAGCTGCTCAGGATTCTGATTCTGATGATGCTTCGTACGAGCCTAAAAAGAAAGCTAGCGCGTCTTCTGTTGATCTCTTAACTGTAAAAGAATTAAAAAAATGTCTGTTGCCTGCTTTAGAAGAAGAGGGAATTGAATATTTATCTTCTAATATTTCTGAATATATTTTACCGTACATTTCATTCTGATTTGACAGTTCTGTATTAATTTATTTTTTTTATACTAAATTTATATTTATATTTTTAGATCTGTTAACAAAACAGGCTTTGCAACAGCTCAAAACTTATTTGAAACAACATTGGAAAACACTTCTCAGATCAGAAGACAAACACATTCATCATTACAAGATAAATTGAACGCTTTAATTAACGATATAAGACACTATGAAAAAGGAATAAAGATATTTCCCGTTGATCAACAACCTCAATTTATCAAATATTTATTAAAAAGTTTAGGCAGTGATATAGCTTCTGAGTTTTTCAAATATGCAGCTAGCGAATGCAGTCTTCCTGAAACTCCAGATACCTTGACCCCCGAACAAAGAAACAAGTTGGTTAATGAGGTTACAGACGAATATAAAGGCGTGCTAGCTAATTTGAACAAAAGTTTAGCTGGACAAAATATCGACAGCTTTCTACAAGCTGCTGAAAGTTGCTTAGAAGCTTGTAGTATGATACTTAAAAAAATCGATAAAAAAAAAGATAGGTATGATGATACTAATTTTAATATCAATTCTTTTATATATAAATAGTTTCATATAGACACAAATATAATAAATAATAACTAAGTAAATTCACAATTAACTCTAAAATATTTTTTTGTAAAAGTTAGGTTCAAAAATAATAATAAGAACTTAAAAAAAATACATTAAATTTTGTTATTATTATTTGATAAAATAATTTCTAAAACTTTTTTTCTTTTTTTAAGAACCTTAATTTTGACACACAAACATGGACTGCTTGAACAAGTAGATTCTTGTGATGATCCTCCATTATTACTTCATTTATCAGTTTTAACAATATTTACTATTGCTACTCAAACCATGTTGCATGCATCGGGTCGTCAGGTATCGACTATTATTACATTTTTGAAGCCATATCTTACAGATGATCAAAGAAAGGAGCTTTCCTCATTTCATGGTAAATTCTAAATGTATATTTGGTACATATAATCTATAATTTGTGAACGTGCTTTAATAAAAAAAATCATAACTTTCAGACATTGTCCTCGAATTACTCAGCGTAGAGGAAGACGATGATAAACGCAGCGAAATAATGATGACTCTCAATGAAAAAGTGCCATTATTGAAAAAGATGACAGCAGATTTTAAGAAACCATCAAGTCAAAATACTGAAGATAAATAAAACGCATTTATTTACATTACGTATAATTCTAAAGTTACATATTTTTGTATAAATTTTAATATTTTAGAAATAAAAAGGTGATTTTTAATATATTATTTAAAATTTATTTTTTATTCGTTTATAAACAATAATTACACGTGCGCGCGTCTTTAAAGTTTATAAAGTATATATTGTATTAAATAGTACATTGTTAACAAAATATTTATTAACATGAATCTGAAAACTAATAAAAGAAATAAACTTTCAAATTGAAACCTGATCGATGATACGTGAAGATGCTTTAACCATACGCGTAATTTTTTCATAATTAGTTTTGAAAAATTTCCATTTCATTTTAAATCATCTGTTTGTATCGTAAAAATAAGAAATTTAATTTACCATATTTGATTTAAAAAAAAAATGTTTAAAAAATTACCGATATCTATTATTACGTGTGTTTCGACCGAACAAATATCTAACACCATCTTTGCATTACCGTTTTATATTATATATATAAAATATCGTATATTCACCTCAAGTTCAAGGTAACTATACTTTTTGTGTCGAGTGAATATCGATTTTCCACTAGTAATGCGATATCAGCTGTGCGGTTGACTGTAACTTTCATTTCTAATAGCAAAAATATCGTGATAATATTGAATATTTAAAATAATTCACACTCAAAATGCAACGTCTTTTGAGTTTGCATTACAAAAATATTACCGCAATAAAACAGAATGATAATTCATGAAACGACATTAGTGTACAATGTTATAATATATATTTATATATATTGACCGGAGACTGAAATGTTTACTACAGATATTGGTAAAAAAAAAAATGTTTTATTTATTACAAAATAAAGTGATAAATTCACATTGAAAATAACGCATATAAATTTTCTAATTATATTTCAACATATATGGTATAATCTGAATTTTATAATATTTTTATTTAGACATAAAATTTAACCCTCATCGTTATCTCAATACCACACTTTTTCAAAAATATTTCACGAAAAAAAAAATATAAAAATTAAGATTTTTTAACGATCCATTTATATATATTATATATATATATATATATATATATATATATATATATATATATATATATATATTTAAAACGATTTATTTAATTGGAGTACATAGTTATAGTTATACAAATAATTTGTTTTAAATAAAAACATATTAATAGAAATATAACAAAGAGTTTGTTTCACTGAGTCATTATTATAAGTAAACAGACTCTTTGTTTATGAATTATTTTCAGCACTTCTAAACTTAATGCGTTTTGTTTTTTTTTTTTTTTTGTATAATAATGACCTCTATACAATATTAATCAACTTCTGTAAGAATCTCAATTATGGCATTAGATCTTTTTTTTGTGATCTTATTACCGTCAAACATTGTATTTAAAATTTATTATTATTACAACGTAGTAACTTTTTATCAACATATGATAAATATATTATGAATTCATGGATTCCGTTAGTATCTCCTGCAGATAGGTCTTATACTTGAACCGAGGGGCAAATCGCAATAATTTTAAATTGAAAAAAATATATTACAACGTATTTATTATTACTAAAAAATTTTCCGGAAATTGATATACATATTTATTTTTATAAATACTTTCACACAAAAAGTATTTTTATCCTGCGATAATTTAGGTTAGAAGGTTAAAAATTGAGATGATTTTGATTGCGAAAGATTTTCGAATGTTTTTTTTACAGAATTTTATCTGAAATATATAGTTTGATCAGAAGTTTTTTTACATCAATATAGATAGATTATTTTTATATTCGTTTGTATTTTATTTTATTTGTCTGAAATTAAATGTATTTTTACAATGTTCACATTGTGAGATATTTTTGATATTTACATATGATTCTCAAAATATTAATTTTATTATATATATATATATATATATATATATATATATATATAATGAAATACATACACATTCGATGGCACTATATATAATCGGAAGTCATTTGAATTTATTCTTCGTGCAATTTATAAACGCGAACAAACACAAAAAATAAATGAATCTTTATCAGTCTATTGACATAGCTAATGGAAGAATATTCATAACATTTTTCAATTAATGATCGCTATGAAAATTATTGTGAAACTCCATAACCAAACAAAATCATAACGAGCTTTAATTAAAATCTCTTGCTTTGTTATAAATGCAAATTAAATGTTATATTAAAAAGTATATTTTTAAATTAAATTTGCAGATTTTTTTTGAACAATCGATTCTGATATACAATAGTAAAAGTGATGAAACTACAAAATTACGTATTTCTTTTCTCTATAAAGAAAACTAAAATAAGTTTTTTTCAATAATAAAATGGAATTCCTTAAAATTAAAATGTGAAAAAATTGATTTTATTATAAAGTATTTATATAATAATTGATGAAAAAAAGTTCATGAAAAAATCTTTTTTTTTTAGGTCAAGAAAGCTGTAAATAATAATCAAACTATGTTATCAGATATCGCACAAAAATATTTTTGCAACATTTGAGCATCACTGGAACCATATAAGCGGTACAATTTGAAACATGGCTGAGACGAAATCGTCCAGTTGCGGTGGGTTACTGGTTATTGGCGGTCGCCTTACGCCGATAATCTGTTAAGATTCCATCGTAACCATGGAGGAGTCAGGATTAACAGCAAATTTGGATGGATCAAAGCCTATGGAAAATAAACCTCAAAGCCCTGAAATAAAAAAGCAACCTCCGGATGGCGGTGCCAGAGCCTGGTTCGTCATGATGGGTTCATTCCTATGTAACGGAATCTTACTAGGAATCATCAACAGTTTTGGACCTATACATAGTTATCTTCAGAAAAGTCTACAAGAAGCAGGAGAGGCTGAAGCATCCAGTAAAGCAGGTATTTTGAATATTCAAATTTAAATTTCCCGCCTTTTTAATTTTCCCGCCTTCTACATCTCGTAATTGATTTAGTTCTGCATTCTTTTCAATTTGATATTCTCTGGAATTTGATTGATTTAGTTATCATATTATTATATCGTATTTGAAAATATGTTAGATTTAATACTTAAATAAAAGCGACTTCAACTTAGTATCATAATGTTTTGGATTATAGCGTTATTTGTATCTAAATATATCATATTCGACAAATAAAAATTGTTAACCCATTGACATCCAATAATATGAAAACATTCATTAACTTATTGTGATTCAATGTCGTCTCCGAATTATTTGTCGTTGATAGTTTAGATTCAACGTGATAAATTATCGTCTAAATTCTTTGAACAAATATAATGTAGAAATATAAACAATTGTCATAAATCATAAATAAACATTGTACTGAATATAACATTGTGATCATAAAGTAAGGTGAATTTGTTTATAAAGTGTAAATTCTTTATTTACTCTTCCAAATCAATTTTCAATCGTATCAAAACGTCGTCCTCGCATTGGCCTTTTGAGTTTGTTGAATAGCCAAAAATCGCATGGAACCAAATCAGGCGAATACGTTGATTGAGGAACGATATGAGTAGAGTTTTTGACAAAAAAGCCACCGAGAACCAATACGGCATGATATGGTGCATTATTGTGATGAAGGAACCAAAAGTTGTAAAAATACGTGTAATTTGGAGATAATTAAACCTTGACAAACAGACGCTCGACAAATGTTATAGACAGTCCTACCAATCTAGGAAAAAAAATTATAATTTACCTGCCTTCCTAATGCCCGGTAGTTTTAAATGACAATTTCATCTTACTTTTTGATCATAGTAGTATTATATATATACATTTTTTTGTTAGATTTAATATATCGAAATATAAATATTTGTTATTCATGAGAACATATGATTCAATAAAGCCTACTTTAAAAATAACCGAAGACTTCTACAGGTTGATTTTAGTATTTTTTTTCCTATTAAAAAAAATATTTATCTATATTGATACTGTAGTTTACAAATATACGACGAAATCCATAGATTTGTTTTTCTACATATAATTAAATAATGTGACGTATTTCTAATAAAGATAATTTTTATTAATAATAAATAATCATAATAATCATTAATACTATTGTTGTTAATTATTCAAAATTAAATTAATTATAAGTTTTTCACCAAAAAAAAAAAATAATAATAATATTAAAAATCAAAAAATAAATTATAATCTTAAACATTATATCCTAGAAGAAATAAACGATTTTGATACTGATTCGATTGTTAGTTTTTTTTTTTCATACTTTAGCTCTAAAAATATATAAAAATATAACGTTTAAAATATAAGTATTGATCACATTGTTTATAAATACAAGTTTCGATCCACAATCCACAGGTTGGTAACGTATGATTACTTTCAGGATCCTTTTGTTATTCAATGGTATATCGGTTGATGGTCAAATGCATCTATTGTTGATATTACTAAGTGTTCATTTGGCTCTGTGATTCTTTTGATACACGTGGATGTCACTTTGTATATATTAAGTCGATGACAATATACGTCTATTAGATAGAAAAAAATATTTCAAATTCTATTCTAAACTATATTTTTTCTAAATAACATACGTTCTGTTCATATATAATTTATGAACACTTATAACGAAAAAAAAAAGAAATGATTTGTTTATAGAATCTAATAAATTATATGTTAAAAATATATTTTATTTCCAATATTATTCTTTATATAGTCTAATTGACAATTTACTTATTTAATTTTCGGATTTTTTTTAATGAAAAAAATAGACACACACACACATATATATATATATATATATATATATATATATATATATATATATATATATATATATATATATATATATTGAATTATTTAATAGTATGTGATAGCGAAAAAAATAATGTAAAACCTATTGTAAATTGAAATTTATATTGTAATAATTTGAACCCGTGACTTGCTGTTTCATAAATAAAATAATTATGAATTAATTCAATAGTTGATAATAAATAAATGTCATTCGTATATATCATGTATTATATATCATTGTATAATTAGAATTAAAAACGATTGAAATTGTTTTATTATCAAAGTGAATTAAGTTTATAATGAATGAAAGTTTTAGAATTTTATTCGTTTTTTTTTTTTATAGAAAGAAGTAAATCTTTTAAATTTAAATTACATATATTGTCAACTCTTTTTTGTTCATGAATCACATTTCATTCAGTCTTAATTTGCTCAGAGTACACTTTATAAAGTATAAATTAATGAAGATCATTATATTAAAAATATACTGTAATTAATGTAAAATATGAGCTTTAGCATATTTTATTTTACATAATTTTTTTTTTGATATGACAAATATCAACCGGATTAGACGAGGGAAAAATTGTTAATATTCATTAAAAAAAAAAAAGACATCAAAAGATCAATAACTAGATATATATAAATAAATTTTATGTTATATTACAACAACAACAACAACAAAAAGATACGACGATATTTCTCGTAACAAAGAGATCGCGTGAAAACAACGAACACACGGTAAAGCTTCGTCCTCACGAAAAGCGATGACATTGAAAACACTCGAAATAATAGCGGAATAAAAAAGACGAATCCGTAAGCCAGTGTCCGCCTTTAGATCGGCGAAATATCGCGCTGCGAGAACGCGCGCGTATATATTCGTCTTGACCCGTTCTCAAAAATAGACAAACCACGTGTCCAACATCAGTTTCAGAACGCCTAAATGTTTCCCAGTTCGTTAGCACCGACATCCTATACGACACTCCCAGATTCCAGAGGATGCAACTGCATCGTTTCTGACAAAAAAAAAAAAAAATACTCGTTAAACACACTATATTATGAATCGTCAACTTTTATATGAATACATCGTTGATACATTTATCCCATTAATACAAATAAATCTTTTAACAAATTTTAATTTCTCTCTATAATTTAGAATAGAAGTGGAAAAAAAAACCATTTCTCGTTATAAATATTTATTATAATTTTAATCGTAAAATAATTTCATAATAAAAAAAAATCATTTATTTCGATACTAAAAAAATAATAATATGGTAAATCAACGCTGCAATGTTTCAATATTGATAAAAATATATATCTGCTGATAAAGAGATTCTAACTAAATATAAATGAAATAATATATATATATATATATATATATATATATATATATATATATATATATATATATATATTTATGTTCACAATGCAATATAAGTGAAATGGTATATGACAATTTTTTTTATGATGCAACTATATACTAAAATTCATAATGCTTTTAGTTTTTATTATAATACATATAATAAATAGATTTGTTGCAATTATTGTTATTGTTATTTGTTTCAATCATAATTAATTTTAAACAGAAAAATCAATAAATAAATTATATATATATATATATATATATATATATATATATATATATATATAATGTTTACATAAAATTTTTATAACATATTCATGACATTTCTTTTATTATCACTCTTATGTCATAAAATATAAAACAGATATATTTATAATAAATAAACAAAAACATGAATTTTACAATTTTTATTTTCTCATAAAGATTTTTTTAATGACATTGAGTTAATCATCTTTATAACTTTATAATTGCTTCCGTTTTTTTTTTTATTATTTTCACATATTACAATTAAAATATGTATAATATATACATCAGAAAGAATTCAATGAAAATTTCATTGAATATAAACTTAAGAAACCATACTTTATAAATATCACTTCTTCTTATTGTCCGCCCGCTTAAAACACTTAAAGTATATAAAATTTAGTCACATTTCACGTCAACAAATCCTAGATAAACCTTTAAGAGGATTTTATCGACATTTTCCAGTATCATTTTTCACTTATGAACGGTTCAAAGACCCGTCTATCTTTCTACGTTAACCGCAAATATTATTATATTGCTCTCACTAATATTTAAACGACTGCTTTATTACACTGACTTTATTAATTTTATAAACATGTTAATATTATAAACATTACATATCAATATATTTTTGCTTACAAAAAAAATAAATAAATAAAAACAATTAATTACACCGTATCGAATCCTTTACAATTACAATACAAGAGTTATATGTACTATAATATTGTTATCGACAAACTATCTGAACTATTTTTTTTTTCGTTTTCGCAAAATAAACAGTAGCGTAATTGATCTGTTTATTTATGTATCGCCTTCCGTTTGACCTTTTTTTTTTTTTTTATTTCACTATACATTTTGATATAAGAATGAAACGATCGATCATTAGATATCGAGCTGTTTCCTTAGAAAATTGACCATTGTAATAAATGCCATAAAATACATAAATTATTATGATTGCTATTTATTTCACTTTATCCAAACTAGAGTAAACGTTTGGACAGCTATTAGACAGTGTCGGACTTGATAATTATTAACCGACTCAATGAGTACAATTAAAATGTATATTTCTCACGAATTAACATGAGATCTTAATAATGATAGACGACATTTTTTTTTCTTAATCGTGAATTTTGTCTTCGATAGTAATTTTTCTTATTTAACATTTGAAAACGTTGCCATAGAATATTAGAATGTTAATTTAGAAATATAAATTTATATCGTCTAAATATTTTGTGGCATAAATTCAAAAATACTAGTAATTCTACTACATTTGATGTAGAAGTTCCGCATATAATCAGTCAGACAATGAAAATTTCCATGATAATACTTATACTATCAAAGAAGTCTTACAAGCAGCACGAATGACAAAATGCGTAAAGGTCATTAACATGATAATTATAAGAAAATATATATTTATAAAATTATTTAATTTATTTAAGTATTAATATTTTTTTATTTAATTGTTTAAATTGTTACAATAAATTTTGCTAATAAACATATTCATATTATTTCAGCGCTTGCTCAGAAATTTTCAATTTTTTAGTGTATATAAATTCAAAAAAAATATTTCCATAAACCTTTAATTTTTTTATAACTATTTAATCTGAGATAAAAGCACTATTTAATATCATATTATATAATAAGTCTTTCTATAAATATTTCTTTGAAAGTTATATATAAATTTAACGACTTGATAAAAAAAAATATCAATCATTTTTATAATATATATATATATATATATATATATATATATATATATATATATATATATATATATATATATATATATATATATATATATATATATATATATATATATATATATATGAAGCTCGGTTTACTCATTTATCTGGATTTTTTAATATTTTATTCATAAAGTTGAACTAGTCCTATTGTCATATTGAGTTGAATTTTTATCAATAATTTCATATAAAAATTGAAACTTGTAACATTATGGAAAAAAAACAATGAACATCATTCGTTGTCATTTGATCAACTTATTTATAATATATTAAAAAAATGCATTCTTATGTTGAAATCGTAATTGCTTGAAAAAAAAAATATACAATCAAATTGCACATACAATTTTTTTATGCGTGACGCTTAATGTGTTTTTCGCAAATGCTTAAATATAATATATAAATTTAGCATTGAATTAGGGTTCGTCGACATTATTAAAGAGATACACTTTCTGGTGCACAATTAAAACATGCATTTGATTATATTATTTTAATATTATTATTATTATTATTATCATTCAAAGCCAGTAAACATAACATTCAATATAGACCGATCATTTATATATTTACAGGATTATTTTGATAAAAATCATAATGCTTTTGTGTCACTTACAACACAACACTTAAATATTTTTTCATGATATGCAACAAATTAAGAATTCTGGTTTAAAGATATTAATATTATGAATTTTAGTTCAATATTTTTCTATTTGAACAAAATATAACATATATATATATATATATATATATATATATATATATATATATATATATATATATATATATATATATATATATATATATATATATATATATATATATATATCGAACTTGAAACTGACACATAATGTATATAATGGTAACACACATGTTCGTTCAATAATCAACAGTTTATGAGTCCGTTATTTGGAAATAATTAAGAATAATGTTATGATTACAAAAAAAAAAAAGATTCTTATTTGCTCTATAAAATAATTTGTTTTAATATATTGTGTTAAATTTTCTTTAAACATTTTTTTTTCACTAGAGAAGTAATGAGAAATGATTTATTTTTTAAGGAATAAATATGATTAGTATATTAATAGTTAAATAAATCTAAAAATAAAGAAATCAATTAAAATTTAGAGAATATTCAAATAAATTATAAAGAAAGTTTTCCTTAAAAAAAAACATAAAATATTAATAAACATTAAATAAAATATTAATAAAAATATTAATGTTTAGCATAAAATATTTTGATATTTCCTTATAAATGGTTGTTTATTTAATTTATTATTTAATAATTCGCAATCACCAAGTTATCTTTAGCAATTTTCGTACACATAAATAGACATAATTTATCGCAAATGGGCACAAGTACGAGTTAAATCATATTTTTTTTACTGATATATATATATATATATATATATATATATATATATATATATATATATTATGTCATAATAAATTATTTGAAAAGTGATGCAATGTTATCAAATATTGCAATATATGATACTGTTAAACCATAATCTTGAACAAAAGTCTATTTTTTTTTATACGTGCTCTATTCTATTTACAATTATTTCTGGAAAAAAAAATTACATTTTGAAAACGTATTTTATGTTTTTATTATATTTCATTGACAGTTTCATTCATTCGTCTTTACTCAACATTCACAATTCATCAAAACACAGATGAACTAAAAGTGATTAGCAAGGATAATTAATGCTTACACCTACTCAATTTATCCAATTAACTTCAATATGATTATTGATTAACCTTAATTGTTTGATCTTAATAGATTTTATTAAAAAAAAAAATAATAATAACTCTTCGGTTTGAGGAATTGATCAAACACACAATATTGTTATGGTACATTTGTGTAATTCTAATTTGTGTACTATTTTAGTTAGATATTTAGAAAATAAAGTTAACCTCAAAGGGTTATCGTTACATTTAAATAAGTTATATATAGATTGTATCCCCCTTTGGTTTATTTTCATATATATCTATTTTATGATCATTGTTTTTTTTTTTTATTTCTTTTCAGCACTCGTCGGATCATTAGCCATTGGAGGAATGTTTTCTCTTTCGTTCGTTGCCGGAATGTTAACTGATCGTGTTGGTCTACGTTGTATTACACTAATAGGCGGTATTTTAGCAACCGGTGGTATGCTTTTATCATCATTTGTTTGTCACAACGTGGAAAGTTTGTATTTCACTTACGGTGTTATGTTCGGTGTGGGGGCAGCTTTAGCATACACTCCATCCCTTGCCATACTTGGTCATTATTTCAGTAGATATCTTGGTTTAGTCAACGGAATAGTTACTGCCGGTAGTTCTGTATTCACGGTGGCAATGCCGGTTCTTTTAGATTATGTGTTAACGAAACACGGTCTCGTTATCACACTGAGAGTTCTCGCTTTTATGTCTTCTTTCATAATTCTGTGTGCTCTATTATTCAAACCACAAACACCGATTGAAAAAATCTCTCATAAGCAAGATTGTGTTTCAGTTATGAAATCGTTCGTTAACGTCGATAATTGGAGAAGAAAGAAATACGTTATTTGGGCATTGGCAATTCCGTCAGCTCTCTTTGGCTACTTTGTCCCCTATGTCCATATGCAAAAGTTCACAGAAGTGACTTTTGGTTTTAAAAGTAATTTACCAGTAATGTGTATTGCCATAACATCAGGAATAGGTAGATTAGTTTTTGGTTATATTGCTGATTTTCCTCATGTCGACAGGATTTTGCTGCAGCAAATTTCTTTTTATAGTATTGGAATATTAACAATATGTCTGCCATTTTCTCACTATTATGGACTACTTTTAACGTTTACGTTAGGCATGGGATTGTTTGATGGTTGTTTCATTTCGCTATTGGGTCCGATCGCTTTTGATCTTTGTGGACAAAAAGGAGGCGCTCAAGCGATTGGCTTTCTGCTTGGTCTGTGTTCAATACCATTGACTCTGGGACCACCAATTGCCGGATTAATCTATGATCATACCAAATCTTACACATTACCATTCTTACTTGCTGGAATACCGCCATTAATTGGCGCCACAATTATGTTTCTCATTAAATTTGCCAAAGATCCACCTATTGAAGAAAAAAATGGCAATGGAACACTTTTGACAACTAATGCATGGAATTCA
The DNA here is from genome assembly GCA_024500535.1 of Leptonema lineaticorne. Lineage (NCBI taxonomy): Eukaryota > Metazoa > Arthropoda > Insecta > Trichoptera > Hydropsychidae > Leptonema > Leptonema lineaticorne. The sequence continues at coordinate 4,349,830 of JANIJI010000007.1, forward strand.
GGTATATAACGTAATTTATATGACTGTCAATACCTAATTTTGTGTGATCCCACGTTGTAATCTTGCATGACAGATGAGTATCCTGATAAAAAGAATGGATGTCCCTCATCAGAAGCGGTTCCTTTGGCAGCTTTAGTTTCTCCAGGTACACTAGCGTGGCATTTTTACAGCACACCATATATTATACCAGCACGAAGCAATTCGAAGAATAATATTCAAACAAAACACAGCTATGTTTCTACTTCACAAACACCTTTATTAGCTTATAATATCCATAAAGATCACAAAATTCACAATAACTACCAAACTGGCAATGATTCTTCTACTTACTTTTCCTGTCCATCAAGAAATAAACGCTTTTTTAAACCTGTCGATATTGCGCAGTTTAGAAATTTATCTAATAATATTATACACAAAAATCACAAACAATACTCTGTAACGTGATGAAAACATATTGTTTATTTATAATAGAGAATTTTTTTTGATTTGTGAATCTCGCACTTTGATCTCTCATACAATAATAATAAAATGTAATAGTAATTTAAAACACCAATTGTTTTGAAGTATTTACACGCTTTTTCAAAACGAACATTTATTAGTGTTCTTTATTAAACACTGATCCAAATATACAAAGGGCAGAGTCAAACCTAAATATGAGCTTCTTTTTACTATTGTTACAAAACATACAAACTTCAATTCTCAAATTAATATTAGAGCTTAAAATAATCAACAAAACTATTTAAATTCTAATACGTCTCAATAAATTTAATGAAGCACTTCATTAGTGTTGATAGTTAAAATGAAGATTATTTTTGATATATAGTTTGTTGATTGAAGTTCATACATATCAAAAAAATATATTGAGCTAATTGCACATACAGTATGTGTAAAATATTATATTATGTTGTGAATATAAAACTTTTCATCTATAATAAAATACGATTTTTTATTAAAGTATATTTTTTAAATAATAAGTGGAAATAGCTAAACTTATCTATAATACTTTATATGCAAATAGCCAGATTATTAGATAAATATTATACATTTATTCTTCAGATGAAATATGGAGAAATAAAGGCGTTTAACATTTCTCTTTTTATTTCCATCAAACTTACAATGTAGTAATAGTTGTACATAATTTGTTCTTTGTAACTATCATTGTATTGAATAATTGCATTTTCAACAATTATAATAGTAAAATAGCATCTGTAAAACTTTGAATTAATTTATTATTATTATCACTGTATTAGTATTATTTTAGTTTGCGATTTTTAGCGCTTTTGTTGTATTCAAAAATGTAATCTAATTTTATTACTAATATTTTGATTTTATTTTGTATGATTTTTAAATTTTATTGCTTTTAAATTTTATTATTATTATTATTATTATTATTATATAGCTTCAAATACTGTGATAAATGTTGCAATATTAATACGGATTTCTTTCAATATCTAAAATGATTTTCAAATTAAAATAAAAAATTACACAAACGATGAATTATTCGTAGATATTGATCGATAACCGTATTTAAAAACTTTTCTTCTTTGTTTGCACATACTTTTTGTGTTGCTTTTTATTATTAAAATATTTGTTACTGTTTCGTTTTTCTTCAAATTTTTTTGTGAATAAAACAAATATTTAATTTTACTTCTATCTAACAAATTTTCTTTTTCACTAATAAAAATGAAAGTTTCCTTCAATTAATTTTTATTTCCTTAAAAATGTGGTAAGTACTATTTTTTTATTATTCAATGCACAATAAGATGTAATACATAAAAATGTTATATATATATATATATATATATATATATATATATATATATATATATATATATAAACTATTACACTATGAATAATATAAAATAATTTTATTTCAGAATCTGAAAAGGACAAATGTGCGAATGGAATATAAATTATAAATAAATATAAGTCTCAATATAAAACAGACTTGTGAAAATAATTCATCGACTCATATTTTAGACGATAAAATTTTAACAACGCTAAAATGAATCTCGTTCAAGTCGAATAGATGATTTTTTTTAAACCAGGAATGCCTTTAAAATGCTTTAATTATATAAAATGAATTAAGTATGTGAATTTTTGCTTATACAGTATTGGAAATTAATACACTTATTAAACAATTTAATTATCATCTATATTCTGGATAATTTAAAATAAATAATATTTTTCTTATAAAAATAAATAAATAAATGTTTTAATAAATGTGTACTAATACTATATATGCAAATAATCACATTCGGTGACTAAATGTATTCACATAAAATAGTAATTACATGTCAATTTTTTTTTTTAGTTTTACATAGAGTATACATATCTTTGTTACGAAAATGTTTTGATATTATTTATGTTATACGTGAATGCGTAGTTCCTTTATTCTTTGCATTTCAAGACTGTTCCTTAATATTAATTTATTTTTAAGTAGTTAGAGAAAAAAAATGTTATTATATTATATAAGATCTCCCATTTGATGATTTATCTAAAGATGTAGTTACCTAATAATACATATTAAAATTATATTATAGATGAAATAGTATTATATGGTTTAGAAATCGGCCTTTTTGTCTGATTGTAAATGTGTTTCAAAAACTACTTTTTGTAATGTAAAAATATTGGAAGTTAAAGAAAAAAAAATAATAGATGCAGCTCTTAATTTTTATTTAAATATATATCTTTAAAGAAATAAATTTAATAATCTGTAATATACAATTAGAATATTAAATAAAAATAACTAACTTTATCATATGTTCAGTCGAGAGTGCAGCATATTTATATTTGCCCTCCGAAAACCCTTATATTTTTAATTAGGGCAGATGTTAAATTTATGAAAATCCATCTCTGATGTATTCTTTGGATTTTTTTTATTAGAATATTAAAGTTAAAATCTCTTTTTTGTTAATTTTTTTTATAGCATTATTCGTTTTTCTTCTCTGATATATAAATTAGAACTTGATCAATAATTTTATATAACATTGTAAACAAAAAAAAAAAAACTGCTAAAATTATAACGACTAGAAATAAATTACTATGAATTTGGTTTTTGGAATATATTTGCAATTTCAGATTAAATTAATAGACAAAATTACACTTAAAATGGTAGACTTTCATACAGGTTTTTATTATTCAAATATGTTAACAAAGTGATTGTATATTTTTTTTGTATGATTGCATTTGAATTAAAGAAGTGATTTTTAAATTAAAATAAATACGAAATTATTGATATCTGTACTTACTATATCAATAATAAATAAAATTAGGAATAGACCATCATTTCAATTTATTCTCTCCTTCTCATCGTTTAGTGAATAAATATAAATTAGGTATTTTATAAAAAAAAAATACGATTACAATAAAAATATATATATTATATATTTGTTTCGAGAATATCGATATAAATATTATATAGTATTATTTCACATCTTAACTAACAAATAACAAGTTTTATCAATATAAAATGACAAATTATGATTAAAAAAAAATATTGAGTATGCATAAACTAAATCATAGTGCACAGAAAAAGCTAGTAAAATTATGTTGAATCAATTAAAAAGAAAAAAAACATTCGTGCATTATTTACGACATTAAAATTAACATTTCTATAAGTGCAAATATTGAAAACAAATTATTCGGACATGCGAGTTTCTTTGCATAAAATTTGAACAATGCTTAATTGTATAAATAATAAGAGTTTGATGTTACATAAGATGATCACTTCATAATTTCATTAGAAATTTATAAATCTTACCAAGTTACACTCAACAATATATGTTTTTGAAATGCACGAAGTGAAAATTTAATATCGGTTATATATAATAACATAAATTCAACCCTTCCGAAGTAATTTCTTTTAACGAAGCTCAGTTTAAATTTGATGCGAAGGAATTATAAACTCTATACGAATAATATTATGATTATCGTTAATATTAAAAAGAAATAAAAAAGCACCTCAAACTTATCTATTTAAAATTCGATCAGAATGGTCGTGTGTTATAAACAAATACATATAGAGGCATATTCATTCACGTTAATAATACCTTAATGCAAAATATTATATATTATTAACTAATAACGGATAACAAAATAAAACGTAAGTTACAATTATACATTTATAATTATTATAATTAGAATAATGAAAACATTTTAAATGGTAGCATAAATATATGGAAATATAACGTTTAACATGTATAATACATCAATTATTTTTTTAATGCCGAATCAGAATGGAATATGCTTCAATCTGATATTGGCTATGTGGTTAATAATATGTATAAAGAGCTTTTTTTAATTTTACAGATAAATTTTACAAGTACTAGACATTTTTCCTATCTATTTACATACAAATAAAAAACAAATCATAATATTTTACTAATTACTAATATATATATATATATATATATATATATATATATATATATATATATATATATATATATATATATGCAATTGCTAAAGTGATTTCAACACCGATATATTGAACTTAAATTTAACAGTCAGGCATAAAAGTGATGTATTTAATATATATTCAATACAAAAAAAATAATATAAAACAGAACCGTTAATCTTTCTAGGCCTAGATCTTTTCCTGGAGTTTTTGGGCACTGCTTAATTTTAAAGAATTATATTTCACTATTCTTTCTTTTTAAGATATCATATTAAATATCGAAACTTTTAAGAGTTTCTGTCAAAAGCAAAAATTATTTTTATTAAATAATATTAAAAATTATGAATATAATTTTTTATGATATATTAGAGAGACGCCTTCACGAAATACTATTTTATATTCATATATTTTCATATTTAAAAATCTACTGAATAAACTAAATATTAAGTATTTGACAATGGACCCGCTCTAAAATTCAACGTCAGCACTTAAAATTCTGACAGTATCAACCCACAAATTGTAAAAATTACTGTGATACTTAAGATTAGTCAGCAATTATAATTAATTAATTATATTAACATAATATTATAGTATTGATTTTTCTATATCAAACTGCATACGAATAAGAAATCAGGTGCAGAAACACATGTGAAGAAGTGCCACATACATAAATATTAATTTTGATTAAGGATATACATAAAATTTATTGGTGACAACTTGTTTTTATTAATATCAAACGAACCGAAATACTGAAATAAAAAAATACATAGTGATAATAGTTTATAAATATAAAATTTTATTATGCATATTGGTGTGAAGATTCCAGAGTTCTGTTCTAAGATAATTTCTGAATTACGAAAATTGTAGTATTGAGAGAAAATAACAGACAAATAAGTAATTTAAAGTGCTATACAATTTAAAAAAATTAAAACATTGATTCTTAAAGAATATACTGTGAGGCAATGATGCACCCTGTTGTCACTATTAAAAATAAATTTCCATTTTACTCTCTATTATTTGGAAAATATTTTTTAACTAGGGTTATAAATTTTAATCAATTTTTAATTCTTCATTTTGTATGTTTTAACTCAAAAATATAGTGTTTTATTCAGTATGAAATTCAAGAATATTGGCAAATTTTAAAATATATAGCATAATAATAAACAAACACATGAAAATATACAAATAAAAAATGCTTGTAAATCACGATCAATTTTAATATAAGTAAAAATATTAAATGCATGGATAAATTTACATATAGATTTTCACTCACAAGTTAATCTACTATCGACCGCCACTCGCTTACTTTGATAATCAGCCTTATATCTCATAACTTTAACTCGTCTAACATTTAAATGAGTCTCAAACGAAATTTCATATCTATTTATCTAATCATTCAAACAACCCGAAATAAGCTCCGCAATATTCAATACGTACACATCAAACAATGGAGTCCATGTGTAAAATCACTTCATGGTTTCGTTTACTTATCATCAATTCCGAGAAATCTATTACTAAAATATACTTTAATAAAATCGTAACTTATTCGAATTAAAATGTTTTTAGCCTAACAGATAAAAGCTCTATGATTATACTGGGGAAAATAATAATATCACAGTATATAATTAAAATATTATAAACGTTTTTAAGAATGAGTCAGTAACTAATGACAATATACGATAGTATTGTGTTTAAGTTGATTTATATTTCGTTGAAATTTAATATCGCAGAAAATTAGGAAAAAATTAATATTACACTTATGTTACATAAGACAATTTAATAGTTCAATGAACCCTTTGGCACCTTACTTAAATCATTACGTTTCTTTTTATTCATCCAATATATTGCAATAAAAAAAATAATATTTGAAAAATTATATATAATAAGACAATTTTAGCTGCGTTTTAAAAAAAATAAAATCAAAATGTAAAATTTTGGTATCTGTTAATATCTACGGTTTCCATCAGCAACATCTATATAACTATTGTAAAAAATTATTCACATTTCTTATTTTCCTAAACAAAATCATTAGTGTACATTTTGCACCACGAGATTCAAAGTGTACGTTTTACCAAAAAATAATTTGTAAGTTTTGAGATTCATCTAAAATTTCAATGAAATATAATAAAATTAAATATTTCAATAACATTAAACAAATGATTATAAATTTCTGTTAATAAATACGCTATGAAGTAAATTACTTAAGGAACTATGACCTTTTTACAAAATGAACTACTATAAATTTCAATTCAAAAAGACATGGCTGCGCTGAAAAACACTCACGTGATTATATGTTATCCATTTAGAAAAAAATAAATAAAACATTCCATAATAATCTAGTTGGATATAACAATTAGAATAGTGTAATTTGCAATATTAAAACACACAAGAAAAATTGATTATGGCCATTGCTTTAGAATTACACTCTATTACATTAAAAACAAATATCGTTATCATTATTATATATGATATGACTAAAAATGTATTAACTATATACAGTGCGATTTTGTCATCTTTACAATCTCTTTTTAAAATACGATATTAGACACTAACAATTTTAAATTAAATATAGAAACAAAGCAAAATCCACAAAAATAGAGGATATGCAATATAATTTAACTACCAATACTGAAGTACACTTTAATACAAACATTTTGCTTTCTATATATAATGTGAATAAAATTGTTAACAAATCTTATTTAATATTCACTTTTCAATCTTGTGGATATGGTAACTTTATCATAGATTGCACTAAAATAACTGTAGATATTAAAAGATACCTATTTGGATTGAATTACAAATATAATATATAAGAAAAAATGGACGTCATCAAATTGGAATGCACCATTTTTTCAAATAATGCTACTTAAAAATATAAATTAGTTTTCTTTCATTAGAAAAAGATTTAAGAAGGTAATAGAGATCTTTTTCGCAGCTATAAATATAATTATTCAAATATAACGAAAAATTAACAACGAATACACAACTTAAAATTTCTGAATACTATACGGTTTTAAGCGTTTGTAAGTGTGAAAAATATTTTGTAAAAGCTGTCTTTTTACGGCTTGCAGGATTATTAGATTTCATTATTGTTGATAATTCCGGTGGTAATTGCATATTTGGTAACGCAGCAGCTAAACTATAGTATGTAGAAGCGGCAAATTCTATATGAGCTTGCAAACCACCTGTTGTAGCTGCAATTAGCAAGCGATTAGCTAAAGATGGAAGTGTTTCCATCAACCTAGCACCTCCAGTAACAGTTCCGTTGGCCTGACGCCCCAAATTACCTAATAATTTACACATAAAAACAGCATCCTCGTCGGAAGGAGCTTCTAAACCATCCGCTATAGACCTCATAACAGCATGGAAATAATCGTCATCCAAAGGACATATCTGCAAAGAACATTATATATATATATATATATATATATATATATATATATATATATATATTTATCTGAATTTAAAATAAACGGAATTATATACTAACAATATCAGGTCCAAAGTCAAACAACAAACGATAGTAACGTTTTGCGACATGTGGACGTTGTAACATTTGTGGAGTCATTCTTGGCAAAATAACACGAATTCCTTCTAAAATAGCAGCCATTCCGTTTCGATTACCAATTTCCAAAGTATCATTATATCCCTTAGCTACCAATTCACTAACTATTTCAATAACTAGTATTGTTTCCTAAAAAATATTTTTTATATAAAAAATATTATTCGTACAAATTACCCGTAATTAATTAAAAGAAAACAAATTATACAAACCTCACAATAATCATCTTCAGCATCTGCTGCATGTGCAGCATTGTTAAACTGTAACATTGGTCTAGAAGCATAATTTCTTAATACATTGATAATATGAGATAAAAGAGCACCATCAGAATGATTAAGTGTTGTATGTGTTAAATATCCAACACAATTTGCTGCCAAACGCAATATACTTCTAGTAATAGCACCACCTTCACGAACACCCTGAACAGCTTCACCAATAGCAGGTTCTAGTATTTTCCAAATAGCGGTCGCTGATTTTGGCTGAAATAAACAAAAATCAACGTTTATTTTTTTATATACCATATATGCACATAAAAAAATTAAATTATATTTAATCAATCACCATACAACCCTCAGCTAAACCAGTATAAATATCTAGAGCTTGTAAATACATAGAATCAGATGATGGATTCATTAATGCCATATTTATTGGCGTCATCAAATCATTTAAGTGTGATAACTGTTGGTCGGCAGGCAAAGCAGCTACTGCAGCACCAGCAGCAGCAGCTAATCCTCTCCGTGCTTCCTCAGATAAACCAACGCCATCAGGTCCAATCCCCCATTTAACAGCTTCCCAAACATGGACCATACCAGTGTTGCCTTCTCTAAAAATTAATTAAAACAATAAAATTATCATTTTCCAAACTGAATGTAATATAAGCACAAGTAATTACATTGAATCACATGTTTGAACTTACTGGCAATTTATTGATGCAACTGTTCGTAACAAAGCGATTGCATGATGCGTTGGCGCTGGATCGCCAGGTAAAGATCTTAAAATCGCTAATGCTCCGGAAGATAACCTTTGTGCAGCCCACACATCTCGTGCTGAATTACGACCCCACATTGTCCGCAAAACAGGTCCTGGTTTTCCAGATACAACAGTACGACTGTCATCTGGCAACCAATAAGCACGAGCCCAACGACGTAAAAACCAAGTTACGCTGGCTCCAAGCGTTGGACTTGCTACCCATCTTCCCATTCCCCAGCCAGCAATCCAACACATTCGCCACACATCAGCTAATAACCTGAAGTACAATTTTATATTTAACAAATTTTAGATGATTTATTGATTTCAAATCATTCTATGATTATACCTCACTGTACAATTTGCCATTTGTAAATCTTCAGCAGAAGGATGTGTTTCTGGAGAAGTCAGTAAACGCTCTGATGCTAGTAAATCTCCAGGTACCTGAACACTATAATGAACGAGTTTACTGGGAATAGCAGGTATTTCTCCTTCTCCATCTTGTGTTAAAACATGAGCTAAAATAAAAGTATTAAATAAAAATTATAATCCTAAAAAGATAACCCTTTTTTGTTGGGTATTATGTGAAAATTTTAAATGTTTTGCAATATTTCAAAGTTATATACAACTTAAAAAAAATCATTCACCAGCAAATAATATAGTCCAATGTAAATCTTCATATATGCAACACAACTCTGGAGATTCAACTCCCATCATGAACAGTTCCTGCATTCTAAATGTGAAAAATATAATTAATTACGTTATATTAAATATGATTATATTTTAAATATTCACCTATTTGTACGAGCTTCTAAAAGACGACATAGCAATGGAATACTATGTTCAGGAGCAGCACGACCTAATCCACCAGCCAACGATAATAAATTATCGTATTTCTCAATATCACTACCTTCTTCTTCTACCTCAGTTTCATTTTCAGCTCCAGCATGTCTATTAAAAAATATACATTAATACTTTTAAAAATTAATAGTGCTTTTTACCAAAGAAGCATTTTATATATTTTGTAATATTGTTATAATTTTAATATTTTACAATACAATTGAGCATCTAAAATATTGAGATAAGAAAAAAGGTTGAAAAATAGTAATATGCATACTTTTATATACGTGTGTGATGAAACAAAAGGATAAAAATAAAATTCTAACATTAGAGATAAGCATACATTGTATTATAAATAAGAATAACAATCCTATAATGAATATAAAAAAAAACTTGTTTTATGATTTTTTGTAAATCTTGTAACCAATAAGTAATAGAGTATATATGATTTTTTATTATGTAATTTGTTATTAAATTTAAATATACAAAAAGACTTAAATGAATTTCATCAATAAAAGAATTTGTGAAAAATATAACAAAATTATGGTAATTTTTATATTTTTCTTTACCATATAAAACATATTTGTAAAACCGATACTTACCTAGTACCATCAGGAGCTGCCAATCTAGTTTTTAATAAAGTATCGAAAATATGTGCTGAACCTTCTATAAATGGTTGAGGAATAGGTTTCGGAGGACGAGACGTGAGAAGTTGTGGAGCAGCGACATGTAACAATTCAACCCATGCTTCCAAAGCCGCTTCAAGACCTAGCCTCCATCCATCTTCTTCATCTGTACCAACTGCGGCATGCTACGCAATACAATATTAATTAAACAAACGAAAAACAACTTCAAATTTAATAATCAGAACTTACCGCCTCTTCTAATGCGCTAAGTCTTATCAAATGTTCAATATATGCCAAAAGTGTTGTCAAAAATTGTAAAAAGTCATTTGGTGGTAATGATAATAGATGTCTAGAAAAATTCACTACAAGTCGACGTAAAGCAGTTGCAGGTGCGGGTGACGGAGCTACACCTAGTAAAGGAAACAAGGCTTGTGCTAATTTCAATGCGTTCTCTTTGTCTCTTTCCGAAGAATCTGCAACTACATAGGTTAATTGTTCCAAGCAAATCAAAGCCGGTGATAATAGCGGTTCTCCATGTTGACCTAAAATTCCTAGCGTTATGAAAAAACGATCACTCGTAATTAACGATCTCCAAACGTCTGATTGTTCTTTTCTATCTGAATCGAATAATAAGGCAGGCAACATCAAAGTTAATTGACCCCAACATAAAGCAGTTTTGACCAATTGCAATAATTTTTCCACAAATAAAATATCTACTTGACTATTTAAAGATCCTCTTGCGATAATATCTTGCAAAGTCTAAAACATGTGTCAAATTTTAATGTATAATTTGGATTCTGTTAAACATGATTATATTTCATAAAAAAAAATATTTTTCCAATCATATTTAAATTGAAATACCAGAACCTTTAATTTCTATATCATTTCATTCTAACCATCGACCACAAACAGTTTTAGGATAACAAATCATACAAAATTGATTTTTTTTAACATAAAAAAGTATTACCTGTATACCAAAAGATGATATATCTAGCAAGTCAGTACATTCAAATTGTTTTCTAATTATATAACGTTTATCCAATGATAGATTATCACCGGGCCTGGTAGCGGAAGTATGTTCTTGCAGTATAGCATTTAATAAACAACATCCTAAATTTGCACGTTCCCCGCCGCTACTTATCAAATTCTTAGCTTCTTGGACTAAAGCGTGGCGACTTGCCCCGCCATCGTCCAAACTTTGCCATTTAACAATAATACTTAAGACCTAAAATATGTTGAATATTAAAACATAAAAAATAGCAAATAAAGGCTTATTAATTCAAACAATTTTACCTGTAATATTTTCTCTCTAACGGAAGCGGGCAGGTGTTTATGGGCGACATACTGAATTAAATAATTTTTTAATAATTGAATATCATCAACATTCAGAGTCGACCATTCTTTAACTAGAGCAATTTTTAAAAGACCGGCGGCTTCAAATAGAACATATTCGTTCGTAGAATTTTCCAATATATCTTTGCACAATTGGTACGGTGAAGAAATTTTTCTAAAGCTGAGAAATATGGCTTCAGCCTCCTTCAACTGTTCAGGTGTAACCAAAGCGGGTGACTAAATGTAAGAAAAAAAATACGCGAAATAGATGAAAACTGATTAAATTAATCGATCTATAGATTATAAAGTAATTCTCGTCTAATTTTTTATTTTGGAAAACTACACATGTAGCAAAAATAACAAAATATATATTGGATAAAGTTGAAAAATAAATTAAATGTAAAAAATTTTCTCTATATATTTTTTGAAGTTAAATTTTGATTATTACAGTTAACAATCTTATCGATGACACATATTCACTAATATTCTAATGCGAGGTTTTAATAAAAACGGATTATCACCGAACCTCGAAAAGGCGTAGAAAAAATAGTAAGTACTTACGAATAAGTTATAAATATAATTAATGGGTAAATAAATAAAATTCTAAGTTATATATTAAATGTAAAATATTTAAAGAAAAAAAATATAATATTTTATATAAGTATGTTTTTTTTTTTTTTTTTTTTGGAGTCTCACCAAACCGTAAAGGGTCTATAAATCCTTAAGAGACGACATTAAAGTTAATTACGAAAACAAACCGTCAGATAAAATCTTCGGCTACATACGAATATGGTTTTGAACCGATCACCGTTTCAAAATATTACCGGTCTAACGTAAAAGCGTTCTAAACGTCGGAAACTGTTAAACCGTGTCGGTTTCGAACGCGCGATCGAATTGTCAAAAAACGATCGCGACAACGAAAGGGTTAAAATATATAAGAAAGGTCCTCGTATTTTAAACGCGCAAGAGAGCGAAGAAACCCACCAGGATCAGGTTGGCGGCGGGTTCCAGAGCGGCGATCGCCTGTCTGAAGTCGGGCGCTCCGCCCTCCGACGACGCGGCCCCGCAGCCCCACATCGCCGACACAAATACGCGTCCGAGCGCCGCGAATCGCGACCTTGCACGTCGTCGCCGATCGGTCGGTCGAAAGCGTCGCCGATTCGAGTCGAATTTTCGGAATTTTCGCACGAGTCGATACGATTTTTCCCTTTCGCGTTTCGCGGTCGCTTTCGATCGATATATTCGTTCGACGTATTCGCGCGAGCGAATATATTCGTACGCGGAAACCTGGTCGCGATCGCGAGCGTTTAGAGCGTTTAGAGCGGTCGGCGTGCGGGCGTTATCGTTTTGACGTTCGGCGCGCGTCGAGATGTCGACCGTGGAGAGAGTCTCGATCGGCGGCACGGCGCTCTCGTATCTGCTGACGGAGTGCGTGCACTCGCATCACTGTCACAACGGCCAGGAGGGATTCCTGCTGGGGAACATAACGAGGGAGATCACGAACCGCATATCGGACTCGCGGCGGGACAACTCGCACACGGAAGTGCTCATAAACGTGACGGCCGCGCTGCCGACTCCCGACGCGGGCTACTTCTACTCGTCTTCGGGCAAGATAAAGGAGAGCGCGCTCCGGGACGCGCTGTCCGACTCCGCGCCCAAAGTCGTCGGCTGGTACAAGTATAGGAAAAACAATCCGCCGAAGCCGACGATGAGGGACAGGGTGACGTCGAGGGAGCTGCGGAGATACTTCGACGGCTGCGACTGCAAGTATTTCATGTGCTGCAACATAACCAGCAGACAGACGCCGGGCGATTCGACGCACGTCTTCAGCTACCGCTTCTCGAAGGTGAACTCGAACGGCGATCTCGAGACGCTGCAGGACGTCACGAACAATTTGGGAGAGAAGGTGTCCGGATACAAGCGCGGGCTCGACGGCGACAGAAACGACCCCTTCAACAGAGCGGTGAAGAGCGCCGGCGGAAGGGGGATCGCAGACGTCGCTCGCGCGGTCGAGAGAGCCCTGTCGACGGCCGCGTCGGAGGCCGCGCAGCGAGAGGCGGCCGTCCGCCGGGTCTCCTCCGAGATAGGGCAGATGATGCGACGGCTGGCCGGTTATCACCGTGACAACCCGCCCGCTCTCGGGTCGACCCGTCGAGTCGGCGCGCGGTCCGAAGAGGAGAAGGAGCTCATAGAACCTCTGGTTACCTCCTTGACGGCCGCTCCCGCGCGGGCCCCCGAGCCGTTCGATTTCGTGAACGATCTGATAAAAAACGACCTGAAGAGGTGCGCGACGGCGACGTCGGCGAGCCCGTCGAATCGGGCGTTCGACGAGGGCCGTCCGGCGCTTCGCGAAGCTACGCCGATCGAATCGGACGTCAAGAACGAGACCAAAGTTTCCGGCCACAAAAGAATACATTCCGAGGGCGCTCCGCGGCCGTACGACGACACGGTTAACGCTCGTTTGTAATTTTTTGCGTAAGTTGTTTTCTTTGTTTTCGTAATGAGACTTATCGTTGACGCGTTTCAGGAAAAAGGAAAAAGCAGCGGCGACGGAAATCGGCGAACGAGTCCGGAACGTCCGAGCGCAAACGATAACCCGCCACCGAAAGAGAACGTTTCATAAAATGCGTACGTGAAAACCTAAACGCGGTTAATATTATTAATATATCGTGTAAAGTAGAAAACGTCGACGAGGAAAACGAAAATTTACGGTCCAAATTCTTAATTAGATTACCAAAATATTATATTTTAGCACAAATCGTATTCAAAATTTATAATTGTTGACTCCAAATGTGATTCATTACTCGCGTTTATATATTCGCGGCATTTGTAAATATAATTATATATATATATATATATACATATATATATATATATATATATATATATATACATACATATATATATATATATATATATATATATATATATATATATATAATATGTTAAATATGTAAGATTGTTGATATTCATACATTAAATAAAAAGAGTTCTATGCAAAATGTATTTTTATTAATTGGAGAAAGAGGTGCGCTCCTTTCTTATTGTAGCGTGGAAAATATTAAAAATTCGATAATGAAAAGGCATCTGTATTATAATCACTTTAATTTTACTAAAATATGTAATTATACATTTACATGGCAATATATAATAAAGAAAACGCACACAATTTAAGGCACTTTTCAAGCCACCGGACGCGCGAGACGTTATTTTCTCTATATATACAATAATATATCGTCGTTGAGATCTTTTACGCTTTTATATTGCACTCGATATATGCGTACATTTTGCAGAGAAAATAACGTTCGTACGCGTAGAGCCTTGTACGAGATTTTTTTTATAAAATTTCTTAATGTATCATCTATTCAGTTCATTATAAGAAGTCTTCGAAATACATTATATATAAATACACAACTCGTTAGTTACAAATTCTCATAAAAATTATTCGATAATATAAAAAGGAGTACTAACTTAATTAAAAAAAATTAAGTATAAAATTATAAATTGGCACAAAATACAGAATGTTTCTTGCCAATTTTTTTTTAAAGTATATTTCGTCAAACTGAAGATATTTATTTTTCAAAGAATTAGTTCCCGTATTTATTTCATAAAAATAATCAAATTCTGACAGGTTGCTGTTTTCTCGTCATAAATGACTAATGAAAATATAACAGTATGTAAGAATTCAAATCTGGGATTTATTGTACACCGAACAACTATTATTTAACATATATTTATACAAATACGCAAATTGTAACGGTATACTTTTAGAAGTTTAAACTATGGTTAAATAATTACTAATAACACTAGTTAAAATATAAAACGAGATCGACGAAATGAGTAAATGGTATTGTATATAAAGTTTGTGTCATTATATTGGATGGAATATATTCATAATTTCTAGTATCGTTTAATAGCATATTCTTTTTAAATTAGAAAATATTTCATCACATAATTTTAATTTATTTTACAATATTTTAAAGCACCATTCGTTTTTTTTTATTACTTATTCTTATGCATATTGAATACATAATGCACTTTCAATAATTTAAATTGCAGTTTTGAATGAAACTTTCTCAAAAAATTTCATTAATATTTTAAAAGATGTTAAAAAAACTTTTTCTCGAAATTTTAATTCCAATAAACTTCATTTAAACATGAAAAATTTTATCAGTCGAAATAGTTTCTGCAGATTATTTTTTAATAATTGATAAATAATTATACTATACAATGGTGGTTTAAAACTTTGATTTCCTTTTAAATAATTATTTAAAAAATGTCCAAGTCACGTGGTTATATAATTATGTAATGTATAATTTTTAATTTACTTTAAAATGTTGATATTAATGCTAGATAATAAAATCTAAGTTTTACATTTTATTATTGAAAATAGAACAGAAATCACCATTATTTATTATTAATACTATTATTTTTTGTTCAATTGTAAATATCTTTTTCACAGATAACACAAGAATAAATAATCTATAAAACTTAAATAATATAAACATGAACTGGAACACAAAACATTATGATTTAAAATGATAAGAAAGAAAAGATAAATAAGTTGAAAAATAAAAAAAATCTCAAAAGAGGTTTAAATGCGAAAATCACAACTATAAAATTGAGCATTCATTATAAAAGTTATAATATAAATACATGAAATTAAAATTTATTAAAAACTGACCACATAAATTACTTTCTAAAATGACACATATATTATATCCCTAGTAGATGACTTAGAAATATTCGTTGAAATGACTCGTGAATTCAGAATCTTAAAAGGAGTTTGATTTGAACGAATACATATATTATGGTCATGATTACTGGAAAGCTATAAATAAACGGCAGTGTGATAAATTAAAAGTAAATCGGAAAGACTGTTGTTTCTTCAGAGGCACGTATTGATTGTCTTTTATTGACCAATATATAATCTTTTTAATTTTATTCTACTGACTTTTCGAATGCATTTTACAATATAATATTGAAAAAAATAAACATTTTTGTTTGAAAAGGTTATGATATCGTTTCCCTCTGAATACACAACAGTAGTTTATGATATAAATTATAAAAGAAGAACAATATTATCGCATCTCTCACTAAAAGTTTTTATATAATTACAAATATTGAAATTGTTGTAAATACGAAAATTTTTGATATAAATATAAGAAAAGTTTGTATATAATCAAGATAATTAAAAATAAATTTTAAGTAATACTAAATCGAATACATTTTAGATAAATTTGAATAATTAATTAAAGGATGAAAAATCCTCTAATAATGACACGATTTACTTGATTAGTGTTTAAGGCATTTAACCATTTTATATTCTCTTAATAAGTTTTTTAAATTAAAAACTGTATACATATATATATAACATAATTTGATGAATCTTGATTCAAATGCTAGCATTTTTCTGCTTAGGTTTAATTATAGAATCTGTTGTATCTATTGATGGTGTGGTAAGTTGATTTTCTATCGTTGAAAATGAATTTTCAGATTTATTATTATGAATGACATTCATAATATACATAATGCCTGCCTGATCTATAGTAACAAATGTTGAAAATTTATCATTTACGATCATTTTGAATGCTTTTTCACCTCGTAACTTGATACAATTTAACAAATCTAATCGTTTACTTTTAGATCTATAAATATAATAAATAAATTAACTTAAATTTTAAATGAAATTATCTTATTCATTTCAATATTACTTACTTTTTACCCTTCCAAAATTTCTCCCAGTGAATATTAGTATCAAAATTGAATCCATTGCAACTAACTAAAGACTGCTGAGTTTTATTTGTTTTGAAATCTATAGGCGAAGATGACATAAGGTTTACAATAGGCGATAGTATATTATTACCTCTAAAAAATAAACATTAGCATGAGTATTAAAGATCAAAATATATTAAGTAAAAAAATATAAAATTTGTAACCTGTTACGCTTCTTTAACTTTTCATTTTTTTTATTTATAATGTATGTGATATTCCACCAACAAACTTGTCCCGCTAACGAAACTAACACTAATGGTACATAATCTAAATTTTTCATATCAATTTCATTCTCTGTGTTTGAGGGACACGTCTGCATAGGCATTGGTGAAAATTTAAGCGAATACACTGGTTCTTTGTGGAAATCAATTTTTGATAGAAGAATTTTTCTATAGATATGCCATAACTGCAATTACAAAAGTTGAACTAAAACAAGTAAACAAAACTAAATTCAAAAATTAAAATATGTTCTTACAACGATAGCTCCTGATTCACAGCCCATAGCTAAAACATTTTCATCACAGGATATAGTGCAACTAATAATTTTCTCAGTAATTTTATGTGATGTTATTTTCTCTGCTCGTAGGGATATTCTTGAATTTGTTAAAGTCAATTTAAATATCTGCAATAATTTAATTTAACTTGTATACAAGTGTTTCAATTTTATTATTAAAAAATTAAACCTTACCTGAAAACCGCCTTCGTTGTCGCAGATGACAAAATGATTTTTTTGAATATCAACGCAAGTTAATTTTATATCTTGCCTACCAATCACAACATCAATTAATCCAGAAGTAGTGTCAACATTCCACAATTTAACATTTCCATCTAATTCTACATTCAACATACCAACGCTTGATATAAAAAAACACTTTATTGTAGGCGAATAACCAGAGAGACTTTTAGAGATTTCAGACGGCGAGCCATCTACTATAGAATTGGTTGAATCTGAAGACGAGTAACTATTTCTGTTGCCATTTGTTTTGACTTCGAAAGTTCTTCGTTTACCAGATATATTATCGAGGAGTTCTTGTGATCCAAGTTCGTTTCGAGATTTTATCAACATTTTTGCTGTGCAATTATTGATATCATATATCATCAGTCCACGAAACTTTCCGCCAACAGCCAATATATTGTGATTGATAAATTCCATGTAATTTACAGGTTCCTTGATTTCCATTATTACAAATCCAGTAAGAGTTTTAAATGTGAAATTAATTATATCTCCATTTTGTAACCCGTAAAGCATAAAACGACAACAAGGAGATAATATCACAGCCATGATGGTACTATGAGCTTTTTCCGTTTTTGCTATCGATTTATTGCCTTTAAAAACTTGAATATGGTTGTCTTTATCTACCACAGCAAGTATTGGATCATCATTGGAAAATTGTCGCGATAAAAAATTAAATGATTTTATGGTATGTCTATCTAAACTCGGTGTTTTCTGAACAATAGGTTTAGAATTCTTATTTGAGGAGCTTAAAGTTTTCACGCGACGAACTGCAAGATCTGAGTCTTTAACTGGTGATGCTCTGTCCAAAAAATTCTTGGGAAAAATATTTGGACTCAAATTAAATAAACAGTCGAATTTAGGTGTTTTCCTGAAAATTATATATATATATATATATATATATATATATATATATATATATATTTATATATATATATATATATATATTTATATATATATATATATATATATATATATATATATATATATATATTATATATATATATATATATATATATTTATATATATATATATATATATATTTATATATATATTTATATATATATATATATATATATATATATATATATATATATATATATATACCATATATTAATTCTTAAATACTTAATATAATATATAAAATATCTCACCCAACACGATTTAGATTAAATTGCGATTCATCTATAAACCATAATCTGGCTGATCGTAGATCGCTGTCACCAGCAGTTAGAAGTAAATGAACCGATACTTCATATTCACTACTTCTATATTCTACATAGTCCATCATAGTAACTACACTAATATATTAATGAAATGAAAATAAAAATAGAAATAAATAAATGTTTAAATAAATATTTAAATTATAATACGACTTGAGAAATAAACCTGCGATGGTTGTTCAATTCACAAAGTAAATCTGTTTTAGAAATACTATATATGAGTATTCGAAAATCGGTCGTTGAAACAAAAATCATATCTTTAGTACCAACTTTTGCCACTTTCAATTCATAATTTACATTTTCGTCCAATTCAATAATTTTGGAATGGGTTAAGGTTTGTTTGGCTTGATCGGAAGTACTGGGTAAAACTGAATTCCATTTGTGTTTTTTAATATATTTCGTTGTGATAACTAAAATACTACGATCTTCATCTGAAATAATAAATAAATCAATAACTAAATTATTCACATTAAAGATATAAAGACTTTTAATTAAAGAAACTTGCGTGTAATGTAAATTCACACACAGGTACATTTGTGTTTTAAATAAGTAAACAAAAATAATAACTAAAAATTGAAAAGATACTTACCTGGTAATAATGATAGATGTAAAACAGGATTATGCTCAATAATCGTCCTTACCAAGTCTTTAGTTATCCTACTATACATGCTAATACCAAAAGTTTTTTTATCGGGCACAGTATATCCAACAATTGCTAAGGAATCATCCAAAGATAAAAGTGAACAAGTTATCATAAGATTTTTTTGGCCAATTTCAATATCCATATTAGTGTTATTTTGTAAATCGTATATAACAATAATATTTCCTCCAGTATATGATAGGAATATATCAGACCGTCTACCCCAATGCACATCACGTAAAGGTCCTGATTTATGTTCAAATGTAAAAATACTGTTCCAAGTATCATAAATTCCCAAAAAATGATTTTCTGTAATTACAATTCAAAATAATATTTAAAAGATTAGAATTAAATAAATAAAATAAAATAAATAATAAATAAAAGATTAGAATTAAATAAAATAGTAGTTATATTACCACTCTCAGTGCCATCATCTTCATCTTCATCGTGACCATTAAAAATAAGATCATCTATATCCCAAACACATATTGATCCATTTTCGCAGATCGATGCCATTTTATTTGGTGTTACAAAATTTGTAGCTATTGATTTAATTATGGATTTATGCCCATAAAATGTTTTTAATTTTTTATAATCATCAATTGACCACAACTAAAAGTTTAATATGATTTTAAAGATCTTTTCTAAGAAAAACTAATTTGTAAATTATACATGTGTGTATGTGTATAATACCGTAACAGATCCATCGTTATGGCCAATGAATATAAAATTAAGCCAGAAATGTAAACAGGTAAATTCTTTTTCAATGTTTAAGACAACATAGTTCAAATGATCTTGATCTGTAGCTGGTCTAAAAATTAAAAAATAATAATTAGTGTTTTTATAATTTAGAAATTTAAATCATGTCAAAAAAATACTTACAAACATTGTAAATAAACATGGTTTTTATTGTGATCTTTTTTAACTAAATTATTTGCTACTTCATACAACTCTCCAGATGATTCATATTGTAATATACTTTGGATTATATCAGTATTGGGGTAATGATATAAATCATGTCCATAACTAGATAAAAATTTTCCCAATTTATTGACAAATTCTACTGTATTATTTGAAGAATTCTAAAATAAATCAAAAAACATAAATCTATTTGTAATATAAACTAAAGTATAACAATAATAATTATCGAATCATCTACCTTTAAAATGTGTTCAGAATAACGATTTAAATCACCAATAGTATCAGATGGACCAGCCAAACGAATTTTATTACCGATAAATTCTAAGTCGGTATATAATATATTAAATAGACTCCACATATTATCAATATTATTAGTCTTTAGAATATGATAACCAATATAATATGCAATATAACCATCATTGGGTATATTTACGAAAGAATTATTTAAACATTTTTTTTGATATCTTTTTAATAAGTCAGAATGCATTTTTCTAAGATCACCTTCACTAAAAATATCTTTCAAATATGATAAAATCAAATCATGAACTTCATATTCGTATATACATAACGCTTGATTAAATTGTTCTATAATTAATGATTTGTTTTTTAACTTAGACATAAAGTCTTCTACTTGAGCATTTGACATATCTAAGATCACAGTTAAAGCTTTTGTGGAAACTTTAATATTTTCCGGTATAATAGCGAGCGATTTGTATGCGTTAATTAGTTCATCAGATCCTAAAGATTTAATGAATGTTTCAAGCTTAAAATTTGAATCAAGTTTCGGATTCTCCCTTGAATGTATCCTTAAAATATATTAAAAATTAGAAAAAAAAGATATTCGTCCTGAAATATAACAAAAATAATGTATTACCTTGAAAGAAAACTTGGTTTATGCTGCAACTGTTTAATTAAATTGTTCCATCGTTTTTTATTACATTTTAAGTCTTCTTTGTAATCAGCCAAATATCCACCTAACATGGCCATCATCAAAGGGTTTCCATGGCAAATGTTGTGTAACTTTTTTGCTTGATCGGGCAATTTATGAATTTCGATTTCAATACAACTAGATATTAATTGTAATGATTCTTGTTCAGTCAGATCATTATTAATCTAAAAAGATAGTTTCAAAGTTTTATTTACATATTTTTAGTCCCAATTGTAAAAATATATTGTAAAAATATACCGTTTCAATGATGCTTTTATCTACTAAGGTACGATCTTGAGTGGTAATTAAAATTTTACAGCCAACATCAAAAGCTTCGACAACTTCTTTTTGTTTAGGATCGTCGATTACTAAAAGAGCATCTTTGTACTGGTCTTTTCTAAAGCAGTCTGTCAATTTATCTTTTAAACTTTCTACATCTTGATCAACATATGTTGTATAATCATTTAAAGATCCTAGTGTTATGGATGACATCGATACACTCATTTTATTATCACCCTGTTCAAATTTTTTCAGTAATCTAAAATTTGAATAATAAAATTGTTACAGAAGATGTAGTGTTGGGGTAATTGATGTATTTTTTGACGACAGTTAAGGTATAAGTAAGCTATTTATAGCAAAAAGAAGTTTAATAATATATTTACTAACCGTAATTGCAACATTGTAATTTGATCACTAGTTTTGCAATCACCAACACTTATCCAGAATACATGTCCATTAAATTTATCAATGGCAAGTGAATGATCATTTCTAAGCGTGCTGATAACAAGAGATGTTTTCCCACTTCCAGACATGCCATGCAAGGTCAACATTTTATTTCGTTCCAATTTCAAGAGGTTCATGTGCAGTTTATTTTCCTGTTAAAATACAAATTAAAGTTTTAATATTCCGTACATGCTATTGTGTTTCTATCGATAAACGTATCATAAAAACATGAAGAATTATTATAAACAATTTTAACATTCTATTTAGTAGATAAATTATAATAATATTTATAGTTAATAGAAAAGGGTGAGAAAAAATATTTATATTATATAAGACTATATTATTAATTAAATTAAGAATAAAAAAGATACAAAGTATTCAAACATACCAAGTCAACTCGACGCACATAATACAGAGGTAACTTTGGAACGTTTCCATTTTTTAAAATATCTTCATTGGCTTTTTTTAAGTCTTTATCTGAAATTTGCTCTAAACTACCTTGGAGATCTTTCCACAACCAATTGTACGGTTTGCATAAACTATCTACAAATGCTTGAAATAAAGGAAGCCCATTTTTTAATATTATATCTAGAAGCTTTGATATTTTTTCAGTTCGAGTACTCTGAAATATTGAGATATAAAAATAATATCATTATTTTAAGATGCATATATTAAAATAAAATTAAAAAAGTTACTTTATTACCAAACTTTCCAAAAGATCGATATCTATTGGAGTTAATTTTTGACTAGATATCAAATCATCAATAATATATAATATGTCGACATCTTTAACGATAGCTTCTCTATATTCTTGTAAAATTAATTGTATCCTGGCATCCATTGTGTTAAAATAAAATTCGATTCCTTATGAAATAAAAAAAATCATTAATTATCATACAGAAACATACATTTTTAGAACGTTTCATGTATCAGTGCTATATGTTAAATGTAAATATATGCAAAATTTCAGTAACAAAAAATGACACAGATTTACATAACACACTATTGAATACGATTTCATGTAGTCACGTTTTAAGAATTTTAAAACCATTTGTCAAGTTATTCAGTTAGCAAATAATAATAATAGTTAAACTAAATAAATAAGTATTCAAGATATTTATGAGTATATTTAAAAAAATATTAAGTTTAGGATTCGCAATTTTTCAAGAAGAGTTTCTATAATACGTGTATATAAAACGAGAGATAATTTCTTGAAACAATATTAAACATTATTTTTGAAGAAGATAAAAAATCACAATCTTTAACAAAAATTTCAAATATTAGAATAAAACAATATTAAAAAATTAGCATTTCTATATTTCTTTTTTCAGTTTTAAGATTCTTCCCAAAGTTTATGCAGACATTTATATACTTGATTTTAGATTAAATTCAATTTCTAACATGATGGAAACAAATATTCGGTGACAGACTGGAGATAGGCTTTCCTAACCCCAAAAGCTATTCCTCATTAACAACTATTATCTTTCATAATTCTAATTATTTTTAATATATATTTAATTTATTTGGCGTTTTTACCTTTTGATTTAAAAATGTTATTATAATCTGGATGCAGCATATTTTAAAATGTGAAATAACAGATCTATCAGGATATAACGATCCCGACGAACTTTTTCGACGCACTGATAATTTGTATTTTGTTTATCAAATTATTTTTCGAATAATAGATTGTGCAAGTTAGATAAACGATAAATTACTATATCGGTAAATACGTCAAAATATATAAACAAAATGTTAAGTGACATAAATGACATATGACGAACATCGCACGCAAAAAATATAAAACTGGTATGTTACATTTATAGAACGTAAGCCGTATTTGCAGGCGAAAGAATTTACGAATCGAATGAAAACGGTGAAAGCATTTATCGGTGATTAACGAGCGCAGTTCATTCTTTGTGAAAGACGACAAAGAAAAAGGAAGACGACGAAGGGAAAATTTACGAACAAAAAATATACAAAGGACTCGAAAGACAATTCGTTTCGAACATTAGAACGTTAAAAACCTCGAAAGGCATCCTAAGCGAAATATCCTCACAAACGTCGACCGGCCCTCTTTGACAGCCGAACGTCAACCGACGGAGAGAACGGAAACACTATCGCCAGTGCTGCCAATATAAAAGTTCATATTTTATTTTTATATTTTAAATAAAATTAATATTCCAAATAAAATTTTTAAAATAATTTCCAAAAGCTTTTCTAACGCATAATTTAATAATATAAATATTTTAAGCATATATATATCAATATAATAGTATTTATCTTACAGAAAAATTTAATAATTTTGATAACATTAATTTAAAAATTATTCAATTTTTAATATTTAGAATCAAAATAAAAATTTTGTATTCGGAATCGAAAAAAAAAAATGAAAAGTTTTTAATCCCTCAAATTTTAAAATTGAAATTTTAGGTGTCTTAATGCACTACTTATGAAAATAAATTAAATTCAACTTAAATATGATTTATTTCACATATCAGAAGAAATAAAAATGTTTATTTTTTTGTTGACTTACAAATGAAATGCCCGAATATGATGTCAACTAAAAACAAACGTGTGCAAAGGGTAAATATGCATGATAATTTTTTAAAATTATAAATCTTTCATATTTTAGAATTTAATACAAACAGTAGTGTTATTTTTGTGAATAAGGTATATGGCCGTTAAATTATTTTTTTTCTAATTGGAATTGTTTAGTCAACAGTTGGTTGTGCAAGTGAGGCGTCCGAGAATGGAGTTTTAAATTTATATATCGCGGGAATACGGAATGAAAAATTAATAATTTAATCATTTATTCGATCGTTCGCAGTTCTTTAAACGCGTTAATTTTAAAGAATGGAAAATCAAGAGAGAAATCCACTTTTACCCAAGAATTCTAACTTTTGCACAAATTATAAAAAGTGCTCCAGCAGTGAAAGCAAAAGCAGTTCGGATAACGATAACTGGTCCGACGGATCTTCGGCATCTTACTATTCGGATTCAGACAGGTGTGTAATATTTTGATTTTAATAACGCTATAACTTCAAAAACTTAATGCAGTAAAACTTATTTTGGTGCTTCACATTCGGTTTTTTTTATTATAAAACTTATAATGGTATATCTTTACATCTCTCGCAGTAAATAAAATCGTCATCAGTAATTAAAATGTCATCCACAAAATTCATCAATTATTTTTATTAATAGTGCGCAATCTTCAACAGTTACATACCCGAATGGGATTCGCATGTGCGGGATGATGGAGAATTAGTATACGTCGTATTGAAGAATAAAAGTGGCAACGTTTCCGCGGATTCGTCCGGTCTATTAAACAAAACGAACGATAGTAACGTTTCAGGTTTGGAAAGAAATGGATTCACCAGACAATCAGTTCGACGAAGTTCTAAGGGTTATTAATTGTGTTTATAATATTTTTAATATATGCTTTAATTTTATAATATTTCCATAAATATATTAGGTAAATGGTTGAAGATTTTGAGGCGAAGAAATAGCGGACGATCGTCTATGAGGAACGACTTGTCTTTTAAGCAAAATCCAGATATTACAAAGAAAATGAGTTTATTGAATATTGAACCTATAGCCTCTAGTAAAGTTACTTTTAATGAAAACGAAGAAGGTGAATCTAAGGAAATTACTATAGAAGTATTTATTTACTTTTTAAATATCTTAGATTTTTTTTAAATAAAATATAAATGTATTTTTTTTAATACTCGTATTTCTCTTTAAAAGGTTGATTTTTCAAATAGACTTCGATTGGGTAGGCGTAACAATCAAATAGAATCATTGTTTGGTTTATCATTGAACACATTTGAGGATGGTAAACGTTTAATGATATCCGGTATATTACCGGTTACTCAAGCTTCAAATCAAAAACAAATTAAAATAGGCGATTGGCTCAAAGAAATAGATGGGAAACAAATTAATTCTGATAATATTGAGCAGGTCTTAAATGAGTATTCTGAAGGTAAAAGAGATATTAAACTCGTTTTACAAAGAGTAGCGGGCACCGAGGTCGCTAAAGAATTTTCTCCAAATAATGTTGCTCAATCGGATGTAGTAAAACATTTGGTGGAAGACATCAGTGAACATGAAACGGTGCTAATGCAAATATTAAGAGATTTGCCTATAGCTGTCATATATCTAAATACTGAAGGTCTATCTGAAAATGGTCCTGAAAATGAAGGTGTACTTTATTGTTATCCAAGACCGGAAAAATATAATTTTTTGTGTTCTTGTCGAGGAACATTTATCACCTTAAACCATTTGATTTCTGAGATATTGAAAAACAGTAAACCAACATCATGCACATTAATCGCCAAAGAATGTTTGGTGAATGTTGTGTTTACGCTTAAAAATAACGAATTGATGTTATTAGCAGCTCCCGATAAAAAGTGCAGCTTGTTTGAACTAACTCTTATTAATAATGAAGTTGTTAAAGTTTTGGAATTTTGTCACAAAAATTTAAATATTTGTTTCAATGATGTATCAAATAAGAAGAAATTGGACCATTTGTACTCGAGACTTTTCAGTCAAATATTAACATGTGGATATGGATGGGATTCTCAAAAGAGTGTGCGTATTGAAGATATTATATCTAGAAGCGAATTAAAGTCTGATCCATTATTTGAACAATGTTTACCAATAATACAAACGGTACATTTACCATGGGAAGCTCGGCTGCAAATCGATGATGCTCTTACTGAATTAGATGCCACATATATATCAAGATCTGTACGAAATGCATATAATATTTATTTATTATTTATACTTCCTTTTATATATCTTTTAGTTTATTATTTGATAGTAGATTGTAAATCATATCTATTTTTTTCTTGTAATATATCGCTAAAAGTATTGCAAAAAAAAACAATATAAAAATTATATAATTTATCTTATTTTTATTGTTTATGTATAATTTATTTTTAGAATCAAGATATTGATGTACAGGATATTTTCCATATAATGGGAACTTGTTTGTATTATGCTGGCCATTTGCTAATTTCACATCTCCTTCAAGAAGATCTCATGCAAATTCATTCTTTTTTAAGATTGCATGGATTTCTAAGTGTTTCATACGAAGAAGATGTACAAAATTTGATTGTTTGGAAAGAAGTTTATTTTGCAAGCAGTTCTCAAACTAAAAGTTATGATGATGATCCGACAGAGGCTAAATTATTTGAGTAATAAAATTGGATATATTTATTACAAGTAATTTTATTTAGTAATAAATATTAGTTTACAAATGTATTTTATATTATTTTTTATAGCAAACAGTTTTTCTTAAACTATAGGACTTATTTAATAATAATTGCGAAAGGTCATATGATGCTAGTTGCAGTATTACGTGGAACACAGGTGAATAATTTAAAATGAAAATAATATGGGATACAATTTAATATTAATTTTATAAATTTTGAATTTCAGACTGTGAAAAATGTTCCTCCATCGCCTTATTTTGTAGAAGAATGTGAAAGTACTCTTGATTTATTAATTGATGTTGGACTAGACAAATTTTTACAACAATGGTTTCAATCTAATTTACAACCACAGATAGTTTTAAATCCTGAAAATTTTATTGTATCAGCGAAAAATAAAGAAAATACAGGTTTCTTTTAACATTTTTAACTAGAAATTTAAATTATATATTTTATATCAATTTTTTTGATGTCTTTATTACATTTTTTCAATATGGTTGTCAGATTATCAGAAATAAGATATTTTATTTGTTCAAGATTTATTTAGTTTCCAAACATGTTGGTATTTTAACTATAAACATTATGAAAAATCAAATAACTTATATAATACAGTCAACATATGATATCAAATATAAATTTATTTACTATATATATTTTTTAAATATAATGGACCCATTATAACATTATTATATTACTGAAAATTTAAGGATCTTTCACATCATTCAACAAGAAGTCATCGCCGATTTCTAAAAAATCGACTGAAATACAGTCGATATTGAAAAAGCGAGTATCATCACCAGACCGAACAAACAATTCTTCAATTCTAACCAGTGGGGATAGTCAGTTAAACAGTGGTCATTCTCAACTAAACATTTCAAATCAATGGAATAAAGGGCAACAGTTAAGCAATTCCAATACCAATGTATATCTGGAATCAGAGGATTCAGAAAGTCAAAATAGCAACAGGTTAATTATTATTAATTATTTTTTAATTATAACAAGTTATATTTATTTATTCATTTTTATATACTTAGTGAAATAAATGAAGAACGAATACAAGGAAGGAAAGCTGCCAGAGATAAAGAGAATCGAAGTAGTAGAAATTCAGTGTCGTCTGATTCGTGTACTGAATGGGATGGTTGTGAAGTAAGAATCTTACAATAAATTTTCTTTTAATTGTGTTAAAACTATTATTATAACATAATATATTTTAGGGAAATAGTCAATTTAGTGGCAGTTATGAATTGGCAGATTTAAGTCAATCTCTTCTTCAGAAGATGGGCATTTTATTACCTACAAAGTTAGTGAGGTTTATTAATAATTGTTAATATTATTAAAATACACGATAATCTTTCTTTTCGTTTTTATTTATAGAATTACAGCTGGTGATAACAATATGTGTTTTCATTTCGTAAGATTGGAAAGTGAGCTCGGTATTTTATTAGCACCCACTATCAACGTACAAAAACAGTCAGAAAGTGAACTTTATAAGTATATCTTAACGAATTTCAGAAAGTCAAGTCAAAAAATTCATACTCTTCTGCAAAATACCATAAGGTAATTTCAATATACCGTTCTAATCTTATATTTTTTTTTTAATTTATAATAATAACTTCCTGTAATTTAATTTTCAGATTCAAGAGAATGCTTTCTCCATCAAGTTCTGTAAACAAATCTTTAGTAGCAATAAAGGAACATGGTATATTATTTGAAATACCTTCGAAATTCCATCAGCAATCGAAGAAAAACGACGAAACTTTTTGTTACTGGGTGATCGGGTAATTTTTTAATACAACAAAAATTAAACATATTGTGATTTTTAATTAAAAATAATGTTCTTTTTTATTTTAGACGACTTTTTGAGTACCCAAAATTTTCAGAGGTTTATGTATGTTGTCACGAATCCATTCCACAAAATTTGGTAGATATAGCATTTCGATTAGCTTTTGTAACATAAAAAGTGGATCAAAAAAATGTAATATTTTTTTATTTTAACTTTTTTCTTGTTAAATGATTTATTAATAGAAATAATATAAATCAGATGTATTGATTTTATATTAAACTTTTATTATATTTTAAAGAATTTTCGATTATAATATTCATAAAGGATTGTAAATGTAAAGGATTATTTTTAAAATGAAATTTAATCATTTAGTCATTATTTGACTAAGTCTTGTATTAATTTTTTGTTAACTTTTAATAACGGAGTATAAAATACTTTCTAGTAGAGTTTTAATTAAAAATATTTTGTAATATTTTTTAAGATGTTATTAAATAGACTGCGATGCAAATTTTGTATAAAAAAAATGGAAAACGCCTATTTATAATTATATTGAAAAAAGTATATTATAAGAATAATTTATATCTCGCACAATTGCATATTTTTTTCAATTTCTTTTTATTCCATTTATACATTTTGAATTTCAAACGATAATATCAAATACTCTTATTTAACACAATATTTTAAAAAATAGGAAATTTAATTAAAATATTTATATATTCCAAAACGTGAAACAATTTAATGTAATTTATTATGTTTAATAAAATACATCAATAAATGTGCACCTCAGAAAATACAATAAAGTATACAAAATATTGAAATATTTTTTTATTGACATATAATAAATAAAAAAAATATTTATTTCGAAATTCAACATTACATATAATTTAAAAACTATTCAAATATTATCACATTTGACGTTTGTTGTAAAATAATTTACCACAGCACATAACAATTTATATATATATATATATATATATATATATATATATATATATATATATATTAATTACAGGAAAACTTGAACAAATATATGTAATACATATCTCATAATAATTTAACTCTTTTTTTTAATAATGTAATTATCATTCATTAAATACCAATTTTTTTAAAATTTAATCAAAATTGATTTCAAGTAAACAAATTGGGCGTAAAAAGTCTAACGTTATTAAGCATAAGATTTCTCAATATCAAAAAATCTTAAATTTAGTAAAAATTACTTTTATAATATTAATTATTTATAACAATATAAATATATTTTTTTATTTATATTTATTGTTACAGCACAATCCAATAAGCAATTTTAATTATGGAGATCCTGCAACAAATTTAGAGGTGAAAAAAAAATTATATATGTACAAGAGTAAAGTTATAATAATTCATACAGAAAATACTTCCATATCTTCATCATTACAGATCTGCATTTTCTTTAAATTGTAAAGAGGAATTTCGACAACGGCTCCTGTCATTTTGGAGCCATAATGACCGGCCCAATACTGATAATCTACTCCAGCGTGATAAAATGATACATATTTGACACCCATACCGTACGATTGGAATATATGTTTAACCTATGGAAAAAAAATATTGGTAAAAAAAATTATCAAATATTTTACAGCGACAAAAATAGATGGAATATTAAACCTCTTTCCAACCATCAACCCAACCTCTTAAATCGGCATTGAAATTATAACATTCGATAACTTTTTTATCTTTATCTAAAAGTTTAACTTCCAATCTATATCTAGAATCACAGTCCCATCTAGCAGAATACCTAAAGTGTGTTAAAATATATAATTATACATATTATAATATTTTCATTGAAATACAATTTTAATTTTTTTCTATTTAAAATTTTAATTTGCTTAAAATATTTAAAAATAAAAATATTATTTTATTTATTATATTATACATTCAAAAACGCTTGATCATAAATATGAAATCGAACGTGATTATGTATTATTATTTTTTTTTTTGTTACTATGAAAATGAGTATAAAGAAATATTTAATACCATTCAGAAACTAATATATCTGGTTGAAAAGAATTTAATACTTCTAAACTGAACCCCGCTTTATGCAAGTCGACTATTTGCCGCTTCGAACACTCCATATATGACGTGGCAAATGCATATTGGTGAATTCCTCCATGTTCAAGGCCTCCGACCCCGACCGGTGGATTTTCAACAATCCATTGATTTCCACCTGAAAAGTTTTCAATTTTAGTGTTAAAAATTTAACATTCCAAACTATCGGACAAATAATTTCATAGAACATACCGTTTGTTATAATCGACCAATGCCGAAAACCTTTTTGACCGCTGTTATTTTTCAAAAGATTTTGCCCGTAACATTTTTTCCATACAATATTACGGTAAACGTCCCACGGTAATCGCTTTCTAAGGTTCAACTGTGAAAATAATGCTGAATACTCTCTTTCCGCTTTGTGTTTCCATACTCCGCATTTAACAAGCTCATGCCATTTTCGACATACTCTTGAAAATTTTATAATATCTTCTTTGTTGGCGAAACTCAATATATTAATAATAATTTCATCTGGAATATCGAATCCGCATAAATTTGAACCATTATTTGGCGGAATATTAGCAGGCATTTTAGTTGATAAATTTGTAGGATTTTTTGTGTATTGTTTGAACCATCTTTGTAACTAAAAACATAAGATTTTTTCAATGTAATATGCATAAAAAAATCATTTTATGTATATTTTTTTTTGTCAAAAACTATAATTAGCTATTATAATTTCTTAAGAGTATTGAATAATATATATATATATATATATATATATAATTGATTAGATATATTATGTTTGAAGTTATAATATATAAAAATAAGCTATATTTCATCATGTGTGAGTCATCCTTTAATTTTTGATTCATAACGACGTAATAATATATAAAATAAATTTAAATTAGGGATAATTAAAATTAAATTAATTAATAGAAAAATAATGAAAAAAACATACACATTTACCATTTATTGACTAGAAAAATACTGAATTAACTGAATACAACTGACCGCATACAGAGAGGAAGTTCTAAATATTGCCAACCTTTAAAATCTATGACATATGATATGGTGTTGTCAGTATAAAAAAATAAATAAAAAGTAATTAATTATTGATTGTACATAATATTGAGTTTAAAATTTGTGAATTTATATTTTTACTATTTTATACTTTATCTCATTAGTTTTAAAATAAAGTAAAATTGTTAAATAAAATAATATAGATAATTATATAAAAAGAAATTGTTGCATTTTTAAAAAATATATTTTTCGTAATTATTATAAAACTGATTTTAAATATTAACGAATAATAATTATGAAAATATAATAAGAAAAAATAAATGACAAATATAATTAATAAACTATATTTCTATTAAAAATAACAAATATAGTTAATGTGCTCCGTCTCTTTACAGATAAATTATATATTTTTTATATTATTACATCATATCCATCATTTCCACAATAATCTGATTTATATAAATATATAATTAAATTGAATCACATTCGGATAACATTTTTTACACTTTTTATAGTGAAAAGATGATAAATTAATGATTTTTTGCCAGTGAAACATTATAATAATATAAACGCTATTGAGTAAATTAAATAAAATATTTTAAAGTTTTTATTTTTAATAATGAAATAAATTTAAAAATTTTAGCTAAGATTGAAAAAATTCTGATAATAATGTGTTTTAATAAATAAAATTACATGACGAAACCATTTGATAAATAAAAAAATATTTTGTATTTATCAAACTAATTAACAAAAGATAAAAAATATTTTTCTACTTATCAATAGAGTTCGCAATAACTCATTCTTGTCGATTAAATTTAAAAAAAAATAAATTTCAAATAAATAATTTTGTACAAAAGTCGATTAATTATAATGAAAATAAAATGAAAAATTTAGACAAATAAAATAATTAAATAAGATTTTTTACGGTTTATTAAAAATAATTATATATTTATGATTATTTATTCCTTTTTGAAAGAGAGAGAGAGAGAGAGAACAATTTTAGAACGCATTTAAAAATTCTAGATGAATTATTTGTGTTTTGGTATATTAATTAATTATTTTATTATATACGGCATTATTTTGTTTTAAAATTTTGAATTTTGTACAAAAAAAAATATTTATATACAAATATATTTGTTTTATAAAATGTTTCATTTTTTATGAATTATTTCGATAAAAATATTTTTAATTCTTATTATAATTGAAGAATAGACGAAAGTTTTTGAGAATTTTATATTGTTTGTGAGCCAACACTTTATGGAAATTACTTGAATATGATTATCGGTTTTTGTGTGTTAACATTATGTTCCGTGGAAAAATAATGTTATTTTTCAATTTATCCTTTGATGATTTTATTACAATTGTCAAAATTTTTTAGAATTAGGTCAAATTATGTCAATTAAAAAGGACTTTTTTATGCAATTTCATAATCTTTATCTCTCTCTCTCTCTTTCTTATAGACAATTATACTATCTGAGAAATAATTAGTGGAATCTAATAAAATATAATAATTTATAGGAATTATTTTTTAATTTTCTGATGACAGTTAGAGCGATCCAATAAGTGATATCGATTACAAGCTTACTAGAAACAAATGAATGAAAAAGCTGTTTGTAATCATATGTCTTATAAAAAAGTGATCATGTAATTTTTGATATATATATATATATATATATATATATATATATATATATATATATATATATATATATAATTTAAGCTTTAGAAATGTTTTTTATAAGCTTTCTATGCGTATCTTGAAATATGAATAGTCGAAATAAATGTGCGGCTAATGAATTAAAATTTAAAATTATCATTAATTATTATCGCCTTGCGAAAGTAGAGGAGCGGATTTAATCGACGCGTCGCAAAGCGAGCGAACGAAGTAAAGCCCGAATGACGTATGCGAAACGAGCTTTCGTAATTGCGGTACATTTCGTTGAATATTTCTACCAAGTCGTATGTAAGGAGTCGTGTATGGTTGTCTCGTTCTAATATACGCTCGATTTTCGCGACGACGATATGTCTCGTTTCGTCGTCGCAGTCTCTTTCGTTCCTACGATATTGCGTATTTGTCGACTCTTTCTATTCGTTCACCGTCTGTAGAGTGGCGCCACGGTGCGGAGCTCTTGTAAACTGGCATTTCGTAGCGTTTCGCTAGTGGTCAACATTCAGTCTACGGCCAGCGGTCGTAGTGAAAGGTCGGTTAAGGAGAGGTTTGCGCGCGTTTTCGCAATATTGTCGCGCGTGATCGAACTCGCGAACGCATCGGAAGCACTTGTCGAAACAAATATGGCGTTTCGGTGATTCGGTATCGCGATGAGGTGATCCCGTTTTGGTTTCGGTTCGTTTTTCCGTGCGAGTTTCCATCGCGTCTCCATCGTCGTCGCGGAAAATATGTGGTGGATATTGGTGTTCGGTCTGTTGACGTCTTACGGCGGGGGCGAAGGTGCGGCTCGCGCCCCCGACGCCAACGATAGATGTATCCTCAGACCTAGGGCTTCGTTGTACTCGAGCGCCAAATGCAGCATGAGGACCCTCGACGCGGACGCCGACGCTCTCGGTTCGCTGCCCACCGACGGCATCGTCGATCTGGATCTGGTCTGCAATCGAATACTGCTTTTCGAGTCGTCGCTGACACCCAATTATTTCCAACGAGTTTCCAGAATAGAGGAGCTGAACGTGGACGGGTGCCGTTTGCTTAAACTGCCTCCGGACTCGTTTTCCAACTTACACGAACTGAAGAAACTTAAGATACGCACAAGAAACTCCGAGTGGGGACCGTCGAAGAACTTGGAGCTCACCAACGGAACGTTCGACGGGTTGCGAGAGCTGAACACGCTCGATTTAGGCGACAGTAACGTTAAAGCTATACCCGAAAGCGCATTCTGTCCGTTGGGCAATTTGCAGGTTCTCAATTTAACCAGGAACCGAATAAGATCAAGCGAGAGGCTAGGCTTCGGACACGATTGCGGCGGCGGTAGCGGACTCAGAGATTTAGATCTGAGCCATAACGAGTTACGCTCTCTACCCGAAAACTCGGGAATATCGCGCTTGCGCAGACTTCAACATTTATATCTGCAGCATAATAACATTACGGAAATTTCCGGCGAAGCTCTGACCGGTCTGATAATGCTGAGGATATTTAACATGTCCTACAACAAATTGGAAACTATACCCGAAGGCCTGTTCGCCGGCTCCAGGGAATTGCGCGAGATACATCTCAATAATAATATGTTGTACGAGCTGGCCAAAGGTGTGTTTCATCGTCTGGAACAATTATTGGTATTGAACCTATCCAATAATCAACTAAGTAGCAATCACATAGATGATGGCACCTTCGTCGGTTTGATTCGACTGATTGTATTAAATTTGTCCGATAATGCCCTCACTCGGATAGATGGAAAGACATTTAAGGATCTATTCTTCCTTCAAATTCTTGATTTGCGCAACAATTCAATCGGATTTATTGAGGATAACGCTTTTATACCTTTGTACAATTTGCATACTTTGAATCTGGCCGAAAATCGTCTACATACCGTCGATCAACATTTATTCAACGGATTATATGTTTTGATTAAATTAACTCTAAATAATAATTTACTTACCACTATTCATCCGTTAGCATTTAAAAATTGTTCCGATTTGAAAGAATTAGATTTAAGTTCGAATCAGATTACGCGCGTACCCGAAGCTCTTTCCGAGTTGACTTTCTTGAAGACCCTCGACCTGGGAGAGAATCAAATATCCGAATTTAAAAACGGATCGTTCAAAAATTTGGGTCAACTTACTGGTCTGCGATTGATCGATAACCAAATCGGAAATTTAACCAAAGGTATGTTATGGGATTTGACAAGTTTGCAAGTGTTGAATTTAGCGCGCAATAAAATACAAGGCATAGAAATCGGTACATTCGATCGCAATCTTCAATTAGAAGCCATAAGATTGGACGCTAATTTTATATCCGATATTAACGGTGTGTTTTCAACGATGGTCAATTTGTTATGGTTAAACCTATCCGAAAACCATTTGACTTGGTTTGATTATGCTTTTGTACCGGGTACCTTAAAGTGGTTGGATATACATGGAAATTTTATCGAACACTTGGCTAATTATTACAAATTACAACAAGAAATTCACATTAAAACTCTTGATGCCAGTCACAATAGAATATATGAAATCACACCTATGTCGATACCAAATAGCATTGAATTACTATTTATAAATAATAATTTTATAAAGCGAATTGCACCCAATACATTTTTAGATAAAACAAACTTATCACGGGTGGATTTGTACTCTAACGATTTGGAAATGGTCGAATTGAACAGTTTTCGATTAACTCCCGTTTGGATGAATAAGTCTTTACCAGAGTTTTACATCGGCGGAAATTCTTTTCATTGTAATTGTGAAATGGATTGGTTGCCAAGGATCAACAATTTAACTCAAACCAAACAGTATCCTCGTGTAATGGACTTGGAAAATGTGATGTGTAAAATGGCTCATGCACGTGGAACCACGCACAAACCGTTGACCAGTTTGAATTCGTCCGATTTCTTGTGTAAATACGAATTTCATTGTTTTGCGCTGTGCCATTGTTGCGAGTTCGACGCCTGTGATTGTGAAATGACGTGTCCCAAAAATTGTTCCTGTTATCATGACGAACCGTGGACGACCAATGTGGTCGATTGCTCCGGTCAACGGGTGATGGAAATACCTCAAAATATACCGATGGACGCCACCGAAGTGTATTTAGACGGTAACATGTTTAGAGAATTACAAAATCACGTGTTTATAGGTAGAAAAAATATGCGAGTGTTGTTCGTGAATGCGAGCGGTATAGAAAACATTCAAAATAGAACGTTCACTGGACTGAACACCCTTCAATCCTTGCACTTGGAGGACAATCGACTCACAGAATTGAAGGGTTACGAGTTTGAACATTTGAACAATTTGCGCGAGTTGTATTTGCAAAATAATGCGATCAAATATATAGGAAATATGACTTTTGCTCAGTTGCTGTCGTTGGAGATTTTGCGTTTGGACGGTAATCGTTTAGTTGCATATCCTGTGTGGGAGTTGAACTTGAACACTGCGTTGACTGAACTATCTTTGGGTAATAATAGATGGTCGTGTAGATGTAAATTTTTACGTGAATTCACTACGTTTGTGGCTGAAAACGCTCAAAAAGTGACCGATAGTGATGATGTGTGGTGTTGGAACAACGAGTCCAAGTCTCCTCATAAACGAGAGTTAGACTTAAACGGAACAGTGTGCAGTGATTTTTATGAGGGCAGTTCGGTTATAGGCAGCATGTTAGTGTCCGATTATTTGCCCGTGATGGTGCTGATACTGTGCGGTTTATTATTATTTACCCTCGCTCTGGTGTTGGCCTTCGTCTTTCGCGATCCTATCAGAGTGTGGTTGTTTGCCAATTACGGCATAAGACTGTTTAGTTTCGGAGGTGCTTACGAAGAGACTGAAAAATTATACGATGGCTACGTGTGCTATAGTCCGAAAGACGAGGAATTTGTTATACAAGCGATTGCCGCAGAATTAGAAAACGGCAGTCCACCATTTCAATTATGTCTTCATTATAGGGATCTACCACATCGAGGTTCGCCCTATACTCCCGTGTCGCCTACAGTCCTAGAGGCGGCCGAGGCGTCAAAACGTGTTATATTAGTTTTAACTAGGAACTTTTTACAAACCGAATGGTCTAGATTTGAATTTAGACAAGCTTTACATGAAGCGCTTAAAGGGCGAATTTTCAAATTAGTGCTCGTCGAAGAAGGTCATATAGCGCCAGAGGCAGAGTCTGATCCGGATTTACGTCCTTATCTTAAGACCGGATCTAGAGTTCGATGGGGAGAGAAAAGGTTTAGAGAAAGGCTAAGGTACGCCATGCCAGGAGCTCCTAAAGGTTCTAGGGGATCTAGACATCCAGCGAACTATCGACGCAATATCAACACTTATACTTTAGATTCTTCGGTGGCTGTTGCAGTAGCGGAAGCCGGTAAACCTCTACCTCCCGGTACCGAAGCTCCAAGTTTAGGATTAGGAGAGAGGCCACACTCTGATCATATCTATTCTTCAATCGACTCCGACTATTCGACCCTGGAAAGAGGAGCTCGTGGCTGGCGAGCTCCTGCTGTCCAAGCCTATCTCGTCTAACTTGGAAAATTAACTTCAACAACGTTAACTGCATCGGTAAAAAGAGGATTTTCCATCTTCGTATGTGCTTCTTTTTTTCTTTGTACATATTTGTAATATATATATACGTATATTCAATAGTAATTGCCTAACATTTAAGTAAGTCATTTACCAAAACTCAAGACATACCTAATAGTTGTAATGCGGTGATATAAATGAAAGAAAGAAATGCTAATTTTTATATAATATTCCTATGAGAATTATATATATATATATTATATATATATGAATAAAAACAAGACTGTTGTATAAAATGTAAATATAATTGTCGATATATTGAATCATACCCGTAAATAAAAAAATATTTATACCTGATAAAAGTTGTGCGCAAATTTTCAGTAAAGTATCGCTGTTTTTCTCCTATATCTCAAGTATGATGTGCATATAAATAAATATATATATATATCATAGCAGTAAATATTAATAAAGAAAATGACGCCAATATTTTTTTTCTTACATTAAGAGATTAAAAATTATAACTGCGATTTAGTTTTGAATGCAAAAATAAGAACTTCTGCTTAAACTTGTATTTTTTTTCCAAACATGGACGAAGATTCGTTACGTTTTATTTTATTTATTTAATATGTTATTTATTACAAAAAAAAAAATGTCAAAGCAGGAGAGTAAATTTATTTATTTTTTTGTTGTAGCTTTATTTTTGTATGTCATTTTCATTTTTATTTTGTATTTCCAAATGTATCCTTATGAATTTATGTTATGTAAGGTACTTTTTTTTTTTTTGTTCTATTAATGTTATGCAAAATTTAATTCGATTGTAAAATCTTCCCTTTTTCGTTAAAAGGAATTTATTAGCTGTTTAAAATTAAGCAAACGCTTTTACTTGAATATTCGAAAAAAGCGTTTGCTTTGAAGACGATATAAAAAATAATAATAATTGATTTCCAATGTTAGAATTTAAGTCTTCATTTCAATAATCAATGACTATAACGAGTTTTGATACAATGGAATCGCATATTTTCTAGTCATTTTATATAAATAAATAAATATATATATATATTGAATGTAAATTGAGTGATAATATTCTAAAGAACTGTATAAAAAGAAAATCAAGAAAAAAAAAATGCTGAAAAAGGGAGAATATATATATATATATTAAAATATATGTGTATTTTTTAATATTCCAAAATACGTTTTGACGAAAAAGTTGTTGTAAAGTTGCTGATGTGAAAGAGATTTTTTTTTCAATTTATTTCTTGAATCGACAGTGCTTAATATACAATAAATGAATAATATACAC